>JAPPVO010000032.1:105857736-106361848 GCA_030407325.1 Camellia japonica
AAGTTTTTTATATACACATTGCTTGCGTAGACCGCATGCTTTACTTACATGTGTTCGAGTCTCTTTTTATACACATTGCCTGCGTAGACCGCATGCTTATATTCAATTTCATTACTTGCGTAGACCGCATGTTTTTGCTTGCGTAGACCGCATGTTTTGCTTGCGTGGACCGCATTCTTATGTTCAAATTCATTACTTGCGTAGACCGCATGTTTTGCTTGCGTAGACCGCATGTTTATAATTAATTCATTACTTGCGTAGACCGCATGTTTTGCTTGCATAGACCGCATGTTTTGCTTGCGTGGACCGCATTCTTATGTTCAAATTCATTACTTGCGTAGACCGCAGGTTTTGCTTGCGTAGACCGCATGTTTTACGTGCGTAGACCGCATGTTTTGCTTGCGTAGACCGCATGTTTATAATTAATTACACTACTTGCGTAGACCGCATGTTTTGCTTGCGTAGACCGCATGCTTATATTCAATTTCATTACTTGCGTAGACCGCATGTTTTGCTTGCGTAGACCGCATGCTTTGCTTGCGTGGACCGCATTCTTATGTTCAAATTCATTACTTGCGTAGACTGCATGTTTTGCTTGCGTAGACCGCATGTTTGTAATCAATTTCATTACTTGCGTAGACCGCATGTTTGTCATCAATTTCATTACTTGCATAGAACGCATGTTTGTCATCAATTTCATTACTCGCGTACGCATGCTTGTTATCAATTTCATTGCTTGCGTAGACCGCATGCTTTACTCGTTTATGTTCAAATTTCATTGCTTGTGTGGACCGCATGTTTATGTTCAAATTTCATCGTTTGCGTAGACCGCATACTTTACTTACACGTGTTTAAATTCATTGCTTGCGTAGGCCGCATGCTTCACGTACATGTGTTTGTGCCTTTACTGCATTGTTATGCCTCCCACTCGCTTTGCGTTGTCACGCATTCACAATTGCTTTCATGTGCATATTGCTAACCATATCATACCTGTTAAGTTGTTTTCTTTGCAGGCACGATATTGTATGTACGGTTCATTTGCGGCTGGTGGCACCAGACGAACCGGACAGGTATTGCATCCTCCGTATGAGACGTAGTGAGAATTGCATAATTCTCTTGCATCCTTTCTGCATTGTAGTGTAGTTTGATGTATGCTAGCTAAAATTGTTGCATGTGTGCCTCGTTACAGCTTTCTTTACATAATCATAAGTTATGTACGGCTCGGTGCATTGTCTTGCATTTTGCCCCTGCCCTTGGGTGCATACGTTTATTGTCTTGCATGTTTGTCTAAGTCTTCGGCCTTGTCAAAAATGGGTCGTCTCTGGGCTTTAACATTCACTCCCGTCATTGTTATGACTTTCGAGTTCTGTCAAAGAGGGGCAACTGTAGACACCCCATTTTTGACCGTCCTCAAGACTTGGACGTCACTGATTGAACACTCAGTGATCACCCTTGTTCGTGTTCGTTTTGAGTTCCCGGAGGCCTCGGCTGCGCGCCTTGCCTCAGGATCTCTTAACTCGTTCGTTTAGTGTTTGGCTTTGCACCAAACACTTGTGTTTTTGCCTTGGAAAGCAGGGAATGGCTTGTTGGTCATCCCCACACTCCACCGGCCCTCCTTTTACATCACTGGCCATTCCATGTTGCTACCGGCCGTGGTTGCTTGGTATCAATGGCCGGTCGGCACTCTGTGTAGCCGGCCGGCACCTTATTTGGCTGGTGATCTATTTTGCCGGCCGGTGACCCTTTTGCACCCCCCTCAGGCATGGTGCATGCCAGCTGTGCCAGCTGGGAGGCACAGACACCACTCCCTATGCACGGGGATGACCACTTTGAGCCTTTGACCCCTTTTTCCTTCTAGAAGGTTGAACCCTTTGGCCAAGCTTCTTGGGGAAGCTTGGCCAGCTGTCTTAGCTTCCTCTAGAAGCCTTGACTCCTTTGCACCATTTGCCCCTTTTCATTTAGCTTCTTGAAGAAGCTTCAAACCATTTCCTATGCCTATATAAGGATCCTTCTTCCTCCTTGGTTGGGGGTTGGAGTTTTTGATCAAAAAAACCAGAGATACACATATATATATATATCTGTCAAATATACTCTCTCTCTATATCTCCCTCTCTCTCATCCTTAGTGTGTGTTTGGGACCCTAAAAGTGCACTTTTACCTTAGTTTTGCACTAACACACACCATCACACCTTACTTCGACCTTGAGGGGCTTGGAGGGTTTGTTCTTGACTTTTTGGACTGATTTTGATCAAAAGAAGAGGGCTGATCTTGCTGTTCATCAAGAGTTCTTCAAGGGTAAACTCTTTACTTTAGTTTCCCCAATCTTGCATTGGCTTTTGACCTATCTTGCATGCTGATTTAAGCTTTGTGTATAACTAAAAAAAGTCTTGCATTTTCATGCTTTAGATCTTTCATTAAGGGTGTTTTGTTGGTTGGGGTCGACCTCCCCCTCTTAGGCCCCATTTGGCCTCTTTTAGTGCTCTTTCTTTGAGCTTTATTTATCTTGGTGTGTTGGCCTTCTCACCACTGAAATCCAATGGATTTTCAGTGGTGAGGAAGAAGGTTTGAGGTCTTGTAAAGGGGAGGGACACCCCTCTCCCTTGGTCTCTCATTGTGCATGTTTTTGGTCCATAATGGTGGCATGCATGAGTAGTTGTTATTGACTCCTTTTCAGAGGCTTTTGGGGTGTTTTGGGTCATATTATATCTCTGCTCAATAGTGGTTTGTTGGCCCTTTACATGTATAATACACTTGCTTTGTATTCTCCATTTTGCCTAAAAATGTGCCATGTGTTTAGCCTAGCATATCCTCATGTTTTGTCCTAACTTTGTGAAGTACTTGGCCATATTTTGTCATGCTTAAGGTCTGTTGGCCACTGATTTGGTATTGTTTAGCATGTTTGATATAGTTGCTTTGCATTGTGGCTTGTAAGCCTTGAGTGTGTGAGCCCTAAACGTGCATCGCTTAGGCCTTTCCAATGATTTGGAATCATTTAACATGCTATTTCAGTCCCTATACCATGCTTACATGTCTCCATTTATCATCTCATTCATGCCTTGAAGAGTTGGCCTTTCATGACTAGGAATAGGTCATTGTGCATAGCCCTATGTTTGAGGCTTTGGGGCTGCCATATTAGGGGTATTTGGGGCTTATTTTGCATGTTAAAATTCTGTTTTTGGTTGTATGGTTCATGCCATGTTTGCTTGGAGTAGTGGTAGTAGAATGCCCTTTTATTATGCCTTAGCTTTGGGCCTCTTTGACTTGCATGTTTGTTGTGCATTTTGTCCATCATTTGGGATGCTTTTGGCCACTGTTTTGGGGAGGGCTGAGGTCTGCCCCTTCATGGTTTAAGTCCACCATTGCTTCTTGTCACATGTTTTGTTGCATGTTTGATTCATGAGGTGTTGCCACATGCTAGTTCTTTTGCATACTTGCCATGACATGTTGCATTGCATTTGGCATGCCTTGCATCTTAATCTTATGTTGCATCTTTGAGCCATGTTTGCATAACATGCATTACATTACTTGGTTTGGGGTGTCAAGCCAAGTGTGAGGATTGAGAAGTGTTCATACTCCAAGTGATGTAACACGTCTCAACTCTCGGTCACCGAGGCCCTTGACTTCGACATGATAGGGTCTTGGTATTCATTTGTGTGTTGCACGCATTTTCATTGAATTGCAACCTTGGCCTCTTAGGCCATCATGCATCAAAATGCACCATTGATGGCCCGAGGATCGAGGGCCATGCTCCTTGAGTCCACTGCATGATAGAGAGTGTGACCATGCTTACATTTGCTTGAAATTCCATGCCATACACTGTCTGTCCTTTGTTGTTGTCAAAACCCAGTTCTGCAGGAATTTTTGGCCGACCGGCCGTTTATAGTGCCAACCCGCCATGGATGAATGGCCGATAACATAAAGTCCAGCCGATGGACATTTGCCATGGCCGGTGGGTATTTCCTTTAGCCGATGGTGCTCTACAGTGTGCAGGGAATATGTCCCAAGACTTTGGCAGTTTTCAGAAAAGCAGGGCAGTGTAAACAGAGGCAGCGGTGGCATGGTACGGGTTTTCCGGGCGAAACAGACTCAAGCATGCATCATTCGCGCATTCCAAGGCGGGGCTGTGGCCTTTTCCCTTCTGCATTTATTTTGTTAATTAATTAGGAGTTCTGTTATATTTAATTTGTAATAATTAATTTAGTATTATTTATTCGGACTGTAATATTTATTCGGACCCTCCGAGTGAGGGCAATCGTGTAATAAGTGTGTGCGAGTGCGTGTATGTCTTCCAACCCCACGTCTTTCCTCCTTTTTATTTACTAGCTTTCGATGGTTAGTTTAGGGCATATTCAAATTAGCATACAGTATGATAGCATGTTTGCATTCATTCATCTGTTTTGTATGCACCGGGCTCGACGTATCATTCTAACTGCACCTGTATGTCAATTCCAAATTGAATATGTGTTAGTTGTAGCATTTCACATGCCATGTTTAGGATAGCCGAGCCTGTCTAGATTACATAGTTGCATGTGTTGCATTAGCCATTTTAAACATGAACTAGGATCATGCATATGATTACTAACTAGTTCCTGTTTTGGCTTGGAGTACTAGGTGAGCTTTTATGTTTTAGCATACCGCATGTGTGTGAGTGTTGCCGTAATAGCATGATTACCATGAGGCTAGCTGCTTATGTGATATAACTGCTTGAATGCCTGTGGATGGAGGTCAAATTACCTAAATTGGAATAAATGCATTAAAACTGAGAGTTTTAAGCCTACTAGATAGTGGCAAAGCCATCTTTTCCAAAGCCCGTTCGAGGGTGGCAAAACATGCATTTTAGCCTACTTGCGAGTAGCAAACTATTTTCAAAACAAACATGAAATGTTTTGTTCCAATTTAGGCGATTTGGTCTATACTTGTTTGCTGTGCGCATAACATAGTAATTCTAGGCTAATAGCCGGAATAAGAACGCGTAATGTTTTCAAAATAAGATATCACGGTTAGTAGAGGCCGATCTTCGGATCGGGCGAGAGGGGGTGCTCATAGCTGACCTTCTCCAATCGTACCCAAGTTCCCGAGCCGAGGCAACTTTGGTGATGACGGGCACGTGGCCTTTGGCACCGAGTCAGGGTTTCCTAAATTCCCCCATAAAAAATATTTAGGTGGCGACTCTGTATCTGGCAAAGCAGTCCATGTTTGGCACTTCTTTCAAAAAATCTGTTTCTCAAAACGATTTGCCGGATTTGGACTCTTTGGTTCAGATTAAGAACCGACAACAAAAGGGAGCCCGAACTGTAGAGTGAAGCCCAAGGGCGCGTCTACACTACCTACCCACATTTTTCACCAATCATAATACTATAGAATATCACGTTTCCATATTCCAGAATTACTAAATAATTACCGTAAAGAAACAGGTAGGCTAACAAGGCCACGTCTAGCAACCAGCCACTCTTCATATGAAACTTTTGACTCCATTGTTTTTTGTTGGTCATATTGTTCCTTAAAACAACCTTTGACCCTTAGTTTAGTATGTATATAAATGTTTTTAAAATAAATAAAACAGTAAGAAAAGGAATATATTTAGTGAATTGGTGAACGTGGTAGGTGAAGGTTGGGTGATTGAAGGTTACAATTGGTGACTATGAGTCCCCATTGGAGTCGTTGGAGAGTCATCAAAAGGTGGTTGGAACTTATCGGAAGGTGATGGTGGCTGGTGGCGGTAGTGAATAGAGGTCGGAAGTGGTGGGGTAGGGAGAAGAGAGTGAAAACTTTTTTTAAAAATAAGTAAAAACTTTATTCCATTTAAAAAAAAAAATTGGCAATAATTCCATTTTTTTTAAAAATAAAAACAACATATCAAACAAGTAATCGTTTTCAATTTAAAAAAGTGGTTAATTACGCCAATACTCAAAACTATTAGTAAATATCATTTTACGTCCACTATCTAGAAATATGTATTTATTAACCATCTCAACTATAAAAATCAAACAAATATATTAAATAGGTGAAAGTGATACATTTTTATAGTTAAGCGGATGTACAGTTTCATAAATGAAGGAGGTGAAGTGATTCACTAATAGGAAATTTAATCATGATGATAACAAAAAATTAATTTAACAAACAAAAACCAAAATTCAAATGATAATTCTTTATATACATGATATTTAATTTTTGTGAGGTGATGACATTTATTTTGTTAAAGGGTTATTTGTAAATGTGAGGGCTATTCATTAGTGATTGATTCATTTAGGTTTTGTTTGATAAAATTGAAAGTTAAAAATTAAAAATTAAGCATTATTATTATTATTGATCAGGTGCAAGCTTGGATTTGAGGAACATATATCTCTATGGTAACAAATCAATAGAAAAAATTTGAGATTAATTAGAGTACTTGTTTGTAAGATAAGATTTATTGGTAAATATCCCAAAAAGAATTGCATCAAGTGTATTTGGTTTGAGTTTTTTGGATTAAGTTTTTTGAAAACAAGTTTTCTGGTCTTCGTGTGCTTTTTTTTTTTTCAGTGAATATTTTTAAAATTTTAAATATTTTTTTACTTTTTTAGATGTACCTTACTTAGATGTATCTAAAAAGTAAAAAATTTGTGAAAAATATTTTAAAAAATTAAAAAATACAAGTTTTTTGGATTAAGTTTTTTGAAAACTGAGTTTTTTGGTTTTCGTGTTTTTTTTTTAGTGAATATTTTTAAAATTTTAAATGTTTTTTTACTTTTTTAGATGTACCTTACTTAGATGTATCTAAAAAGTAAAAAAATTATGAAAAAATATTTTAAAAAATTAAAAAATACATAAAAATACAAAAAATGTACTGAATTCTCATATTTTTTTTTTTTTTTGTATTTTTTGTATTTGGTGAATTTTTAAAAGGTTTTTTTTCACAATTTTTTTACTTTTTAGGTATATTTATGTTAGCTATGTCTAAAAAGTAAAAAATAAAAATAAAAAATTGCTTAAAATATTAAAAAAATTCAGCAAAAACAAAAAAATACGGAACACAAAAAAGTAGAATTTTCTTAAAAGTGTTTTTTGAAAAACCTAACCAAGCAAAGATTTTTAAAGTTCAACCAATATTACAATATATCATTTTTACTTTGCTAGTATGTTGAGTTCATTTATTTCACTCCCTGTACTATTGTTGGACCCATATTCTTCTAATCTTTGTTTTAGTCACACGGGTAATATTTGATAAAGATGAGATAGAGAGTGAAACAGATGATCGATGGTCGTTTCTTGCTTACTCGTAAAGTGTAGGATTGGATAGTCTTAGTGTTGGGATTGCCATGAGAGGCACTCTTTTCTTCAACACAATCCCAAACTTCTTTGAAATGTCTAATTTCTCTCCCTCGGGCAATTTTCCAATCAAATGAGTGCAAAATTGAAGCCAATAAGAACAAGAACATCCTCTCAGCCATGGCTATGCCTACACACATTCTTCTCCCAGACCCAAATGGGAAATAATTAAAATCAACTCCTCTGTACCCCTATTTTCCATCCAAAAACCTCTCTGGATGAAACTCCAACGGGTTTTCCCAGATCGAAGGGTCCCTATGAATTGCCCATACATTGATGAAAACCTGAGCACCTTTTGGAATTGTGTAGCCACAGATAATGCAAGTTTGGCTCGAGCAGTGAGGCACCATGAGAGGGAGGACATGGTGCAATCGAAGGACCTCTTTTAGTATGGCCTGTAAATAAGGGAGTTTGTTTATGTGAGACTCTTCTACTATGTTGTCTTTGAATACTACTGTCTCCAACTCTTCTTGTGCCTTTTTCATGACCTCTGGCTTGTTTATCATCTCTGCCATGGCAAATTCTATAGCATTGGAGGTTGTTTCGGTTCCACCCAAGACCATATCCTATACTCACAGATTGACATTTCGTTATAACGCAAAATAAATTAGCTATTATTTTGTATTACTGAATGAATTTCATGACTTGCCATAAAGAATTTAAATTGGAAGAGACTAAAACGTACCATGAACAAGACCTTGAGATGGGTCATGGTGAGAGGTGTTTTGGCATCTCCTTCATTCTTTAGCTACAACAAAACCTGTAAAAAATCCTTGTTTTGTCTACCACCCTCCAATCTTGGTCCTTTATCAGTTATTGCATCAAAAATCCTATTGAACCTCATAACTATCCAAGCTTGAATTTTGAATATTAAGTTGAAAAATTGTTTGATAATAATGGTTGTTGAGCTGAAGGGTTAGTTGTTACATTGGTGATGGAGGCTAATGCGGTGGAGTTGCGGTTGTGATAGTAAAATGAATGTAGTGACTATGGAAATAGTGATGGAGGTGATAGTAGTTGTAGCAGTGGTGGTGGTGATAATAGTAGTAGTGGTGATGGTGGTGAGGGTATAACGATGTTTATTAATGTTTATACATACATTTTTATAAATTCAGTTAGCATTAAGTAAGTTTCTTATTATTTTAATTTTTTTTTTAATTTTTTGTGATGTCCCGGTTTTGGTCTGAATAGTTTTGTGTAGTGGAGTAGTATGTACTTCTTTTGGTGTTTCATTTATCATTTTGAGTCATTGGAACTTCATTCTACTCTTACTTAACCTCTCTTAATGTTTCGAGTTGAAAAGTTTGAGTTTTGGGGGTTAGAACTTGCCTTAGGGTGTAAAATCTTTTTTGGACTGCCTGGCAAAATCGCTCGTGTGGATTGGTGGAGCCGCTCGAGCGAAACCACTCAGTGGAGGGGGTTTTTGGGCAGAATTTCCGCTCGTGCAGAATTAGGAACTACTCGAGCAGATTTGGGTGAATTTTCTAGACCGTCTCTAGACCATTCCACTCATGCACATTTGGGATTCCGCTCATGCGGAATTGGAACCGCACATGCGGATTTTGGCGCGTCAGTCTCAAATTTCGTGCCCTTTTTTTCTCAAACCTGATGCAAAGGGGGTGTTTTGACCACTTTTTCAGCTCTCTCTCTCTCTCTATATATATATACCCATCTTTGCTCTCCCTTCTCTCTACAAACTTACCAAATTTCAATCTTATCTCTAAGATTTAGCAAGATCTACCGAGAATTTGAGAGGACTTCTTACACCGAATTGAAGAGGATGACAAGGGCTACATTCTCACTGATCGAATTGAGTTTTCATCAACATCCATTTTTAGGGTTTTTCTCTCCTTCCTCTTCAAGCTTGAGGTAGGATTCTCTTAAAGTTATATATACATTTTTGCAAATTTATGTTGATTTTGGAACTTCCTCTCGTAGTATTGAACTTTGATTTTGGCTTATGAGTTCTTGATGATTTTAAAAGTGGGTTTTTTCAATGTTTTCTAAACACTTTTGAAGGTATGAACTATATTGTTAAGGAGGGATGTTGTCTTGGAAAAATCCTTTCAAAAATGAGGAAAAACCTAGTTTTGTGGAAACCCTAGAAATTGAGGATTTTGTTTTTTAAGAAAATGATAAGATGTTATGAAATCTACGTTTGTCTAGTAATATGGTGAATATGTGATTGAGGTTAAGATTGGTGACTATGAGTCCCCAATGGAGTCATTGGAGAGTCTTCAGAAGATGGTTGGAACTTATCGGAGGGTGATGGTGGCTAGTAGCGGTAGTGGATAGAGGTCGGAAGTGGTGGGGTAGGGAGAAGAGAGTGAAAACTTTTTTTTTAAAATAAGTAAAAACTTTTTTCCATTTTAAATTTTTTTGACGATTATTTGAATTTTTTTTTAAAAAAAATAAAAAATACTAACAACATATCAAACAAGTAATCATTTTCAATTTAAAAAAGTGGTTCATTATGCCAATATTATAAACTATTAGTGAATATCATTTTACGTCCACTATCTAGAAATCTGTATATATTGACCATCACAACTATAAAAATTGTACAAATATACTAAATGGGTGAAAGTGACAAATTTTTATGATTGAAGGTGTCAAAATGTACAGTTCCATAAATGAAGAAGGTGAAGTGATTCACTAATAGGAAATTTAATCATGATGATTGTGATGTTCATAAACTAAAGCAACAAAAAATTAACTTAACAATCAAAAAACCAAAATTCAAATGACAATGCTTTATATACATGATATTTAATTTTTGTGAAGTGATGACATTTATTTCATTAAAGGATTATTTACAAATGTATGGGCTATTCATTAGTGATTGATTCATTTAGGTGCTGTTTGATAAAATTGAAAGTCAAAAATTTAAAATTAAGGATTAAAAATTGAATTCTGAATATCAAGTTGAAAAATTGTTTGATAATAATAATTGTCGAGCTGAAGGGTTAGTTGTTACACTAGTGATGGAGGCTAATGTAGTGGAGTTGCAGTGGTGATAGTAAAATGAATGTACTACCTATGGAACTAGTGATGGAGGTGATAGCAGTTGTAGCGGTGGTGGTGGTGATAGCATAGTAGTGGTGGTGGTGGTGAGGATATAACGATGTTTATTAATGTTTATACATAAATATTTATACATAAATATTTATAAATTTAGTTAGCATTAAGTAAGTTTTTTATTATTTGAATTTTTTTAAAAAATTTTAGATTTCACTTTAATAGCCATTTAAAATTTTAAATAATGCCAATTATAGTTATAAAATAGATTTAATTAATTTTTGCTTAATGCATTTAATTTTAAATATTAAATTAGATAACCAAACACTAAACCAAACCAAACCAAGCCTTAAGTCCCATCAAATGGGGTCAGCTACATGAATATTTCTTCTCCACTCGACTCTATCAACAACCATTTGGTTAGTCAAATTAAAGATATTCATATCTTTATTTACTACACTCGTTCACGTCAGTCTAGGTCTGCCCCTTCCTCTAGCACTTCCATCTACCGTTACTGTATCATATATCTTTACTACTGCTTCTGTTGGCCTCCGTTGTATATGACCAAACCATCTCAATCTATTCTCTCTCAACTTGTCTTCTATCAATGTTACTCCTACCCATTCACAAATATATTCACTCCTAATTCTATCTTTTCTAGTCTTACCACACATCTACCTTATCATTCTTATCTCAACAACATTAATTTTATTTACATGTTGTTTTCTAGATGCCCAACATTCCATCCCATACAACATTGCTTGTTTGATAACCGCTCAGATCACTTATGAAAATGAACCAAACACTACCTTCATAAAATACTAAAGCTGCATGAACCAAAATTTTGTTGCAAGGCTAACACTCTAAAGCCTATGTAGACTTAGGTCTAATAAACAAAGGGTGATTTGTTATAATGAAATATACATTAAGGTTGTTTTTCATCAAATATAAAACTAAGCCTTTAGAAGACCTTTCATGTTTGATCATTGTGATCATGTTTCCCCTTCTTTTGGAAGAAAAAGAAACACAACTTTGGCACCAAATGTGAGTGGTGAATGATAATTGGTGCATAGGTGAGTTAACGTCATGTATGATCCTAATATTGTTGAGAGCGAAACACAACTATGGCACCAAATGTGAGTGGTGAATGATAATTAGTGCATGGATGTGCCAACATCATGTATGATCCCAATATGGTTGAGAGTAACACTATCACAACCCGAACCCGCCTCTAGAGATTTAGGCTGAGATCGGCTAGTAATCCTAGATTACCCGGCCTCAAAGACAAAACAGATGATTAGTAATAGTAAACAGGGCACTGCAGAAACAGTTTTAAAACATAACTATGTCCATTGAGCAATGCATACATGAAAATTTCATAAGTATTTAAAACCTCAATCTGTTTACATAGATACCAGCATATCAATACATCACAACATCTTTAGACACTTATACAAAACATCCATATATAACAAGTTTCCAAAAAACAAAAGAAAACAAAACAAAAGGGTTGACACAACTCGACTCCTCTTGAGTCCAAGCATGCCCCATCGCGGACGTACTCTAAAGTGGCTGTACAAAAGGTGGACTTCGAGGCTGCTCTAAACTTGACGTTCTATATGCTCACCTACATATATGTAGGGAAATTGGGTGAGCTAAAGCCCAATAAGTAATATCAGTAAAAAGAGGTTAAATGAATGATGTCTACCATAATCCAAAACATATCTCATAAGCTTCGAAACAAATCATAAATAAGTATTTGACATATCAAAGTTCATAAATCATATCTCATTTGATAAAAAAAACCAACAAAGCATCCTCCCTATCATGGAGTTACCTCAAGAGAAGTGGTAGACATTGCTTCTTGAATCATTAACATCACTAAAGAGTATGTAATGATTCAAGACTTAATGCGTTCAATATAACATCCAATTGAACCCAATCCAATTTTATTACTTTTTTGTACCTTTTTTGTTCCAATTTTGTTAGCCCTTTTTACATTACCTTCCATTCATTCTTCATTTTTGTCCAAAAGTGATAATTACATCCACTAATGAAGAGAAGTGTCAAATAAGAAGTTGTACTTAGCATGAAAGAGATGTAATGCCTTGGTAATGAACCTCCAAAGAGGTTAAACCATTAAACATGGAAGGTCTCTTTCTCATGCCTTAAACAACAATCAATTGTTTGAAACAACTCTTAAACAAAGAAAACTAAGAAATGAGGAAGGTTGCACAGATGATTATTACAAGTGTGAGCATATGTATGAAAACTATGGCTTAAGAGCTATCAACTCAAATAGATTGGTGTCAAATGCCTAAACCACCAAATCTATTAGGACTTATAACAATACAAGCATAATATTCAAAGCATAAACCAAATAAACACACTAAAACAGCCCCCTTCCCCACGCCCCCTCCCCCCACCCCCCCCCCCAAAAAAAAAAAGTGCTGAAAAAGAAGTTTGAAAAGCTAGAAAGAGTGAAACAAAAAAAAAATAAAAAAAAAAAAAAAAAAAAAAAAACAAAGCTAGTAAGCAAGCCTAAGGAATGGTGGCTAACCCCTCCACTTTTTGGACCTTAAAATAACATATTTTAGCCTTTGAAAATCAGTAGCTAAAAATTGAGAAACAAGTGGAAAACACAAGGATATAAGCTATGGAATAAGGTTCAAGGAAGGGTGGTTAACCCCTCCACCTTTCGTAGCTTTTAAATCACAAGTTTCAGCCCACAAAAACAGTCCAAAATAGAGTATAAACACTAAGAAAAAGAGGAGAGAAAAGTAGTTTAAACAAGGCAAAAGTTATACCTTTGAAGAGAAGATACTCTTTAGGTCACATACCACAAAGTGTTCATCCTCAAGAGCTGAAATTTTGGCTCAATAATCTCATCAAGAAGCCTCAAAATTTTGGTTTAGAAAGTGTATGTATAGTGTATGTATATTGCAAGATAGGGAGAGAGAGTGTTTGACAAATTTTTGGCTCTTGGCAAATTTTTCTAACCTAAAATCAAGAGGGATAGTCATCTATTTATAGAAAAATAGGTTCCTCTTTTAGAAATATCTGTATTGAGCTAGCTGGTGCAAGGCATACACATGGGGAGAGGGGGACAACTAGCAGCAAATATCTGTCTATCGCTAGACATGGCTGGCCAGCCAAGAAGGGGAACGATCGGCCAATAAAAATTGGCTTGCCGGCCACCTTTTGGCCAGTAGGCCTCTGAGTGGTCAGGCTATAAAGAAATTAGGTTTTGGTCTAAAGAGGTGTAAGGTTTTAGGCTCTGAAACTTAAAACCAAAGCTCTTTGCTGAAGAAATTGAACGGTTTGTATAGCATACTATTTTATCAGTGAGTGTTCACCATGAGGTGCCCAAGTCTTAAGGGCGGTCAAAAATGGAGTGTCTACAGTTAGTAGTCCGTCGGAGTACGCTTATGGGTTAGTGGAAATTGAGGAGTTTGGTTGTTCGGATTTGAGAGAAGGTTGTGTGATAAGAGGCAATTGTGATGTTATGGAGAGAAGGGTTGTCGGGTCTTGGCATAGATGTTATAATACGCTTGTACAAGCGACAACTCATGTGTGGGCTGTGGTTTTAGCCTTGGGGTAGAGTGGGGAGAAGACCATTTCGGCAACTCCTGTAGTTCGAGGTCGTGCTAGACCTAGTAGGAGTTAGAAGAGGAAGGTAAGGTTGTTGACTAACCAATACTTGTACCACCAGAACCATTTAGTCAGCCAAAATTTAGGGCATTCAAGTGCTCATAGGGGGAGCAGTCGCCAAGGTCCTTATCTTTTTGGACTTTGAATTAGTCACACAATAAGAGACTGCCTATTTGTTATGTGTGTAACCAGTCGGGATATACTAGGCATTTTTGTATCTAGAGTGGGACTCTTTTGGATGTTCCAGAATCCAGTCAACTCAACCTTATCCATCTAGGCAGGGACACACCAATACCTTTATCTGAACCAAATAGGACAGACTTTGAGGACCTTTGGAGAGTTGTAATTTCAGTCCTAGAGTGGGTAATTTTATGTTTGTTTTTGGCGTGGCCACTAAGGTTTCAAGAGTAACTAGGTTTAGTAGTCCAGTGAGGAATAGTGGTGATAGTGATGACCGGTGGAGTAGTTTTGTTTTGGGTTATCTTGCCTTGTAACTGGTGGGTGGTCGTTTGTAATCGTTATGTTGTTGTTTTGGGTAACCAACATGTCGTGGGATGTTAAGAGCTCATGATTATTTGTTTATGTATAGATATGCTTGTTTGTTTGTTTGTTTGTTTGTTTGTTTACCTTCATGAATTGGGGCATGTGATGACTATTAAGTTTTCTTAACATGGTAAGTTATTGTAGGATTAGAAGAAGAATTATTATATTAGCGGGCTGTACCATTGTGTTTTGGTTTGAAAGGTGATGGCCGGTGAGCCTTATTTTGAATTAGAGATTGCTTGTTAGGTTAAGTGTTTGATTGTAATTGATTTGGAATGGTTGGACGGTGGAGATGGTTGCGGGATATAGGTACCTTGAGGGTCATTATGACTAGTTGGGATATTGTGAGAGTAGAATTATACCGGTTAGTATGTTTGGTTTGGTTGGTACTAGCTATTGGGGTTTTGTTTTAGCGATGTAAGTTCTAAGTTATTGTTGGGGAGGTTCCTTGATGGAGTGTGAGTTTTGTGTCTAGTTGTGATGGGGTAATGGCATGGCGGTTATTGTCGTGCATATACGAGTTGGTGTGGGTAGGGATTTATCATAGGCCTTATCGATCTTCGATGTGGGGTGTTGTGTATATGGTTGCGTTGGGTATGATGCATGGTGTCTTGTTTTGTGAGTTGGAGTTGTGGATTTTGATCTCGAGAAGTTCATTTTGGACTCAAGCGTAAGTAAGAAGTGTGAAACCCCATATAGAGGTGAATGTTGTTGAAGTATAGTTGTGTTGGTGTAAGTGTGAAGAGTGGTTGAACGGGTGACTTGTTTAGTGTTGAGTAAGTGATGTGATTGTGGTACCAAGAAATGGGTTAAATGAACTGGTGTTTTTTGTGCACCTCTAAGGATTCCTTATCGATTATTAAGGGTTTGCGGTGTTGGTGTCTGGGAGTGGTTGGTGTGTTGGTGACTTGAGTTTTCTTTATTGGGAATTTATTCCTCGTCCATTGAGGGTAGTTAGTTTTGTTTTGTGGTGGTTGCTCTTAGTTATAGATCAACATTTTGTTTTAGGATTAGTAGTGTGCGGAAGTGTGTTAATGTGGTTCATTGTGTGTTTCATGTATTGAAAGTAGGGTTTATTTTGCATCTTTTGTCCTTGCAATAGGAGTGTTTTGGTGTCTATGTGGTAGGGGGTTATGGACCTGGGATGTTGATCCCTTGTCTAATTAGAATTTGGTTGTATGATAATTCGTAGTAGAGCAGTTCATTTCATAGGTGTATTTTGAGTTGGGTGGCAGTGAGACAATAAGAGAGTTAAGGGAAGTTTTGGAACTAATTATAAGAGCTGAGTATGTGTTAATGTGACCTATTGTCTTGGATTGATAGGGTCCTTCATAAGTTCTAGATTGGGTGCAAATTGCCTTCTTTGTCTTTGGTTGAGTTATCCTTTCTTTATAAGAGCATGTGAACAGTTTGGTAGTATTTGAGTTGTTTAGAACTCTTCATGATTAGTTCAGTTTGGGAAGTGTGAGTTTTGGACTCACAGGCTGAAGTCTTTGCAAGGGAAGGCAGTAAATGGAGGTAGTAGATGATTAGAGTTTCAAGTGTGTTGTCAACTGGAGAGGTCAAAGTAATGACTGATATCCTGGGTAGTTGCCTACCCAAAAAGATATCATGGGTAGGAATTCTGCAAAGGGTGTAGCGAGCCTGGTCCTTTTCTTATATTCATGTGAATTAGGGTGAATTAGTCTTCAGTTGTTTCTTAATCTTTGTGTATATTTTAAGATCATTTGTTTAGGTTGTTATCAAGGTATGTGGTAAAAAGGTTTTGATCTGTGTTGTTATTCCCTAGATGGGGATGATTGTGGTAGCTTGTTTTGCTAAAGAGGGTGTAGTAACTGGTGGTTGGCGGATCTCACAGTTGTGGTAATGGAATGTGATTTCTGAGTGATTTTTTACTGTTGTTTAACTTCTTGTTGTCATATTTGACGTGTCCCATTTATATGTCATAACAGGATTACAATTTTATTTCTTGAAATGGTTATATCACTGGTTCGGTGACGGTTCGGAACGTTATCAATTGAAGTATTTTGGGAAGGAAATTGGGAACTAAGACTTTTATTGTTAGGAATTTGGTTGTCTCAAAATGAACATTTGATTTTGGTGATTGCATCTAAAGTAAAAAAATATTTTCAATTTGTGTGGTTGGGTTGTTGAAGTTAGTTTCATGAGTGTCCTTGTAGATGGATATGGGTCGGGTCGGGTCAAAACGGTGGTGTTGATTTTATGTAAAAACAAACAAGAACAAAATCTTATTTAGGGTTCTTCTATTTTATTTCTTTTCTCAAAAAAAAAAAAAAAAAAAGAGAAAAGAAAAAAAAACATGTATGGGTTCTTCATTGTTTTTTGTTTCAGGATTTTGCGTTGTACCTATTGTGACAATTTTTGTTTAAATAATAGAAGTCGTAACTTAGAATTCATTGTCAATGCTGAGTGAGATTTTATTCTATTTTGGTGTGCGCGTGTTTTCCAATGTTTCAGAGTGGCGGGTTTGAATTAATATGAATTGGAGTTGTTGCTTTGTGAGAGGTCATTTGTGGAGATGTGTACCTAGGGGAACAGATGGAAAATTTTGGTTGCATAGAACTTTTTGAATAGTGGTGTGTGTTTGGAGGATTTTGAGTTTGGGATGACCTTGTGCGGTGTTGTTTTGTCATGGTGGAGTGTGTTTAAATTTCCTTATTTGAATTTTGTGTATACATTATAGTGTGTGGGTTTTCTTGCGTGGTTATTTTAGCTTAGGTTTCGTTTTATTCTTATTTGGTTATCGTTGAGAAGGAGGTGGTTGTGGTTGGGTGGTTTGTGGTGTTGTGGCTTTTGGTGGTATTGTTGTGGTTGTGGTTGTGTATGTGGGTGTTGCGACATTATTTAATTTTGGGGACGAAATGTCCTAAGTAGAGGAAGTTTTAGTGGCCTAGGTCGGGAAAAACCCTATTCAATTTTAGCTTTTGGTTAGGACATGTTGTCCGGTGTTTTCGGTCTTGTCAGGTGCGGGTGGACCTTGGTAGTGGTTCGGGCTGGCTGCTGGCCAGCAGCCCAGTGTGGCTAGGTAATGCAGGTCGCGCTCGCGACGTTGATGGTCGCACCCGCGACATTGATGGTCGCACCCTTAATGAGTGTATCTGGAGGTCACGCCCGCAGATAGGTCGCGACCAGGCCACGACCAAAACGCAACTTCAAGTCCATTGTATGGGAGCAGGGGTTCGTGGGCTGCGACTAGCATGGTCGCGCTTGTGGTTGGCGAGTTTGTGCCTGCGACTGCGCCACCTGGACAGGTCACGGCCGTGGTCTAGAGTTCGCACCCGTGAATGTGCTATTCTATAAATATCCTTGAAAAGCTGCAAATATTTATTTTGAGCTCATCTTCTTCTCTCTCTCGGCTGTGTCGCCATTTTTGAGCTTTTTGAGCTCTAAATCTCCTTTTAATCATCTCTCACCCCTAGTGCCTTAGACTTTAGTGTAGATGAGATAGAGGGCTTCGTTTTAATATAGTCAAATCATGTTTTTGTTGTCGTCAATTTTGGGGCTTTTGGGCTTTCTCCTCTTCTAGAGTTGATGTAGGAATTTTCTTAACAACATGTATGTTATTTAGCTTCATTATATGTTATTCTTGTTTGTTATGGGTTTTCAAAAAAAAAAATTTGTTTTTGGATATGTATTTATTGACATGCAAATTTGGGGAAAAGGCTTGTTTTCGGTTATGGTTTGAAATTGGTAAGCTAGTGATTGTTGTGTACTGAACTTTTAAAGAAAATCGTGTTTTGGAAAGAGTTCCCCAGAAGTTTATCAAAAGCTAGGGTATTGGATATATTTATGGAAAAGAAATGAATTGGTAATATTGTGGAATTTTCATAGAAAAGAGGTTGGTTTAAGAAATATTTTTGAACCATTGGAAAATACCGAATAATGTTTACTCTTTTGAAATAGTGGTTTTGTTGGGAACCATATGAACTGTTTTGGGAAAATTGTATCTTTTCGATTGAGATTCACAAGACTCGGAAGGAGTGTGAATGTTGTTTTGGGAACCATAAGATTTTGTATAAATTGTTGGGATTTCGGTTTTGTTATAATTTTGAATATTATTATTGTTTGTTTAATAATGGCATTGGAGATAATTGTTTTGGCAGCTGGCGGAGGGTTGTATTGATTGGTATAGAAATTGCTTGTGGACTAGGCAATGGAAATTTTAGAAATCATACATCGTATTAAGCATATCATGGATTTGTAAACTGGAGATTTTATGTGTTGAAATGCATGTATTGTATTATTGGAAGGGTAAGTAAAGTGGTAAAGTTGTAACGGGTGTTTAAGAATAATTAATTTGGCTTGTGTGTCCATGGTGTAAGACCTAAAACCCGTGCAGTAGGTGCTGTTCCATCTGGATAATCCTAATAAAATGGCATAGATAGCTTGTATAACTTTCTATTATGAACACTAGCCTTGGAGATTTATTCCTTATATTTACCACTTGATTGTTTTGAAACAATACTGGGAAAGATGCTTTGGAAATCTCGCATTGTATTGTTAAAAAGAGAAAAATGCATGTTTTATGATGGCATTTCATATGCATACACCTTATGACATTGTTAAGCATCATACATGTCATTAAGTTTATTTCTACTGGGCATGATGCTTACCCTATGAAGGAAACCACTTTCAGGTGAACTGGTGTGCCTCCGCCAAGGCAATGACTTGGGAGGATCTTAGAGCTTGAGGCTCGTATTTATTGTTTTCTTTGTTTATTTGGTTGTAATTTAAGCCACGGGCTTCTTTGTATTGAGTTGTTACTCATTTGTTGTAATCGGGCATGGCCCTGGAAATTTGTAGTCTTTAAGGTATTAACTTGTAATAGGTTAGTTTTATTCATTATAATAAAAATTCTTGTTATAGAACTAAAAGAATGTAATGAGGCATGTATTGGAAACGATGTTGTATAATCGTATTGTTGGTGTGTTCTGGATGTTTAATAATATTATATTAGAGTAGAATGTCGAATTATTTTGGGGCATTACAATGGGGGTGATAATACATATCCAACTCCACTCTTATCATCAACAGATATATTCCTCTTTTCTTTTCAAAACCAACACTCTTTCCCTTATCTTTCATAAATCAAATATTAATAATTTTCAAACAAAACTTCATTTACTTTCGAAATCACTTTTCAGTAAGGAAATTCCAACATTTCAACACAATCCAACATTTATGCGCTTCCACAATCTCTCTCAAGAGTTTATTTGAAAAATTCATCTTTTACATTTCAAAATCAAACCTTAGGTTTAACCCAAAATCCTCAAATCAGTAAACCTTTTCAAAAAGCAAATGACTAAATTAAGAATCACACCAAAGGTTGAAAAATTTCTACCTCAAGAGTAGAAGAGGAAGAGAGCAAGGGTAATACTTTGATGAAGCTGAAAACAAGATCCTCTCCAATTAGAATGAAGCGTTTGACAAGCTCTACATTTTTATCCAAAGAGATATGGTGGAGAAATCAATGGGTGAGGGTGTATTTGAGGTTTAAAGCAAAAACTAGAGACAGAGTGAAGGATATAGGGTTAGAGATGTTTTAGAGAGAGAGAGAGGGGAATGAAAAGTGATTAAAATTTCCCTTTTGCCGATCTGATATATGCACAGACTGCTTGAGCGACCAAAACACCGCTCGAGCGTCAGACACAATAAGTGACACCGCTAGAGCGACCAATAACACCGCTTGAGCACACAATGACCCCCTCCCAAAAGTTTTGTAGATTGTAGAAGACAACTCAAGCGTAGGATATCCTGCTCGAGCGAAGATATCCTACTCCCAAAAGTTTTGCAGACCTGTAGAAATACTAGGAGATCTCAAAGACCGCTCGAGTACCAAAACACCACTCGAGCGAACAAAAACAAAATTGGACAACAACTCTTTAGAAAACTAACTCCCATCTTGTTTCAAATACAACCAACAACTCCCAAATGACTGAACTCATCTAAGAACAAGGTAAAAAGTTATAAACAACAATTAAGGATATGGGATTTTGGATCTAAGAATACAAAATGGGTCGGGGTCTAAACTGGAAACGTTATAACTACTGGGAGGGATTCATTGTGCGCTCGAGCCTTAAGTTGGTCACTCGAGTGGTTCTTTGTGTCTGACGCTCGAGCAGTGTTTTAGTCACTCAAGCGGTATGTGCATATATCAATACGGGAAAAAATCTTTTCTATCACTTTTTAATCTCTCTTTCTCTCTAAAAGTTAACTTTACCAGGTTTCTTCACTCTCTCTCTCTAGTTCTTGTTTAAACACCTTTATACACTCAAATTTGTTGGTCTTGCCGCCTTAATGCTTTGCAGAAAAGTGTAGAGCTCGTAAAGGTGAACATTTTGATCGGAAAGGTTTCCATTTTTGGCTCCGTCAAAAGATAGGTCTTGTTCTTCTCTACTTCTACTCTTGAGGTGTAGATTTCTTCAACCTCCTTGTATGATTCTTAGCCTCGTTATGTGTTCCTCAAAAAGTGTAGAGATTTGGGAGTAGTGGGTTCGATTTAGGGTTTGGTTTTGGGAATATAGGGGTTTTCAAATGGATTCATGAAAAATGTTGTGGAAATAAGTTTATTGTTAAGTTGTGTTGGAACATTGGAAATTTCTTCTTTAAATGTGTTTTTGAAAGAAACAGATGTTTTGTTGGAAATCATTGATTTTGAACTAAGAATAAAGGGACAGATGTTGAGTTTTTCATAAGATAACATGGATGTACCTATTGATAATGAGAGTGGAGTTGGATATGTATTATCACTCTTATATTGAAATTATGAAATTATACTTATTGATGGAAATTTATAATTGCATGAGGATTAGGTTAATTGAAACCAATTACTCATACATCTTGTATTGAACATTGTTTCATATTCATGCCTTGAAAATGTATTGTTTTGAGAAAAAAATGGATGAATACCTTGGCAAATCTGGTTAGGGGGTCTGATTGTGGTATTATCTATGTTGGCATGTGTGTCCTTGGTGAAAGTCCAGAAACCTGCATGGTTAGGTGCCGATCCTTCCGATTAGTACCTGTAAAATGGCTTTGGTAGTGCTTGTATAGCCTACTAGTGGACACGTACTTAGAGATTCTCAGTGTTGTGTATCTACTGCCTATTTTCTGATTTGAAAAGCATTGTTTTACAAATTGATTTATTATCATGGCATTGCATTATTTTGAAATAAAAAGTGTAATGTTTTAGTAAATGGCATGCATATGCATTCACCATGACTTTTTTAAGCATCAAACTCTGCAAAACAACTGAGAGCTTGCAAAATACGCTTGAGTAAAGAGTTTACCGCTCAAGCGAACAATGCGAACTTTGGAATTTCCAGATTACATCCTCAAGTTGAAAACATAATTCCTTTGTACCAAAACACATTCTTTTGGGCCAAAACCTTGGAAAACACTTGGAAACTTGTATACAAACATGAAATGAAGATCATTTCACAAAATCAAGGCCCAAAAACATTTCAATTCCCCCAAAACAATGCTTAAAACTTTATATTCAACTCATGCATGCAATGTTTAGAATTAAAAACTTCCAAAACATGAATAAATGAAGTATTTTCATGTAAAGTTATGGTGAGCTCTCAAGACATAGCAAAGATATGCACTTGCATATAAGAATTTGTTGGAAAGAAAACTTAAAATCCATGAACTATGCATGCATGTATGAAGTGTTCTTTTCTACTTCCTTAGCTCAATTCTCTTGTTTAATCACTTAAACTTCTTGAATTTACATTCTTGATGACTCATACACTTAATTCATAGGTTGAATTCTTACCTTTGCTCCTCAATTGGGTTCTAGATTGTTAATTCTTTGAGTTACCAAGTTAATTCTCTCAATTCCCTTCCAAAATCTTCCTCTTCTAGCTTTGAATTCAACTTCTCTCTCTCTCTCTCTCTCTCTCTCTCTCTCTCCATACCCAATTTTGAGGCTCAATAGATGATGAAATGTGTGTATGAGTGTAATCTAGAAGCCACATTAGCCTTATATAGGCTTAATTTGGCTAGGCTTATTAACCTTGATTAGGTAATATTAATCTAGTTTAGTTCAATTCAATTTATTCTAGTTTTTCGATTCCGAATCGAAATCTAATTAAACGTACCATAATATTCTAAAAATTCTAAATCATGCATTGACTTAGTCAATTTCTGGTTTGGATGCCGATAAGGGCTTCAATTTTCGTACCAAAGCAGAAATTCATATAGATATTCCTACAATAGACAGATATAAATTCAAATAGCATGCAAAACATATAGTCAACACATAATTTCACCTAACCACTTAATTTATATTCTTAATTACGGATTAACGGCTAATTATAGATCGAGGTTGTCATAGCTGACTAACGCATTAATGATATGGCTTGAATCTCCTCCCCTCAGCTAGATCCATATGATTTCTAGCCTCCTGCTATCGAATAGGGTAAACACAGTTCAATTGCAACCAGCACCAAAATCCTCACAGCCCAACTTTTAATCCATCGGGCAACCAAAGCGGCAACGAGTAGCACCGACCAATGAGATCAATTTTTCTGACGCTGATCAAGAGGGATTGACCCTACCCTATGACGATGCTCTGGTTATTGAGTTGTGGGTGAACAAGTTCGCCGTCGAACGTATCTTGATTGATTAGGGAAGTACTTTCAAAATTATGTACTGCAAGATGTTCCGAAAGCTCGACTTTAAATATGAAGATCTCGTAGCTACCGAATGCCCTCACTTTGGCTTTAATGCCAACCCAGAATATCCCCTGGGGAAGATCGTGCTACCAGTGTGAACCGGCACCAAAACACTAGACGTTGAATTCCTAGTTGTTAAGCTTCTCTCATTCTACAACATGATTATGGACCAAACATGGCTCCATGTAATAAAGGTCGTTTCGAGCACGTACCATAAACTTCTTCATTTTCTGACTCGGTATGGAATCGAACAAATTCGTGGATTGCAAATGTTGGTGAAGAATTGTTATTTGATAGCCTTGGAAAAGAAACCAAAAGAGCTCGAGGTCAATTCAATAGTGATTAGGACCAAGAAGGCCTTGAAGATATAGGGAAAATTCCAGCCGAGAACAGAGGATTTGGATCAGGTTGCGATACCCGATGATCCTGAGAAGTTTTTTATGATTGGCACCAGCCTCAATGCTACCGAACAAGAATAACTGGTTGCTTTTCTACTCAGCATCATCGATGTTTTTCTTAGACCCCTTATGGCATGCCTTAAGTAGATCCAAAAGTGACTATGTACTACTTGAATGTTGACCCCAAAACCAAGCATGTTGCTCAAAATAGTTATCGTTCAACTGGCGAGCACGCCGCCGCCATAGTTAAAGAAGTTGACAACTTGCTTGAGGTTGGGGCCATTACGAAGTTACATATCATACGTCATTGTCTAACACAATCATCGTGAAAAAGAAGACCGGAACATGGCGTGTGCGTTGATTTCACATATCTAAATAAGGCTTTCCCCAAGGACTGCTTTCCTTTGCCATGAATTAATCAACTTGTAGATACCACTGCTCATCATCAACGCATGAGTTTCCTGGACGCATATAAGGTAATCATTAGATTGCCATAGATCCTGTCGATCAAGACAAAATGGCATTTTTCACTCCAAGAGGAACCTATTGCTACAAGGTTATGCCTTTTGGATTGAAAAATACCAGGGCAACTTATCTGAGATTGGTCACGACCATGTTCAAAGAACAAATTAGTAAAACCATGGAAGTTTACATTGATGACATGGTAGTGAAGTATAAAGAGAAGGGTGCTTATTTAGCTGATCTCGCTGCAACTTTCGATATCCTTCGAAAATTCAAAACGAAGCTTAATGCCTTAAAGTGCGCGTTCGGCATTAGTTCGGGCAAGTTCCTCGGCTACATTGTCAATCATCGTAGGATAGAAACTAATCCCAAATAGATTAAGAACATTATAGAAATTGTCTCTCTTTGGTCCATCAAGGAAGTTCAAAAATTAATAGGCATGGTTGCGGCACTTAATAGATTTATCAGTTGATCTTCCGATCGATGTAGGCCATTCTTTCAGACACTTCAACATGCTATATCATTTAAGTGGACTTTAGAATGTTAGTTGGCCTTGGAAGGATTGAAAACTTACCTCGCCTACATCTCTCTTCTATCTACTCCTGTGCGATTGACATTCACATCCTATACTTGGTAGTATCCAATCATGCTGTAAGCATTGCCCTTCTCCGTGACAACCTCGGTGAGCAGAAACCTGGTATTTGCCCCTACGTTTATGTGAGCAAGTCAATGGTTAATGAGGAAACCTGGTATTTGCCACTGGAGAAATTGATTCTAGCCCTTGTGGTAGCCACTAGGAAACTAATGCATTGCTTTCAAGTGTACACCATTAATGTATTGACGGAGCATCCCCTACGTTTAGTCCTTCACTGAGCCGCGTCTTCAAGAAGAGTCTCCAAATAGACGTTACAACTTGGGCAGTACAATCTCCAATTCTTACTATGAACAGCCATCAAAGGATAGGTTCTGGCCGACTTCCTTGCTGAATTTACCAGGCTAATAGACAACACTAAGATCATCTTGCCAAGCCAATCAACTCTCCAGCCTCAGCTAGAATGGCACATCTATGTCGGTGATATTTGGCAATTATATTATGACGGATCGTCTAACCAACGAAGAAGTGGGGAAGGAGTTGTCATCATGAGCCCCAAAGGAGCAGTAGTTGAACAGTCGGTCAAACTTGGCTTTGACATTTCTAATAATGAGGCCAAGTATGAAGCCCTCGTCGTCAGCCTTCGGAGCTCGTTTCAGATGGGAGCCAAACGGCTGCATATTTTTTGTGACTAAAAGTTGATAATTAACCAACTAAAGGGAGAATACACAACTAAGAATGATCGCATGGCAGCCTATACGAGAATAACCAAGTCTTTACTGGACAAATTCGATAGCCATGAGCTCAATCAAATTGCTCGCAATCAAAACGCTCACGCTGATGCCCTAGCCTATTTAGTTTCGGCTATCAATTCAGAATTTTAATGAACCACTGAAATGGGTTTTATTCCTGAGCCGAGTATCAGTGCCCCCCAAGTGGATCTCGTTGTGCTTATCATTCAAAGGGGACCAAGTTTGGATGGACTCTATTTTTGCGTTCTTGGCTTCTAAATAATTACCAGAGCATAGGAAAGAGGCCCATAAGCTTTGCAATAAAGCTTTGAGGTATTATTAAAGTCAAGGACCTTACCTGGAGTAGGTCCACCAAAATAAAGTCAAGGACTTTTTCACCGAAATACACGAGGGGAGTTGCAGTGCTCATTCGGGAGGTTGATCGTTAGCTCATCGGACCATTACTCAAGGATATTGGTGGCTGAGCATGCGCACTGATGCTGAAAACTATGTAAAAAAATACAAGTGGTGCCAACAATATTCTCCATTACCACACTTGCCTGCTGAGGAGCTAAACTCCTTGACTAGTCTTGGTCTTTCGTTCAGTAGGGTCTAGATGTTGTTGGATCACTACCAAGAGGCCCAGGCAATAAGTAATTTTTAATTGTAACTACGGATTATTTCACCAAGTGGATTAAGACAGAACCATTGGTGCATTTATGGGACACCGATATCAAATGCTTTGTCTAGAAAAACATTACAACTCGATTTAGCATCCCCGAGCACCCATCTCGGACAATAGTACCCAATTTGATTGTGGCATTTATCGGGAGTTATGCGACATATATGGATTTGACCTTACTTTTCTTCGCCAGCTTATCCCCAGAGTAATGAACCGGCAAAATAAGGTAGTCATGGACGTCATGAAGAAACGGCTGGAGAAAGTGAAGGGCAAATGGGTTGAAGAGTTACCAAACGTCTTATAGGTGCATAGAACTACATCGAGACAGCCTATGGGGGAGACTCCGTTCGCCTTGTGTTTTGGCAATGAGGCAATCATACCACTAGAAATCGGCTTGTCAAATCTTTGATTAAGGGTGTCCGATACTGGCAAGAATGACATGAAGTTGGCACTAGATATGGATTTAGTCGAGGAGTGTCGAGATCAAGCCCTTGTGAAGATGGCGTGATACCAATAACAACTCACCAAATCATACAATCAACATGTACATCTACGTTGATATGCTCCTGGGGAGTTGGTACTTAAAAAAGTGTTACCTGCCAACAAAAATCCTTCTAGTGGTAAACTCTGCCCAAATTGGGATGGCCCTTATCAGATTGATTTCATAGCCGGTGTAGGGGCATATTGCCTCTTAGATATAAATGGCAAAAGACTACCCCACCCTGGAATTCGACCTATCTTCATAAATTTTATCATTAGTGTCGCTTCTTTTATTTCTTGCTCTCAAATGTATATTACTTTGCATATGTACAATCAATGACACAAAATGTTACCTCTATTTCTTTTTTGTTTCATCTCGATTGCTTTGCTTCAATTCAAATCATCCACGATGGTCTCTGAATTCAGAGCACTCCTCATGCTCGGCACGAAATGCCATCAAAAGTTTTTGAATTCGGAGCACTCTTCATGTTTAGCACAAAACGCCATCAACATATAGCGATTCTGGTTTGGACCCGACCCATTTATTATTTTTGAATTTGAGAAATCATATCCACAGCGATTGTTCTTCTTTCTTTCATGTTTGGGTTAGGCATCAGGGGTCGACACCAATCTTGGTGGTGTCAACATTGCATTCCTCTTCTTGTTTTTTTCAACTTTGTGAATCGACATCAATCTTCCTAGGGTCAACCCTTGTCTATTGCTTTGCTCTTGGTGTTGCTACTGGTTTTTGGGGTCGACACTAGTCTTCCTAGGGTCGACCCTTGTTTGTTGTTTTGTTCTGGGTTATCTACTGAAATATAGGGTCAACACCACAGTTTCCTAGGGTCGACCCTTGTTTGCTGCACACATTAGTGTCTCAGGATTTTCTTCCTAAGGGTCGACACCACTGTCGTGTGGGTCAACCCCTGTGTGTATTTTCTAGATTTTTTGGACGGTTTTAGGCTCCACTTTTTGGGGGTTTTAATTTATTCCTTTTGTTGACCTTGGGGCTATTATTCTATTAGTACCTAGCCACTATAAATAGGCTTCAAAATACTTTCCACTCATCATTTCCTCCTCTTTTTCCCTCTTTACTCGTGACTTCTCTCTCTTTCTCTCAAAGCTCAACTTCTCTTACTTAGATCTTTTGAACTACTCTCCTAGAGGTACCTTCTCATCTTGGTCCTTTGAAATAGATCATAAATCGTATTAAGGGCCTTTTTTTGATCCAAGAGGTTTGTGATTTCGTCAACATTGAGTTTCCTCCGAGTTTTCCTCTTTCCCTTCTAAGTTTGAGGTAGGGATTTCTCCACTCTTTTATGATTTTTAACTTAGTTATTTGTTTTTTTTAAAACAACATTGTGGAAAAAGTGGATTTTTGAACAACCTAGGGTTTTGGCTTGATATCAAAATAGGGGTTTTCGAATGGGTTGTTGGAAAATGATTGAGGAAGTATATTTTATTGTTGAGTTGTGATGAAAATGTGAATTTTTATCCTTAGAATTGATTTATAAAGAGAAAAGGGTTTTTACCTTAAATGTCTCAAATGTGGATTTTCTATAAATAAATGGAATTGATATTGAAATGGTGAAATTGAATTGATGTTGATGAGGATGGTGGAGTTGGGTATGTATTACCACTCACATTTTGAAATTTGAGAAAGTTATCTTTATGGAATTTATTTATCTGTTTAGAGATATCTGTTTTGGGCTATCGGTGAAGGATAACTATGATTGTTGTAGAAATTGCTTGAGAACTAGGAGAATTGAAACTATTTTCTGATCCATTGCATTGAGCATTGTTGCATATTTAATACATTTGAAAATGTATTTTGTCATGAGAAAAAATGGTGAATACTTGGTGAATATGGGTAGGTGGTGTGGTTACAATGTTAAGTTAGCCTGTGTGTCCTTGGTAAATGACCAGAAACCCACATGGATAGGTGTCAAGCCTTCTGGTTAATACTGGTAAAAATGACAAATTGGTAGCACTTGTATAGTCTACTTTCAGACACGTACCTAGAGATTCATGAAGTTGTATTCACAATCCTATTTTCTATGAAAAAGGGAAATGTTTTATGAATTGGGATATAAACTTCGTATTGCATGGTTTTGAAAGAGATATAAAATATTTTGGCACGAGCATTACACATGCATTCACCTTATAACTCTGTTAAGATTCATATACTGTGTTGGATTATTTCTACTAGGCTTTGGCTCACCGTATGTGGGAAAACCATTTTCATGTGCTGATGATATGCCTCTGCCAAAGCAATAGCTTGGGAGGACTTGGAAGCAAGAGCTTCATTTTGTTTATTAGGTTGTATTTACTTTATACAAGCTTAGGGCTTTAACTGTATTGGATTTAAATCCATTTTGTTGTAACCAAGCACTATCTGGGAAAGCTGTAAGCCTTTAGGGCATTTCTTATTTGTTTAACTTTCATTCTATCTCTCTATTATGTAACATATGCTATAGTTTTAGGGTTAGGCTCATGAATGTGTATATCAACATATGTTACTCTTTTGTACAATCAATTTCATGAATGGAAGATAATTACTTACTCATATATTGTTATTTAATGAATATGGTGGATGGTTTATTGTCTTTTATTTCGGGCCGTTACAAACAAGTCTTCAAATTTAGAGCACTCTTCATGCTCAGCATGAAGCGCCATCAACAAGTCTCTGAATTCGAACTCCAAATTCAGAGCACCATCAACAAGTGTCCAAATTTGGAGCACTCTTCGTGCTTGGCACGAATTACCATCAACAATAGTCTCTAAATTCGGAGCACTCTTCGTACTCGACACGAAGTGCCATCAACAAAAGCATTCGAATTCGGAGTACTGACGCCATTTTAATTAAGGTTGCAACTTAAAGGTATAGTTAATCTAACTATTGCAATAATTTATAACTCTTGAATTTTATTTATTAAAAAAAAAAACATCATGAAAAATTCAAATTACATTATCACAAATACATTTACTCTAAGCCCGATCAGCATTCTAGTTACAATCCTAACAATGGTTGAACCCAAGAATCAAACCGGAGTTGTAGCCGCCGTTTAATTTTCCACAAGGTTGGTGCCCTCCTCATCGTCCGTTTTCTCGGCGTCATAGGCTTCGAACGACACTACATAGCTCTGGTACAGCAGCGAAACATAATCTATGTTCCCCACTTGAAGGGCCTTTGTCCATCCGTGCTTACAGCCACGATTTTCACATCGACAGACATCGTCGACTAGCTTTTCCCCTGTAGAATTTATACCAATCTTTCTTCCTTCGGAGAAGCCCTTATTGTAGGCTCGGCTCTCAATGGATTCTCTTACAAAAATACTAGCAGTATCTCGATCGGTTATCGTCCAATCCATAAGGTGTTGTGTTTCTTTGTTCTTCGATGTTGCCGAATCTATTGCCCCCGCCGCTTTGAGCTCTACCACTCTGGCTTTCCAAGCCTCATTCTGCACCCTTTCATTGGCTTCCTCAAGCCGACAATCCAAGTTTTGGATCCGCCCATCCTTGTGATCAATTACCTTCTGGGTGGCACGAAGATGCATGCCTACTACATATGAACTATAGAGTCTTCTGATAACCCTATGTACTCTTTCTCAAAAAACCTCATAGTCGCCCTGGTTGGTTATTGATTGGTGTACTTCAGGGGGGAAGATTTTCCGTGTAAACTCAACTGCCACATTCGGGTCATGGACAATTGAATCGGCTTCGATCATTGGATTATTCCCAATAAACACCGAGAAACTCAATGGACGTGGCAGTCCACTCAGATCATTTTAGAGTGGGGCCTGGACACTAGCAGTTTTACTACCTCCTTTTTTCTAGGCCCCAACTTCTAGGAGATTTACTTCGCTCATCTCTCTTGTCCGTCCCTTGTTGCTTAAGCGACCGACGCCTGTTCTGCTCCTCTGGTTCCACAGTATTTTTGTAAATAGAATCGCTTGGTGCTTGCTGATTCATTTCTACGTCTAATTCTGCCAAACTTTTTCCCTCCCATTTACTGTTGAAGAATAGTCTCCCTGACATAAATGGTTTTTTGAGCACCTGGACTGCGTTCTGTGCTTCGCCGGCGACAAAATTCAAGGTGTGATGGACCTTTAGCGAAATCAAAGTATCTTTGAAGTGGCGATCTACTTGAAGCAATCAAACTAATTATAAATCCACCGTGTGTACAGCTTTAAATCAATCGCGGAGGTGCCACTTTTAATGCCACCAAGATGATTCCACATGTCTGTTGTCCCATCACTCATCATAGTACACATCGCCAATCATATCGTACCGAGTTGGCTCATTTTTTTCATGCCACGCCTTCGTTCCAACTATGGCAGGGGCAGATATATGAATCTACTCGGCATATACATTGCCCACTTGTAACTCGATGGCATTGATTTGGCCATGGGAAATGTATTCGTTCCCAACTGGGACAGGGGCAAATAGATGAATCTATTCGGTAGGTAATATACCTCGGTTGAGAAATACCAACACAATCATTTGGCTTCCGGTTGCCTTTCAAATTCACAGATTCTTCCTTGATCATGACTTATTTGGGGCACAGTTAAGTCGGCCCCTGTTTTCACCCTTGGTTTCCTAATTGGGAGCAGGGGCAAATATATGAATCCATTCAGCATTTAAGTCTACCTCGTTTGTGAAACCACAAAAAGGTGTCGAATCAGCATGATACAGTGGCATCAAATAATTATATTATGCCAATTGTGCAAGCATCAAGTTAAACTAGTATGATAATTACAGTTCAGTCACATTCATTCTTAAAGATAATTTTGGTGCACAATGGAGTGTTTTTGTTCATAAACTAACTTTTTACAAGAGTTTGTCACTTTACATATGAAAATAGCCCTAATACAGTGTCTAAAACAAACAACAAAGGAAAACGGGCTACACAGAGCAAGAACGCCAAATCTAGTGTCATGACCCCATCCCGCCCCAAACAAAATAGTAGTAATGACCAGCCAGTAGTGTTTGAATACCAAAGGCCAGACAAGACGAGGCAAGACTGGACTATAATCTTGGGGCTTAAGCGAAATAACATGTTTATTATATTAAATGATATCCATTTAGAGAAAGTGCATAAGTAGGATGAGAATAAAACAAGCATAAATTGACATGTCCACACAGCAAAAGGAAAAGATATAACAACAAAAGTCTCTTTTACAAAAATCGAACAGTGAAGGTAAAGCTCTAGTTCCAAAAATATGACTTATCCAAAAGACAAAATAAAAGAAAAAGGTTCTAGTGCGACTCCTCTTCGTGTCATTGGTCCGCATCTTCACCTACATACATATGAGGGAGAGGAGTGAGCTATTGCCTGTGAATAGTAAAAAAGTAAGGCAGCACATGAATGAACATTGAAAGCTTTAAACATTCTTGCAAAATAACATAATTTTTTGTACAAGACAAAGCATAGCTTAACTTGCAAGCAAAATACATAGTGATGAGCATTCAAGGAAAACAAGGTGCTTAACTGACCCAGACACCGGCTAAATGTAACAAAATGAGCTCGGCCATAATAAATGATTGGATATTCCCCCAATTGTTGGACAAGGTCCAAGACCATCTAGGTACATAATACAAAGGTATAGAATGTTCATTCATAGTCAAACATGATAAGCTCCTGAACATAATCAAGTTTTGCACTTAGAACATAATTTCACAATTACTACTCACAATGAGCTCCATGAATAAGGGTTTGAACCTCCTCAAGCTTGACCTATACAAGACAAGAACAAAACATTAAAACATTTGAATAATCCTTATCTTCCTATATTAATTGGTCACACTATCAAACATTAATTCTCTTTTCTATTTAAACATGTCTTAAGTGGGTTTCCAACTATGTTAATTACCCTTGTGTATGGATGTCGAAACATACCTAAAAGTGTCTAAAGAAAGAAAGGAAATCAAGTGGAACAAGATGCAAAATTATGCTAAGAATGACCAGTCCGCTCAAGCGATCTCTTCACCGCTCGAGTGGTAAATGAACCTTCCAAGAAGTTCAGGCCTGCAAAACTAGATTTTGAGAGCTGCAAAAGTGCGCTCAACACACCCTCAACCGCTCAAGCGGTTAACCGACTTAACCAGGTTTCAGGGTGGTCCGCTCGAGCGGCCTTTTCACTACTCGAATGGTGATCTGCAAAGCAAACTTCTGCAGTTCACGATTGCTCTGCAATTGGCAGTTCTAGGACTTCCAAACCCAATTTTCAAGCTTTCAAATCCTAAATCTTCATCTATAACATCCTAATAATCGTATATATATTGAAAGGGTAATAAAAACTTCGTAGTATACATGAATTTAAAAATTAAACAAGCAATAGATAGTTTAATTCAAGTTTCTAGATCTTTTCAATTCTTTTCTTTCATTCAATGATTTCAGTCCTTCAAAACAAAGTCCTAAAATTTCCCAATCACAAATAAAAGGTGTAGGTTCATAACATAATGTTTATCTTGTTCAAATCTTACATAAGATTAGTTCAAAACATAGTTTTTCTATCATTTCCTCAAATTCTTTCCTAACTTCAAATTTTCTTACTTTCTTCTTATTTCAATCTTCCAAAACTTATTCCTAATCAATTTTTGGCTATTTTTTGATATGAGAATATGAAAGAGGGTCGAGTTTCTTACCTCATAGTGATTTTCATGGAATTTTTAGTTTGAATCCTTAGCTCTTTGAATTTTCTTACCTTTTTTTCTCTTTTCTCTTTTCTTCATCTTTTCTTCTCATTTCCTTTCTCCCTTCCCAATTGTTCTTGAGTTCTCCAGCACTCTCCTTTATTTGGTTAGAGACAATATGTATGCATGGTGTTTGTTGTGAAAATTCAAATTTGGTGCCATGCCAATACTTGCTTGGTAGCTATTGTTATATGCGAATTTCATCAACGGCAAATGAATTTGCCAACTTCCCTTGAAATCTATGACACACAGACGAAGCATATCCTCTAAAGGCTATATAGTTTTCTTCGACTGTCCATCTGTTTGTGGATGGAAAGCAGTACTGGATTTCAATTATGTTCCCATTGCTTTTTGCAAGCTCTACCAAAATATGGATACAAACTTAGAATCTCTATCCGGCACAATAGAAACAGGCACACCGTTAAGTTTAACAATCTCATTTATGTACAATGTAGCAAGTTTGTCCACGTTATAAAAAGATTTCATAGGCAAGAAATGAGCAGATTTGGTCAGTCTATCAACAATAACCCAAATAGAGTCCATACCTCTTGGTGTGCGAGGCAAGCCAATTACGAAGTCCATCCTGATATGTTCCCATTTCCATTCTGGAATAGAGAGAGGTTGAAGAACACCGGGTGGCCTTTGGTGCTTACCTTGTTGACATTGAAGCCATTGGGATACAAATTCTACTATGTCTCTTTTCATGTTTGACCACCAATACACTTGTTTGAGATCTTGGTAAATTTTGGTTTTCTCGGGGTGGACTGCAAACTTAGAATGATGCACTTCCTCCATAACTTTCTTTTTCAGTTTAGGTATATCTAGGATACATACCCTGCCTTCAAATTGTAGCATTTTATCTTTAATGGCAAATCCTAGCCTTGGCTTTGAATCAATTTCTTCAAAAACTCTCTTTAAATAAGTATCCTCTATCTGGCTCTATTATATTTCGTCAATGATCATTGGTTGTGCCGAAATTGCAGCCAAGGTACCTCTTGTTTCATGCATGATTAACTCCACTTCCATTTTCTACAAGTCGTGTAAAATGTCTCCTTGTTTGGAAAGTAGACATGCCAAATTCCTCATGGATTTCTAGGTAAGAGCATCTGCTACAGTGTTTGCTTTGTCGGGTTGATATTAAATTTGTAAATCATAATCCTTCATCCTCTGTGTCATGTTGAGTTCTTTTTGTGTAAATAAATATTTCAAACTTTTGTGATCAGCAAATATCTCACATGAAGTCCCGCACAAATAATGACACCATATCTTCAACGCAAAGACAACGGCTGCCAATTCGAGATCATGTGTTGGGTAATTCTTCTCATGTGGCTTTAGCTGGCGTGAAGCATAGGCAATAACCCTATTGTTCTGCATCAGAACAGAACCCAATCCTCTATGTGACTCATCACTGTACATTACAAACCATTTTGTACCAGTTGGCAATATAAGGACTGGTGTTGAAATCAATCTAGTCTTAAAGCTCTAGGTATGATGAATCTCTTTCTTTTGTCCACTCAGATGGCACTCATTTTTGTGTTAACTAAGTAAGTGGTGCTACTATCTTGGAAACATCCTTGACAAACCTTCTATAGTAACCTGCCAAACCAAGGAAACTATGAACTTCTGTTATAGTTGTCGGTCTTGGCCAATTTACTATTGCTTCGATCTTTTGAGGGTCAATTGAAATCCTCTCTTTATTGATAACATGCTCCAAAAATGTTACACTAGTTAGCCACAACTCGCACTTCTCCAACTTTGCATACAGCCTTTTCTCTCTAAGAGTTTGAAAGATCAATCTCAAATGCTGTTCGTGCTCCACCACACTTTTATAATAAATAAGAATACCATCAATAAAGACTACAACGAACTCATCCAAATAACGCTTAAAAACTCTATTCATTAAATCCATGAATGCAGGCACATTGGTAACTCTGAAAGGCATAACTAAAAATTTGTAGTGGCCATACCTTGTTCTAAAAGCTGTCTTCTCTATATCCTTTACCTTGACTTTGAGTTGATGGTAGCCTAATCTGAGGTCTATCTTGGAAAAGACTTGTGCCCCTTGCAACTGATTGAATAAGTCATCAATCCTGGGCAACGGGTATTTATTCTTGATAGTCACTTTATTTAGCTCCCGCTAATCAAATGCATAGATGTAGCGTCCTATCTTTCTTTTTAACAAACAACAATGGTGCACCCTATGGCGATGTGCTGGTTCTAATTAAACCTTTATCTAATAAGTCTTGCAGCCAAATTTTCAATTCCTTTAATTCTGTGGGTGACATTCTATAAGCAGTTTTGGAGATAGGTTGCGTTCCTAGTATCACATCAATAGTGAACTCAATCTCCCTATTAATTAAATTGCTCGACAATTCATCAGGAAATACATTTGAGAATTCTCGCACCACCAAGATGATATCCAAACTAGCATCGGATTCTTGAACTGTCAAAACACTACACAAATATCCCCGACACCCTTTCTGAGTAATCGATTAGCCTTCATGAATGAAACAAGATACGACGGGGTACTATTCCATTTCCTTGAAAAGAAAATTCTTCCTGATTGGGTGGTTGGAATGTGACACACTTTGAAACACAATCAATAATAGCATGATTTGTTTTTAACCAATCCATTTCAGAATTACATCGAAATGCTCTATATCAATTGCTAGTAAATCTACAATCAAACTAGTACTCCTAGCTACTATATCACAATCTCAGTAAATAAGTGTACAAATCATGGATTCACCTAATGGCGTAGACACTAACAACAAATATTCCAAAGGTTCTAGTTGTTTATTCAATTTGCTTGCAAACTTCCTACATATGAATGAATGTGTAGAACTCGAATCTATCAAAGCATAAGCATCTCAAGTACAAATTGAGAGTGTACCTGACACCACTGCTTCGGTATTCCAAACATCACCTGGGACAAGCGCAAAGACTCTGCCTTGTCTCACTAGTTCCTTCCAAATATTAGCCTTTGTACTTGGTTTCTAAATTGACCCAGATGAACTGCTCGCACCCCTTTTCTTGGCCTTAGGGCAGTCCCTAACTTGGTGTCCCATTTGTCCACATTCAAAGCAAACTTCCATAGCTCGATGGCATACCCCAAAATGATTATTACGACATTCTTGGCATGTTGGTATAGTCTTGCTACCCTCGCTTGAATTGCTAGTGCTTCTCGTGTTTGGCCTTTTAATTAGTGGATTACTCGGCCCTTTCTTGACACCAAAACCTTGTTTGTTATGGAACAATTCCTTCGATTGTTGTTTGTCTTTGGCATTTTGTTCAGCCATTAGTGCTTGTCTAGAACTCCTGCATATGTTGGCAATTGAAATAGGTTCACCTTATCTCTGATTGACCCTCTCAATCCCTCCTCAAACTTTCTTGCTTTGTTGTAGTCCGTGTTCACCATGTATGGGGCGAACCTTGCCAATTCTGTAAACTTGGCATAATACTCTAAAATAGTACCTCCTTATTGTTTTACTACTTGGAACTTGACGGCCTTTCTGTCTTTCATGGATTGAGGAAAATACTTTTCATAGAAGACTTCCAAGAAACGGTTCCAAGTAATACCTTCATATTGACCTTTCACTAACAACCACCACCTTCGTGCCTCTTTTGCCAATGTAAATGTAGCAAGTGCAACCTTTTGCATCTCAGTACGAGGGAAAATTCAAAAAAATTCTCTGTTTCCAGTACCCAAGAGGCCTTCAATGGATCTATACCTCCTTCGAATTGGGTTGGTTTCATCTTCTTATATTCTCAAATTAAGGCCATTGTCCCTTGATCTGGAAAATCCATTTGCAATGGAATATGTTGTTGTGGTAGTTGTTGCTGCTGCTATTGTGGTCATTGCTGATGTGGTTGTTGTAGCTGTTGTTGTTGTTGTTGTTGTTGTTGTTGTTGTTGTTATCTTTGATCTCTTTGTCTCATAACCTCTACCAAAGGCTTGACAAGACAAGACAAGACTGGACTATAATCTTGGGGCTTAAGCGAAATAACCTGTTCATTATATTAATTGATATCCATTCAGAGCAAGTGCATAAGTAGGATAAGAATAAAACAAGCATGTATTTTATTAAGTTACCTTGATATTTACGTGTCCACACAGCAAAAAGAAAGGATATAACAACAAAAGTCTCTTTTACAAAAATCAAACTATGAAGGTAAAGCTCTAGTTCCAAAACTACAACTTCTCCAAAAGAAAAAATAAAAGAAAAAGGTTCCAGTGCGACTCCTCTTCGTGTCCTTCATCCACATATTCACCTACATACATATAAGGGACAGAGATGAGCTATTGCCTAATGAATAGTAATACAGTAAGGTGGTAAAAGAATGAACATTGAAAGCTTTAAACATTCTTGCAAAATAACATAATTTCTTTGTACGAGGTAAAGCATAGCTTGACTTGCAAACAAACTACATAGTGATGAGCATTCAAGGGAAACAAGGTTCTTAACCGGCCCGAGTACTGGCTAAACGTAACAAGATGAGCTCGGCCATGATACATGATTGGATATTCCCCCAATTGTGGGACAAGGTCCAAGAATGCCATCTAGGTACATGATACAAAAGTATAGAATGCTCATTCATAGTAAAACATAATAAGCTCGTGAACATAATCAAGTTTTTCACTGAAAACATAATTTGTCAACATAGCATTACTAAATTAGTACTGACAATGAGCTTCGTGAATAAGGGTTTGAACCTCCTCAAGCTTGACCTATACAAGACAAGAACAAAACATTGAAACATTTGAATAATACTTATCTTCCTATATTAATTGCCCACTCTGTTAAACTTTAATTCTCTTTTCTATTTAAACATGTCTTAAGTGGGTTTCCAACTATGTTACCCTTGTGTCTAAATTTCAAAACAAACTTGTCTACAAAAAGGAAGGAAATCAAGTGGAACAAGATACAAAATTATGCTAAAAATGACCAGTCTGCACGAGCGGTCTCTTCACCGCTCTAGTGGTGAATGAACCTTTCCAGAAGTTCAGGCCTGCAAAACTAGATTCTGAGAGCGTGAAAGTGTGCTCGAGCCACCCTTTAACCGCTCGAGCGGTTAAACGACTTAGCTAGGTTTTAGGGCGGTCCGCTCGAGCAGTCTTTTCACCGCTCGAGCGGTGATTTGCGGAGCAGACTTCTGCAGTTCACAATTGCTCTGCACTAGGTTGTTCTAGGACTTCCAAGCCCAATTTTCAAGCTTTCAAATCCTAAATCTTGATCTATAACATCCTAATAATCGTATATATATTGAAAGGGTAATAAAAACTTCGTAGTATGCATGAATTTAAAGATTAAACAAGCAATAGATAATTTAATTCAAGTTTCTCAATCTTTTTAATTCTTTTCTTTCATTCAATGATTTCAATCCTTCAAAACCAAGTTCTAAAACTTCCTAATCACAAATAAAAGGTGTAGGTTCATAACATAATGTTTATCTTGCTGAAATATTACATAAGATTAGTTCAAAACATAGTTTTTCTATCATTTCCTCAAATTCTTTCCTAAGTTCCAAATTTTCTTACTTTCTTCTTATTTCAATCTTCCAAAACTTATTCCTAATCAATTTTTGGCTATGTTTTGATTTGAGAATATGGAAGAGAATCGAGTTTCTTACCTCGTAATGATTTTCTTAGAATTTCTAAGCTTGAATCCTTAGCTCTTTTAATTTTCTTGCATTTTCTCTCTTTTCTCTTTTCTTCCTCTTTTCTTATCCTTTCCTTCCTCCCCTTCTGATTGTTCTTGAGTTCTCCACCACTCTCCTTATTTATTTGGTTAGAGACAAGAGGTTTTATATGGTGTAAATGGGGCAAAAGTGATAGGTTTCCTTAATTGGCTAATTTTCTTGTGTAGTCTAGTTGACCAAGTTTAAAACTAATTGACCCAATCTTATCCTAATCATACTTATCCTAATTAATCCTAATTAGCAAAACATCAAATAACATGAAATGGACAAGTTCATTAGACTAAAGTCTTAAAGTTCCTTAATTAAGGCATAGGAATATCCTATGGTTCTCAAATTCCAATCTAAACCATTTCCTAACTTCAAGCATGGAAGAAGCAATATTTCCTAAGCCTAGGTTTCTAAACTTACTTCTCCTTCTCCTATACTTCCACCAAGTTCTAGTTCAAGCAAATAAGTGCTAAACATGAAACTAACATGCATGAATATCATGATATGCATATGCATGAAGTATTGGGTGTCACATCTAGCTAGCCGACCTTAGAACTATTCTGGGTCCGATTCTAAGGGCTCAATGTCTTCCTACTCGAATGAAATTAACACGTTGAGCGTGACTTGCACAGTTGTGAGCCCCTTGAGCCAGCCGTGTTTGAAGCCCCAGTTCTCAAACTTCCGAGTTTGTTGACATATTTTTCTATTACTGCTTTTTTCCCCTCCTCGAAGGCCTTAGATGCCACTGATTGCACCTCTTCTGTCGCCTTTCTAGCCTCCAGCAGCTCAGCCTTGAGCTTATCAAGGTCTTCCTTTGTTGTTTTTAAGGTTGCGTCAGAAGGGTTTACCCTTCCTCAGCAACATGATGAAGCAGGTTAGTGTGTTTTGCTTTTTCTTCTTTGGCGGTGGCCTTTTGTTGTTCCTCATTGGCCCTTTTTGCTTCAACCTCAGCCTTCTGCAATGTTATGGTCAGTTTAGCCAATGACCTGGCCTTACCTTGTTCGGTCACCACTTCTCCCTTAAGTTGATTGATCAACTCGACTGCATGATGATGGCGGCGACTGATCTCAACGATTTGCTCTGCATCCTACAAAAACGGCAAAAAATTAGGCCAATTCTTAGAATTTGAAGTTATACCAATGATTGCACTTGCTGACCCAACTCACCAAAACAGCCAATTGAGTGGCCATAACGATCGATACAACATATGGCTCAGCGCGGAACATAACCTTGTCCAATGAAAGAGTAATGGCAGTAGCCATACTCAGTGCAACTCCAAGCTCTTTCACCGTTAAAGCACCTGTTGGGATAAGCGATCCGTTAATGCTTGGTTAAATGGGAAACAACACCGGCAAGTTAAGGGTGGGTGAAGCTCTCAGCCTTTTTTCAATCAGCTGCTCGACTGATTGGGCAGACTTAGCAAGACGTTTAAAGGCCTTTTGATCGGCTCCAATTTCTTCGTTAAGTACAGGAGTTTGTTCTGCCAATTCGGTAGAGACAAAGTGAGCGGTGATCTCATCCGACTGAGTCACCACTAGCGGGGGGCCTTTTGGCCAGCGCTAGCAGTTCCAGCCACATTCCTTTTCGCAGCTAGCCTCTTGGCATTCCTTTTCTTAGTGAATTGAGCCAATGAAAGTGTTTCCCTAGCCATTTCTTCAGCTTTGGATCTTGGCAGATCATCCAAGTCTAGAAAAATGTTGGCTTCTTCTTGAATGTTCTTCAAATCCACTCGAACAGGAGACAACACAAATTCTATTTCTTAGTGGGGACTGGTTTCTTCGCTTTCAATTACTTCAATAGCTGAGTCAAGTCGTCTATTTTCAGCATCTTGATTATTTGCGCCCTGTTGTACTTCAGCGTTCTCTTCACTGTTCTTACTATCTGATGCTTTAATTACTCATATATCCTCCTTCAAGTTGACATAACTTTCAAAAACTAAAGCTGTGAGCTATCGTTCGCCTTGAGGAATCAGAATATGATCGGCAATAGCAAAAGAGGTGTAAGATGGATCGTATCTTAGTAGAATATGGGCGGCACAACCTTGTTCTTGGAGGTTCTTTTAGCCAATATAATCAAGGACGTTCTTGACTTGGACGAGAACAACCTCGTCCTCTAAGGTAATCACTTTTTTGAGATCATTACCTGTAAAAAAGAAATTGTTATAACATTGGATGCAAAATAAAATTAAAATTAATTTACAACTATTCGACCACTTGGTTCATCTTTTTGCCTAGGAATTGGATCCGAGCGGTCTTCTTCCGTGCCAAATTCCCAGTTGCCACAACCAAGGATCATGACGTCACTCACCCTCATTCCCAGTTGCCATTTGGCTCTCAAGAAGAATTGTCCTTGCCAATGAAATGACTTAGCGAAGGCATAGCAGTGCCAAATGGCAGGAATGCCCAGGTTGGTGTTCGGTCGACGGTTGAGTTCTATAATATATATAATTATTCGATAGAAATTTATGTTTGGCTGACAATGAATCAACCACCAAAAGCGAAGAGCAGATCGAAGAAAGGGATGAAGGGAAATCGCACTCCGCCCTTGTCAATTGCCAATAATGGAAAGTCTATGGTGCTAATCTCAGACCTCTCATGGTTCACCACCGTTTCCACGATGAGTTCTAGTTGAACATCATCAGGGATCGCGTAATGGTGACGGAAAGATGCAACCTTACTCTCAAAAAATAGAGCTTTCAGGTAGTTTGCCATGGATGTATTGGAGGATGGAAGAATTGAAGGCAAAAGAATGAACTAGAGGTGGAGCAAGGTCAAAAACCGTGAAAATACAAAAAATGAAATAAGGGAAAAGGCTAAAAAAACTTACATATTCTAATAAAGGATGCTCGAACAAATGAAGACTAAGCAGTTGCAATCAAGAGGTTGGAAGTGAAAGGGTTGTAAGGATAGAGTCTTTTCACAAATGAAGGGATAGAGGCGACGATTTTTTGAAATCATAATTAATGAAGGGTCAGAAGAGCGTGAAGATGTGAGAAGCTTTATATATTCTCCATCGAGTCCCATCCATCGTGTCAGAGGTATGATGGCGTATCCGTCACGTGCCCAAATTTCAAGGCCTACAGGGTGTAATCCAAGTTTAACATAATTGGCCAGATGTGTAGGTCAAGAAAAAGCCGAGCACACAGGATACTTGGGATATTAACTAACCATGTGCTCGGGGGGCAATTGTGGAAGCCGAGTATAAGAAAATGTTAATCGACAAACAAGGCACATCCAAGTCCATCATTGATGGGCCAAATTCAGCTAAAACCCACTGGGCTCAAACAAGTCATTGTCGAGTAAATGCGAATGGGCTAAAGAGTATGCCAAGTTAAGGGCATCTAGGCCATGCATCGAAGCCGAGTATACTGTGCAAGTCGGCATGACACTTTTAAGGGGGTCCAGGCTATTCTTTCCTCAAAAGTATAGTAGGGAGATGAGTTCTGACATGGTGATGATAAAAGGCTAAGCTACATGAGAAAATATTTGAAAGAATGGCTCTATAAAAGGAGAAAAACGTGGAATAAAAAGGTCTGTTCTAATAGGCTTGCACTCTAAGAAATTAAGACACTTCTTCTTTTGAAATGAATTAATTTGCTTGTCGGGCTGCTAATCTTGACATCTCCAGCTGAAGTTTTTTTCTATTTCAAGTAGCAACTTAAGAATCTTTCAAAGGCTTATTTGGTGTGAAGGAGTATTCAAAAATCACCCCTCACAATGACGTTATAATCTACTTTTACCATTTTCTTTGTTTTTATTTTTCCTAAGAAAACATGTGCAGATGAATATTCTACATTGACTTCAAATGATAGAAAATCTATGACACATAATGAGTATTCCAAAGAATAATACCCATAAGCATGGTTCATTATTCTTAGGGTAAATTATACAAATAGTCCTTACAGTTTACACGATGTGTCAATTTGGTCTATGTTGCTTCAGTTTGCTCGATTTTGCCCCTTAATTTAATGAATTGTGTCATTTTAGTCCAATAAATAACAGTTGTTAAGTTTGGTTGACGGAAAGTCAAACTATGTGTCAATTTGGTTCTTGTAGTTTACACAATGTGTCAATTTGGTCTCTATCAAAATCGAGCAAATTAAAATAATAAGGACCAAATTGACATATTGTGTAATCAAGCAAATTAAAATAACATGGACTAAATTGACACATTGTGTAAACTACAGGGACCAAATTGACACAATGTGTAGAGTTTCCGTCCACCAAACTTAACAACCGCTATTTATTTGACTAAACTGACACAATCTATTAAATTAAGGGATAAAATCGAACAAATTGAAACAATATGAATCAAATTGACACATCGTGTAAACTACAGGGACCACTTAAATATTTTACTCTTATTGTTATTATTTTATTTCTTTTGATAATGACGATATCCACCACCCTGAGCTTGACCAGACTAGTCCTCAGATGCAAATAATCCTGAGTTCCACACTTGCATATCAGAGAATTACAAAGCAGAAGCCCTCCGGTGGCTCCAAGGGGGTCGAGTGTTTCAAGGGATTAAAACACGCTTTTTGAGATTGCATATCATCCTTCAACTTGTCACAAACTAATCCTTAGTTCATTCTTTTTAGTACAATTCTATTTTGTATTTAAATGTGCTACATGTAGCCCATGGTGATATGGCGTGGTTATAAATCTGAAAAAAAATTAAATAAAAAGAAAGAAAAGATGTAGGGGAGAGAGAGAGAGAGAGAGTGTGTTAAAACTAACAAAATGAACCACAAAATTAAATACCTAGCCGGAGTGGAGATTGTCACCACTGGAGGAGTGAGAGAGAGTTCATTTTAACTATAGGCTCCACATTATATTAATTTAAGAGATTGTATTGTACACGGCTGTCTCGTTAACGAAGGATTTACGGAAGCCAATACAAAAGTGCCACATCAGCCTAAATACTCTATTATTATCTGGTTAGTGGATCCCGTCTTCTCCCCAGTCATACCACTGCCAAACGCCTCTTCCTTTTTCCCGCAAAGAACAATTATTCAAAGACCATATAATTGATGATAAGTTGAAGGAGATCTTGTACAGGAAACAAAGAGGGCATTCCATTTTTTCACTTTTTTACTAATATTGCAAACCCATCACCATCTACAAGCAACAATCAATCAGTAATTAGAAATTCTAAGAAATACAATTTGATTTGAAAGATTATAACTGATAATTGGTGAGAGAGAAAAGGCAGCAACGGCAGCGATCGGTGAGAGAGGGATGGAGATGGGGAAGGAGAAGGAGGGTCCAGTTGATGGTGGCGGCGGCGGCGGCGGCGGTGCCTGTGAGAGAGAGAGAGAGAGCGATGGTGAAGCCAGAAGGGGAAAAGAGGGCACAGTGGTCGTCGTGGTGGATTGGGAACGGAGGGAAGGAAACCGACGGTGTTTTGTGGTTTGTTGCTCGAAGTGAGGACATGAGTTGTGATAAAATGAGAGAGAGTGCAAAAATTTTAATGAAGTTTGCTGACTTGGCCTCTTTTTGTTGGTTGTCCGTAAATTCTGTATTTACGGCACAGCCGTATAAAACTTAATTTCTTAATTTAATCTTATGCACCGTTTGGGAAGAAAGTTTTCAGGCTTTTTTGGCTATTTTAGCCACAAAAAACAAAATAGGCTATTTTAGCCATAACAAACAAAACATCACATCCAACCCATAATCATTACACTCTTCTCTCACAAAAAAAGTCAAAAAAGCCAAAAAGTCCTTCCCAAACCAAGCTTTTTAGCCCAGGCTAAAATAGCCAAAAAAGCCAAAAAGCCAAAAAGCTAACCTACTTCCCAAACGGAGGCTTAATCACACACTTCATTTTTGGGTTGTTTTCCAGGGTTCCTAAAATGTTTGGTTGGTTGGGGAATAAGTTATTGCTGTAATCATTTAACTTTTTGACTAAAGTATAAGGTGCAAAAATTAGCATATTTGAGATGATTTTTTGTTTTTATGAAAAAAAAAATATACAAGAAGTAGAGTGGGAAATAAATTTTTGACCTTTTTTTTGTGTAGTTCTTTTGCTTTTTGACTCTTTTTAGTGAATTTTTTTTTTTTTTTTTTTTTTTTTTTTTGCTTTTTGACTTGTTTGGTTTTGATTGATTTTCTGAAAATTAAGTCTTTGTTTTTCGTAATTTTTTGTTTTTAGTGAATTTTTTTAATATTTTAAACAACTTTTTACTTTTTTTATGCACGTAACTTAGATATACTTAAAAAGTAAAACATTTGTGAAAAAATATTTAAAAAATTTAATGCATACACAAAAATACAAAAATATATTGAATTTTTGTAATTTTCCTTTGTATCTTTTGTATTTCATGAATTTCTTTAAAGATTATTTCAATAAATATTATAAATTTTAAATGTATCTAAGTTAGGTACATCTTAAAAAAAATTTAAAATATGAAAATTTTTGACTAAAAATAAAAAATTTAATTTTCTGAAAAGTTTGGTCAATTGAATTTTATTTACTTTATTGGTTAAAAAAAAATTTGATTAAACAAAACATTATAATTAAATTATCAATTGATTTTTTGTTGGATATTTATAAATTAATATGATATCAGAGTTAGATACTAAATGATTACGGATCAAGTTTCCTTTCGAATAATGTTTCACACATATCTTTGTCTCACATGATTCACACGGGAAATGATACAGAGCTCTAAATCTAGAGCTCTAATTTGAGCTCTAGTGATGTGTCAAAGTAAAAAAAAAAAAAAAAAAACAAAGCAAGGCACAAACATCACATCATGGGTGGATGCCAACTCATTAGAGTCCTTCTAGAGCCCTATATTTAGAGCTCCCAATTTTTTCCTATTTTAAAAGGAGTCCAGATTTTGGACTGGAGCCCTCTGCTTGGGCCGTGCGGTACTTTACAGATTCTGTCTTGATGATTTACATTATTTATTTTATCGAGTATTTTGTATATTTTATCCACATAAAAATATTAGATTGACTTGATAATTATAATTTATTTAATTTATTGAGTTTATCACCAAAATAATGTATAATTTATTTTTAAAACACACACATTGTCTAGTTTTTTAGTAAAAAATTGAACAAATTACAATTATCGGATCGATTTAATTTTTTATTTTTATATAGATGAAATATACGAAATACTTGACAAAATAAACAATTCAAATTATGAAAACGAGATACGTATTGCCCAATCCAAGATCCTGACCCTCCTATTTTAAAAGTCTATAATTTCAATAATTTTAACATTTTCCCAGCCGTGCAGTATTTCTTCCCACCATGCTTTCTCATTTCCAAATTCGATATAAGTAACAAAAAGTGTACCATGTTCGCATAAAGTGGGCGCTAGAACTCACACCTTTGCAAAACCAAAAAACAAAAAAGTCACACCTTTCGTTTTATACTTTTGTCTCATAATAAACATGAAAAAAGTGGCCCTGAGTAGGTCCCACACCATGGAGGTTTTGATAATGATCCCGTTTGAGAACTGGCTAATTTAGTAATTTTTTAGCTATTTGACTAAAATATGAGCTAAAAAAAACTAGTATGTTTTGTGTAAACTTAAATTTCAGAACATAAACCTTACATTTCGGATCATTTACCATGTGTATTATCAAAAAATCAAGACAAAATGACATATCTAAATCCATTGATGAACGGTTAAACGGAAGCGTGATTATCAATAAACTCTTTGTTATTGATTATGTTATTGCCTTCTAATCCTTTCCCCTTTGGTGCCTTATGTTTCTCCTTGAGAGGATTTAGAAAAATGGCAGCGTTCTTTTTTTCTACTTGGGAAGGAATAGGGACCATAACCTTTTAAAGGTTATAATTGGTTTTTAAAACTGAAAGGTTATGGAAGTTCAAAAGGAATGAAAACCAACTTTAACCATTATTGGTTTTAATTTCTATTTATTGGTTTTCAAAACTGAAAGGTTGTGGAAGTTCAAAAGGAATGAAAACCAACTTTAACCAATATGTTTTAATTTCTATTTATGCCCCTCATAGAAATAGAAATTATACAACTAGTATCTACACATTAGGTCCATAACACATATACCCTTAAGCCTATTAACTAAATTGAATCACTTAAATTGTAGGCCTCTTATAAATGATAACACCACATTTAATTATGTGGTCCCATTGAGACATTATCTAACAATCTCCCACTGGACCACATATGTGTGCTTAACTTTAGTGAGCTCAGAAATTTGTTATCATAACTTGAGGGTATCCAAACAATCTTGTCCATTAACTATATTAATATAGGATCAAAGCGCTCTTCGTTACATCAATCGTAACTCGACCCACCAATGGTCACGTATACTAATACAGCTAAATGACATAGATCAATCATGGATGCGTAGCATGGAAATTACATGTGATGTGATTCATACATGCCTATTTCCAACTGGTCCTACTTAACTTTATTGAGATCAATACTTCACAATACGTAACAGAGCGTAATAAACTGAATATTTCATTTCTGCAGAAATTAATCTAATTACATAGATAAAACTCAAGGCTGACATAAAGCAGTAATATAAATACAAACTCCCACTAAACCAGAATGTTCTCAAATAGAACAACACCCATCTGAGCAGTGTGCTCATGAAAGACCTTGGGTGGTAGTCCCTTCGTAAGTGGATCCGCTATCATGGAGTTTGTTCCAATGTGCTCTATGAAAATCTGTCCACTCTGCACTCTTTCTTTTACAACTAGGAACTTGATATCAATATGCTTTGATTTTGTCGAGCTCCTGTTGTTATTGGAATATAAAACTGCAGACTTATTGTCACAATATAACTTAAGTGGTCTTTCAGTGCCTTCCAAAATACGCAACCCAGTGACAAAATTCCGCAGCCATATCCCTTGGTTTGATGCCTCATAACATGCTACAAATTCTGCGCCATGGTGGATGAAGCTATGAGCGTCTGCTTTGCAGAGCTCCAAGAAATTGCTCCGCCAGCTAACAGATAAATATAGCCTGATGTGGATTTCCTACTGTCTTGGCATCCAGCAAAATCGGAGTCGGAATATCCAATGACCTCTAACTTATCCGATCTCCTATATGTGAGCATATATTCCTTTGTTCTCTGTAAATATCGCATAACACGCTTGACTGCTTTCCAATGATCCATGCCAGGATTACTTAAATATCTGCCTAACATGCCAACTATAAACGCAATATCCGGACGCGTACATACTTGAGCATACATTAGACTTCCTACAGCCGAGGCATAAGGAATCTTCTGCATTTCTTGAATTTCAAGACTGTTCTTCGGGCATTGGCTGAGACTAAACTTGTCTCCCTTAGCAACCGGGGTTTCACCTGATTTACAATTTTGCATGCCAAATCTATTGAGTACTTTTTCGATATAGCTCCTTTGTGATAATCCCAGAATACCCCGAGAACGATCTCGGTGTATTTCGATTCCTAATACAAAAGAAGCATCACCAAGATCTTTCATTTCAAAATTCTTAGATAGAAATCTCTTGGTGTCATGCAATAAGTTTATATCGTTTGTGGCAAGCAATATGTCGTCAACATATAAAACCAAAAATATGTTTACTCTCCCACTGAACTTGTGATACACACATTCATCAACAACATTAGTTTCAAAACCATACAAAGTGAGAACTTGATGAAATTTGAAGTACCACTGACGAGAAGCTTGTTTGAGCCCATAGATGGATTTAGTCAATTTGCAAACCATATTCTTTGGGTCTCCTGGCACAAAGTTTTCTGGCTGCACCATATAAATTATTTCTTTAATGTCACCATTAAGAAAAGTTGTTTTGACATCCATCTGATGCAACTCAAGATCAAAATATGCAACAAGCGCCATAATTGTCCTAAAAGAATCTTTCGAAGAAACTGGAGAGAAAGTTTCTTTAAAGTCAATTCCTTCTTTTTGAGTAAAGCCTTTGGCTACAAGACGTGCCTTATACCTCTCCACATTACCATTTGAATCCCTTTTGGTTTTAAATATCCATTTACAACCTACGGGCTTCGCACCAACTGGTAATGAGACAAGTTCCCAAACTTTATTGTCTTGCATAGACTTATATTCTTCATTCATGGCTTCTATCCACTTATGAGAGTTGGAACTTTCCATGGCTTGACGAAAGTTGATTGGATCATCTTTCGACATTCCATTTTCTACCTCATGTTCCTGGAGATATACAATATAATCATCTGAAAGTGCAAATCTCCTTTCTCTTGTGGATCGCCTTAATGGCACAGATTCTTGAGGTTGAGGTTGTAGAGTTTGTTCCTCAGGAACAATTACCTCATCTTGAATGGGGGTTTGAACTATATTATCTTGAACAACATTGTCTGGTTGAGGATCCGAAATTACTTCTCGAGCAATGACGGGTATAGGAACCTGTGATTGGTCAAAAGTAGTAGTAGGAAGTGGGATTACTCCTGCTTCCTCCTCAAAGACAATGTCTCTAACTGGATTTCTCCCCCCAAACTCAACATCCTCAAAAAATGTTGCAATTCCCGTCTCAAATATTGACCTATTTGTGGGATCATAAAACTTGTAACCCCGTGATCGTTCGGCATAGCCAATAAAGTAGCTACTAATGGTTTTAGAGTCCAATTTTCGTTCATGAGGTTTATAAGGCCTCGCCTCAGCAGGACACCCCACACATGCAAATGGTTTAGACTAGGCTTTCGCCCAACCCAAAGCTCATAAGGTGTTGTTACAACTGCTTTAGTTGGCACCCAATTTAAGATATAAGTTGCTGTCTTTAGAGCCTCACCCCAGAGGGACTCTGGTAAAGTAGAATGACTGATCATACTTCTTACCATATCCTTAAGAGTCCGGTTTCGTCTCTCAGATACACCATTCATGCTAGGTGATCCTGGCATGGTGTATTGTGGGACGATTCCACATTCCTCCAGGTATTTTGCAAACGGTCCTGGATTGTTCACCTGATCCATCATATCTGCCATAGTATTCACCACCACGGTCAGACCTGACACTTTTAATCCGTTTGTTGAGTTGTAACTCAACTTCGGCCTTAAATTTTTTGAATACGTCCAAAGACTGTGATTTCTCATGGATAAGAAATAGATACCCATATCTGGAATAGTCGTCTATGAATGTGATAAAATATTGTTGACCATTCCAAGACACCATAGGGAATGGGCCACAAATGTCCGTATGAATTAATTCTAAGACATCTGTAGTCCTATGGGCACCATATTTCTTATTTTGGTCTGTTTTCCCTTGATACACTCAACACAGACATCAAAATCTGAAAAATCAAGAGAGTCCAAAATTCCATCAGACACAAGGCGCTCAACTCTAGATTTAGAGATGTGACCTAGGCGTTTGTGCCATAATGAGGCTGAATTTTCCTTAGTTAATTTACGCTTTGTACCTCGTGATTCCACGTGCAAGGTTGCATTGTAAGATGCAATAGTTTCGAGCAAATATAGATTATCAAACACATTAAGTAAACCAGTACCAACAACATTGGAATTAATAGACATACTAAATTCATATTTCCAAAAGAACTAATAATATCCCAATTTGTCCAATATAGAAACAGAAATTAAATTCCGTCTAAAGGACGGTACAACAAAAGTGTCTAATAAATCCAAATAATAACCAGTTTTCAGTAATAATCTAAAGTGCGCTATTGCCTGCACTTCTATTGACTTGCCATCACCCACAAAGATGTATCTTTCAGCATCAGTTGGCTTTCGGTAGTTCAGGCAACCCTGCATAGAAACACATATGTGAGTAGTAGCACCAGAATCTACCCACCAAGTGTTTCTTGGTACTGAAGCTAAATTTATTTCAGAACAGACCAAAACATGAAATGTACCTTTCTTTACACGCCAGGCGACGTATTTGGCACAATCCTTCTTTCTGTGTCTGGGCTTGCCACAAAAGAAACAACTATCCTGCACTTTCTGTTTCTTTGGTTCCTGACCCTGAGGAATAGCAACTTCCTTTCCCTTATGCTTTCTTTTGCCCGTATGCTTGGAGGTGCTTGCCAGATGAGCACTTTTCGGTCCTTTCTTGCTTCAATCTCTCTTCCTCTTGCACACAAAATGAAATGAGCTCATTGAGAGTCCATTTCTCCTTCTGGCAGTTATAACTGACCTTAAATTGGTTAAATTGTGCAGGAAGAGAGATGAGAACTAAATGCACAGCAAATCATCAGATAGGTCGAGCTTTAGTGCCTTAAGTTTTGAAGCAAGATGAGACATTTCCATGATGTACTCGCGAACATTACCCTTGCCTTTATACTTTATTGAAATCAAGCTTGCTAAAAGCGTGCTTGTTTCAGCCTTATCGTTTTTAGCAAAACGCTTTTGAATTTTGAAAGAAATTCACCGGCAACGGTAACATCCTCTGTTATTGCACCCCGAAAGACTTCTGGAATCCCACGCTTCATGATCATAAGACTTAGCCTGTTAGAACGATCCCACTTTTCAAAGTACACAATTTCCTCAGGAGTACTTTGTGCAGTGAGAGCATTCGGTTTTGGCATCCTTAATGCCAAGTCTATGTCCATGCAGCCGAGAACAATCAATATGTTCTCTTTCCAGTCCTTAAAGTTTGTTCCATTTAACATTGGAACATTGTTCATGTTGGCAGAGATTGAAGTAGTCGACATTAAAGCTTAATAGAAAAGAAAATAAAAGGAATAAACAATTATGCTCACATTAAGTTACCAAACAGATGATCTCTAAATAAATTAATTTAATGACAACATCTCAAGATACCTAGCACAACATTAATACCAAGCCTTTGAGTAGTGATATTAACTGTAAGTGGTATTCTTGTTATAATGATCAAACATTGACAATAAGTTATGTCAAATAACAAATCTATCTTTTGATGGATTTATTATTCACATTAGGTTTTCTTGACAATTGGCACATGTTTATCACCACAAAATGTGTGTGTAATTCTGCCAAGTCTTAATCATGTCTTTGGACTGATAAATACCCGCATGAGATACACAGACATGAACATCAAAACATTCCATATAAAACAATCTAGACAAGAGAGATCACTTTTGTGACATCTTGTTTGAATTGACTTATATTGAGAATGTTAGAAAATAAAATTTCTGTAGACGTTGTATGAAATTACATTAAATTTAAAGATTTCCAAATTTGTGACCCCGTATATGTTATATAATCTGCAGCAATCCCAATTATACATACATATATAAATAGAATTGACGGGTCCAAAAACAAATAGTTTTTTTTTTTTATGATGTTCAAAATTAAACCGATCAAAACGCAAGATATATCTATATATATATAAATACATGATGTTCATCCATTTGAAAAAAAAAAAAAAAAAAAAAACTGCCCACCGAATCATTTTACAATTCCAGAAAATAGATTGCCATTTTCACAGAACAAAACAGGAAAAAAAACAGAATTTACATCGATAAGAAAATTCAGAATCTGATTCCAGGAAACTAAATAGAATGAATAAAGCATATCAATTCTGATAAGACACATGATATGCATGCTTTGATACCAATTGTGTAAACTTAAATTTCAGAACATAAATCTTACACTTCGGATCATTTACCATGTGTATTATCAAGAAATCAAGACAAAATGCCATACCTGAATCCATTGATGAACGGTTAAACGGAAGCGTGATTATTAATAAACTCTTTGTTATTGATTATGTTATTGCCTTCTAATCCTTTCCCCTTTGGTGCCTTATGTTTCTCTTTGAGAGGATTTAGAAAAATGGCAGTGTTCTTTTTTTCTACTTGGGAAGGAATAGGGACCATAACCTTTTAAAGGTTATAATTGGTTTTCAAAACTGAAAGGTTGTGGAAGTTCAAAAGGAATGAAAACCAACTTTAACAATTATTGGTTTTAATTTCTATTTATTGGTTTTCAAAACTGAAATGTTGTGGAAGTTCAAAAGGAATGAAAACCAACTTTAACCAATATGTTTTAATTTCTATTTCTGCCCCTCATAGAAATAGAAATTGTACAACTAGTATCTACACATTAGGTCCATAACACATATACCCTTAAGCCTATTAACTAAATTGAATCACTTAAATTGTAGGCCTCTTATAAATGATAACACCACATTTAATTATGTGGTCCCATTGAGACATTATCTAACATGTTTGGGATAACTTTTTGGCTTTTTACGAAAAGAAATGTAAAAAGTAGAGAGAAAAGAGAATTTTTGACTTTTTGGTATGGATTGTTGACTTTTTGACTAATTTAATAATTTTTTGACTTTTTAACTAAAATAGAAGGTTTCCAAACGAGGCCTTAATTGTTTTTGCCTTTGCATTAGTAAAAATGCACTAAATTAAAAGAAGATCAAGGGGATTATAGAAAAAACATTAATGCCGGTATAAATATTCCAATTAAACTGATACAAACAAAAGCAAACCAAATGCAAAAAATAATTAAATATATAAAATTTAAATCACAACGGTTAAATGTGCAAGTTGGCAAGGAGCCAACAAAAAAATAAATAACTAAATAAATAAACAACTCCAGAATCAAAAACTACTCACTCCTAACTACATCCATTTCTGCCTTGCATGCATTGTACATTTTTCAAATTTTTATTTTATTCCTTGTTCTTTTTTTTTTAATTATTAAAAATTAAGATTTTATTGATGTAAAAGGATTCCAAAGAAGTAAGAATATATCAATAAGCGAAGGTGGAAAAATTGAATCATTGTTAACTTAGCATAATGAGAAGGCAAAAATGAGAAGAAGAAAAACCCCTCTAAAGGTTAGGTGTCAACCTCAAAATGCCAAAACAAACAAAAATAACTCAAGCTTCTGTTTAATTCCTTTTGTTTTTTTTTTTAATGAATTCCTTTTAAAATATTTGATTCAAACAAAATTTGAATTTTCACAACAAACGCCGTGCATACATATTGAATTGGTCATATTGTTTTTTTTTTTTTTTAAAAAAAAGGGATAAAAGTATTAAACCTCATGTCATTTTATTCTTTATTTGATGTAAATTCTACATTTACACATGCTCCAACATAACAGAGAAAAGATACGTATTCATTAGTTTTCGAGTATCATTTAGTATTTCAGAGTATCAATACAACAAGTGACTCAGAGTCTCGGGCATGTTTGATTAGAATAAAAAGTATAATCAGAGCTAAAAAAGGTTTAAAAATTTTTTTTTTTAAAAAGGATAATTACACTTTGCCCCCTTAAGTTTCTTCTTTAAAGTTTTATTTTATTTTATTTTATTTTGACCCTTAATGTTGTGAATTTTTTTTCAATATACTCCCAAAACAAACTTTCATCTAATTTTGGAAAGAAAATGCCACGTAGCATACAAATGGATAAATTGCCCATGTAAGTTTCACTATTTTTTTTTTAATTTAAATTTTCATCCTTAAAAGTATTTTTCTTTTCACTTTGAACTTTAATGTATATAATATTTCTCAATTTACTTTCAAAACAAAGTAACATATCCAATTTTGAAGAAAAAATATTACTTTGGTATCCAGGTTGCAAAAACAAAATTATATTGAAATTTGATTGGATTTTCAAAACTTGTTTTCTCCAAAAAAAAATAAATAATAAATGAGAATAATTATACACAAGTTTGACAAAATTAAAGACCAAAAAATATAATTTTCGATGTGCAAAATATATTTTCACCACAAAAAAAGAAAAATCAAATGAAAATTTTCATAACAAATTATAAAACTCAACCAAACAGAGACACGACGACAAATTAAAGTTTTAGAGGTAAGAATTTAGGAACAAAATCACTTTTATAGGGATAAAATATTTTTGTTACCAAATGTGCCATTATTGTATTTTTAGAGATAAAACTTACTAGACATTTAGTGATAAATTACTATCATTTTGGGAGAAAAAATGTCTCAAAAAATAAAAAGAATTTTTTTCCCCTAAAAATGCATTTATTAGCAACATTTTCAAAGAAAAATCTCTAAAATTCTTCTTTTAAAAAAAAAAAAAACTTTTTGAGACAACATTTTTGTGACTATTCTCATGACAATGGGACTAAGTCCCCATATATTTTTTACAATAAAATTTTTACTTTTAAGGACAAAAATTTTATCCCTAAAACTCTTACTTATTATAGTGGTGCTTGGGTGTATATGAACAATGATCATGCTATCGGAAGAGGTGAACATGAATTTGAAGAGGAGAGACGGGAGTTGGAATTCGTAGTTTGAGTTTTGAAATTTGGGTTCTCAATCTTAAAATTGGACAAAATTTTGATTTTTTAAGTAAATTTGGAAAAATTACATACATTAGGGGTAAATTGAGAAAGAAAATACTTTAATAGTCAAAATGGAAAACTATGAAACTTGAAAGGGCAAAGTGTAATTTATTCATTTTATGCCACATGGCATTTTCCGTCCAAAAGTACACAAAATTAGTTACCAGAACAAATTGAGAAAAATTATAAATGTTAAGCACCAAAGGGGTAAAATTTAATGGGGGCAAAATGTAATTTACCTAATAAAAAATTTGAAATAAAATTTATTTTAATTTTCATTTGGTTAGGTTATTTTTGTGATAAAATTATAACATTTTAATACTTTCATGAGAAAAAATAAAAATCATGTAATTTTATAACAAATTGAAAATTCAAGTTATCAATTGATAACTGATATGAGTTAACCAAGGTATTTAACTTAGTGGTTGTGTGACACCTTTTGTGATGTGAGACCTCGAGTTTAAATTCTATAGAGAGAAGCTTGATTCCCTTTGTGATGATTGGTTTATTTCTCCTCAATTATGAGGTTGTATGTGATTAATATTGGTTGTTGGGTTTGATTCAGCTTGGTGGATTGAATATTAGATTTTGTTGACTTTTTAGCTATTTTTGATTACTAATCTATTTGATAATGTAAATATTTATCATAATATAATTACTATCCTATTTATTGACCAAAAAAAAAAAACTGATATGAGTTCTATGAGAAACTATTTTTTCACATTTTTCCCTGCTCTCATGCTAAAGAAATGCATAAAAAGTCATATTTTATTTTATTTTTCTTTTCTAGCTTTTTCATGGTTTTGATTGATTTTCTAAAAATTGATTGTGCTTTTTATTTTTAGTAAATTTTTTAATATTTTAAGCAAATATTTTACTTTTTAAATGCACCTAACCTACATACACCTAAAAAGTAAAAAATATCTGTGAAACAATATGTAAAAAAATTAATACATATACAATAATACGAAAATATACTTAATTTTTTTACATTCTTGGTATTTAGTGAATCTTACAAAGTTTTTGCCATAAATATTATACTTTTTAAGTGTATCTAGATTAGGTATATCTAAAAACTATAATATTTGTCTAAAATATTTACTAAAAATAAAAAATAGGGAAAATAAAATAATAAAAAAATACTCAATTTTTAGATAAGAAGAGAAAACCAAACAAGATTTTCATGAAAAAATTATTCTCAATTAAATGTGAAATACTGACATTTGGTTTTGAACATTATTTTGAAGAATGTAAGGCAAAACGATGGGTGTGTGGTTTGATTTGGGCGTTAGTAAAATTATAAATCAAATCGTGACTGATGAATTGATAAATAATTAAATCGCGGTTTGGGGCGGTTTTAATTTACTGGTTGATTGAAAAATATTTTTAAACAATTATCAAACATTTGTATAATATATAACACTAATATGCACAATATTTTTCATATATATGACACAAACTAATTTTACATAATATTTTTCGTATATATAACTACTAATTTGCAATAAATATTACATCTTAAATCTCTCTCACACTTATTTTTATTTTGATATTTCATTAAAAATTAAAAAATATATGTGTATTAACTATAGCGGAGTGGAACATTTCGAAGATGGATTATAAATTTCAAATTTTAATTCACGAATAGCGCATGGACCAGTAAGAATTTGATGATTTTAGCGGATAGAGCAATATTTTGCATACCTCTAGGCAGAACCTAGTCAAAGGAGAATTGAGGTTGGAACAAATAGGAGGTCAAAGAAATCAAAGAAAATATTTAGAGTTAAGATGGTAAAATTATATGACTCGATTGTATTTGTCCTAATTTGATAATATATAATAAAAAAATCTTTGGGAGAATTTGCACGTGAAATTCAAAAAAAACTGGACCCGTAGTCATCCTTAGACTTAACTGATCTCTCAAAGACTTATAACGGGGTGTGTTGTTGCAACTAGGGATTTGCACGGCATGATGCGATGTGATTTGACAATAAAATTAAAACCAAATGGTGGATGGCAGTGGCAAATTTACAATGTGGAACCAAACCATGGTTTGAGCAGTTGCAACCTAATTTGTTGGTTAAAGAATAACCTTAAACAATTATCAAATATTTATATAATATATAATACTAATTAGCATAATATTTTTCATATATATAAACTATTTGATTTTACATAATATTTTTCATATATATATATAATACTAATTTGTACCAAATTTCACATATAAGATATCTGTCACATTAGTTTTTACTTTGATATTTCATTAAAAATAAAATATATATATATATATTAACTATAGCGAGATGAGACAGTTTTAAAGGTAGATTATAAATTTTAAATTGTGAATCAAATCAATCCGTGGTTAGCGGACATATCGGTGTAAATTATGCAATCTTTCGCATAGCCCTAATTGCAACTCAAAGAATGGTTCGAGGAAAAAGATTTACAAACAAAAAAAAAAAAAGAAAAACAAAAATAAAAAACTGAAAATTGTAATAAAAAAAATGTTTGGTTTTTTATTTTTATTTTCAAAAAATTTACAATTTTTTTAATTTCTTGTAATCATAAAAAGATAGTTTCACATGTTTAGAAAAAAAAAAATTTATTTCTTCTTTCTCAAACTTTTTTGGGCCACCACCTACCACCTATCACCACCATTGGTAACCCCCACATCCAACATCGCTAGTGACCTCCTTCAGTAATAACCATTGGTCCGCCACTAACCCCTTCCACTGATAGTGACCAACAACCTTCAACCATCATATCTTACCAAAAACCACGTTCGGTCATCTCCTCACATTCAGCATCAACCACCTGCATTGGTTGTCTATACCATCTCTAATCATTGAAAACCATCTCTCACCTCTAATAAGCAATTTAGGCCACCCCTCTCACTTGTTTGAAGATATGTGTGGGGTTGGTATTTCTGTCATTGCTCTTGAGAAGTTTGCATATCTGCTGAATTGCAAGACTCAAAGTTTACCACTCAAATATCTTGGATTGCCTCTGGATGCTAATCCCAAAAGAAAGAGGATGTGGAAACCAGTTGTTGATAGATTCAAAATAAGGCTTGTTGGTTGGAAAAGGAGGTTTCTCTCCTTTGCTGGGAGGTTGACTTTGGTGAAAGCAGTGCTATCATGTCTGCCAGTACTTTATTTATCTCTGTTTAAGTTACCTGAAGGAGTAGCTAAGGAGATAGACAAAATTCAAGCTTCATTTTTATGGGGAGGCCCAGATCTAAAGAGGAGAATTCATCTTGTAAAATGGTTAGAGGTAACAAAGAGTATAAAGCAATGAGGATTGGGCATCAAAAGAATAAGGGATGTGAATGTGTGCTTACTACTCAAGTGGTAGTGGAGGTTTGCTTCTGATCATGTTTCATTATGGAAGAGGGTCTTATGTAGTAAATACAAGTTTCAAGGAGGGACATGGCTTCCAAATCTCAGCTCAAGCAACAATTATTCAAGAATCTAGGGTGGCATTATGGTAGCGGCTAATAAGCAAGAATCTCTCTTGATGTTCTATATTAGTAACCTTCATTTAAAAGTTGGGAATGGTTGTAGAATCAAGTTTTGGTATGATCACTGGTGTGGGGCTCTTTGCCTCAAAGATGGGTTTTCCAAACTCTTCTAGCTATCCAACAACAAGGAGGGACTGCTTAAGGACTTTGCGACAAACTCTGCTGCAAATTGGTTGCTTACCTTTAGGAGATCCCTCTTTGAATGGGAAAAGGAAGAACTTCACAGACTTCTTGTCATCTTAGCAACACCTCTTTTTTTGAATCTGGGTATAGAAGACAGCGTAGATTGGATAGCATCAAAACCCGGTCAGTCCCTTGTTTCCACTCTCTATAAATATTCTAACCTTGCCTTTGGTAACTCTGTTAGTTCAAGTGGTTTGATTTGGCTCAACTATCTGCCACCCAAAGTGCAATTTTTTGGTTGGCTTGCATGGAAACACAAGGTTAAAACATCTGTATTCTTGCAACGGATCGGTGTATTAGATAGGTCGGCTTCTTTCTCATGTCTCTTCTGTAAATCACAGCAGGAAACAATCAATCATGTTCTGATTCACTGCCCTTTGGTGTAGAGGTGTGATAACCATGTTCCGTATTTAGCTAATTGGTCCTTATTATGAATGTGATTATGTGGTTAATATGATTTTGTGTGCCATCATGTGAAAATATGTGGTTTTGAATTTCTATCTGTTCACCGTAGAAATATCTGTTTGATTATCTGCTTTAGAAATTAAATTAAAGGCCATATCGGCCACAGAACCCGAAATTGATTGCGCTATTATGATTAGCGTAATTTTTAGAGCCTACGGTGAAATTTAATTGGAAATTGATTCGGATCAGATTAAATTGATGAATTAGTGCCCAATTACTTTATTATTATTATATTGGCATTAGTGGGATTTGTTGTAATGAGGCACTACAGCCTCAAATTCCCTCGTTAGCTTCATTTTGGCTGATTTTGAACCCAAGGAAGAGAGAGGGCCGGCTATAGAGAGAGAGAGGGAGAGAATTGTGTAATCTTGGCTCAAGGTTGGGGAATTTGAAGATTAAACTCAAGAATTTGCTATAGTTTGGAAGATTGTGCTCCTAGGTAAGGGAATTCATGAGTTTAATGTTGTAAATTGTGAATTCAAGTTTGATTAATGGTCAAGAACATGAATTAGTTTGATTATGAGGAAATTGAGTTGTATTTGTTGAATTTAAAGTCAATAGATGCATGCATGTAGGAAATTACTATGAATTTCCATATTTGAGCACAATGTGTATGATCCATGTTGAGTTTTGATTAATGACCATGTATTTGATCACCTCTTCACCAATTAAGTTGAGAATATTGTGTATATTTCACATGCAAGTGTAAATCATGGGAGTTTGAGTCTTGCATGTTTGAATCTAGTGTGTTGGTGATGAGTTTGAGTTAATTTGGGACATGCATGTGATTAAATTGTGAAATTGAGCTTCATTGTGTTGTAATTTGGTGTTTATACCATGTTAGAATATGTATATGTGAAGTTTGAGCCAAATCCATGCATTTGGAACCTTTGAACATCGAATTGAAGCTCAAGAACATGTTTTGGAAAACCCAGAAAATTTGATGTCCGCTCGAGCGAGGAAACCGCCGCTCGAGGGTGAATTTCGTGCTCCCAGTATTTTCTGTAGACATGGTGTCCGCTCGAGCGGAGGAGTTCACGCTCGAGCGGGGAGCTATGTAGACAGGCCTTCAGCTCGAGCCCCAGACTTCACACTCGAGTGTAATTTTGATGTATCCAGTACTTTTGCAGGCCTCAAGGGTCCGCTCGAGTGAGGACCCTGTTTTCTAAAATTTTGAAAAGACATTCTGTGTTTCATTTTCTGTTCTCTTTCACTTCCAAGTACTCTTAGGCATGCATTGAGTATTGTAATTGAGTTAAAGAGATAAGAATGAAGCCTAGAGAGGAATATGTGAATTAAAGAATGGACTGAATCGGTTGTGACCCATATGTGTTATGTGATGTGTAGGGTCAAGCTCCAGGCCAAATCAACTAGCCAATCACTGTGAGTAATATCTTAACAAAGATACCTGAAATATGTTGTTGTCCAATTGCTTACTTCTATGTAAGTTTTATAAGTTCGTTGATTCGATTGGTAGACAATGTTTGCTATACCAAATGAGTGGGCCAGAGGCCAGTTTGATCTGAATAATAGAGTGAATGGGCCAGAGGCCGTCTGGACAAGAATGAATGGATGGGCCAGAGGCCGTTTTGACAAGAATGAATGGATGGGCCAGAGGCCATTTTGACATAAATAGATAGGTCAGAGGCCGTTTTGACAAGAATGAATGAATGGGCCAGAGGCCGTTTTGACAAGAATGAATGGATGTGCCAGAGACCGTTTTGACAAGAATGAATGGATGGGCCAGAGGCCATTTTGACATGAATGGATGGGCCAGAGGCCGTTTTGACATGAATGGATGGGCCAGAGGCCGTTTTGACACGAATGGATGGGCCAGAGGCCGTTTTGACATGAATGAATGGGCTAGAGGCCGTTTCGACATGAACGAATGAATGGGCCAAAGGCCAGTTTGTCATTTTGAATGGGCCAAATGCCAGTTTGACACAAATGAAAGTTTAAATGGGCCGAAGGCCAGTTTGACATGATAGTATGAATGGGCCAAAGGCCAGCTTGACACGAATAATAGTTTGATACGAATGATAGCTTGACACGAATAACAGTTTGACACGAATGATAGCTTGACACGAATAACAGTTTGACACGAATGATAGCTTGACACGAATAACAGTTTGACACGAATGATAGTTTAACACGAATAACAGTTTGACATGAAAGTATGAATGGACCAAAGGCCAGTTTGACCTGAATGATACGAATGAATTGGGCCCAAGGCCATATGATGTGTTTGGAACTGCAGTTACTTAACTTACATATGTCTATGTATGTGTGTATTAGTTAGAAATATAAACTGGGCCCAAGGCCATTTGGGGTATATTGTTCCAATGTATATTCTTTATTTGATATTATTCACTGGGCTTTCGCTCACGCTCATTCATGTGTTTGTAGGTGAGCCTAGAGAGGTCCAGACTCAGCCTTAGTGAAGTCTGTGTGGAACAACCAAAGTTTTGAAGAGTCAGCCCTTGCGTCTTACGCACGAGACACGTCTTCGCCCTTTTGCCATTCTGTGTATTTCGTCATGTTGGCAAGGACTTTGGTATACGTCTGTGTATAGTTTTGTTTGGCTGACTTAGTTTTGAATGATCCTGTCCGTACAGAACCTTACGCTACTATACTTTCTGTTGTGAGTTATTAACATATGTAAATGTGGAATGTTATGATGTGCATATAAGCACGGCTCTATGGACAAAGTTTTAAATTTGCTTCCGTTTGGCCCCTTTACTCTGATGAGTTTTGTCTTATTTGGTTTGAGGCCGTAGGTAATCTCGTGAGTACTGGCCGGTTATGGACTTAACCCATAGGGGCGGGTTCGGGTCGTGACAGGAGGACTTGGACTGGGCTGTTACAATGGTGGGGAATCCTTTGGGTGGTCCCTGGTTTTGTTGAGGATCTGCTGCAGTGGTGGGCAGGGTACATCTACAAGAAAAATGAGAGGAGAATCTGGCGTGCCATACCATTGGTCACTCTCTGGTCCATCTGGAAGATCAGAAATGAGTGTCTCTTTCAAGCCTCTCAACTAAACATTCAGGTGTTGCAGGATCTCATTATCATCAGGCTTGCTATTTGGTTAAAGTGCTCTACTAAAGATTTTCCGTTCTCCATTAATGACCTTCTCTTGAATGTTTCTGGTGTAAGGCATTCCCTTCGTTCATGAGGTATTTTTTGGTTGATAATGTTCATAGCATGGGAATCTGATCTATTGAGGTGTGAGGCACTGCCTTTGTTCACGAGGTAATCTGATCTGTTGCCAATTGCGAGGGTTTGATGTATGTGCACTGGTTCATGGTAGTAGTGGTTTTTCTAGTTCATGCATGTGCACTGGTTCTGGTCGTTCTGGTGTTTTGTCTACTGGAAAGTGTGAAGGTCTGCACTATTCTGGGTCTTTTCTGGTTGCTAGTGTTCATGGGATGGCAACAATGATCTGAGTTGGGACTACTCTGTTTCTTGCTCTGTTTTGTCTACTAGAAAGTGTGAAGGTCTACACTCTTCTGGATGTTTTCTGGTTGCTAGTGTTCATGCACCCTTCTTGCTTATTCTTGCTCTGTTTATTTTGCTTTTCTTGCCAGTTGGCTTCTCACCAACTGGAGCTTGGAGCTTGTGTTAGCTCCAAGCTCCTCTTTATTGATGTATTTTGCCATACTTCGTATGTTTCATCAATAAAGATTTCTTTTGTCGTTCAAAAAAAAAAAAAACATGTTTTTTATTTAAACAAAAAACAAGAAATTATAAACATTACCAATTGCAACAGTGCTACATCCACATAATTTTTTTCCTTATAATCCTCCTAATGAGGTAGCAAGACAGAATAAATGTAAAGAGAGTTTTAAAAGAATATTTGAGTGTCAGCCAACTTTTTAAATTTTGCTTGCCATGTCATTTGAAAAGTTTGGTAGTAGAAATTATGTGAATGAATTATTTTTCTTTCAAAAAATATCAAAATTTTCTTTCTAAATTTTCGAAAACCACTTTTGCACAAAAATATAAACAATAAAAAATGATGGAGATAGTTGATTATCATTAGAATCAAGAATGCTCCGTCTTGAGTGCAAATAACGATGCTCTAAATTGTCAGTGGGAATTGGCATTATTCAAGAGAAGTTTTTTTGAGTGAGAAGGTGAGATGGTGGGTGAGCTTCGTGGACTTCTTGATAATGATAAGAATACTGCAGATAAGTTGATGTGGAAAGGGAAGAACCATGGTGAATTCTATGTTAAATCTTTATGCGATCAGTAATATTATAAACTAAAGAATTTTGTCAGGAATATTAATATATGACTTATATTTAATCGATACTTATACTCACACTCCTTCAATTCAATGTCAACCATACAAATCAATTGCCAAGGATGATTTTTCTGGGATGATAGCATTTGTGTTATGCGATTTAATTAAAAGAAGGTAAAAGGTTGAATTTTGTTTTGTAAGTTTGCTGTGGAGAAACTTTTTTGTGCCTCCAAATACTCAATCCAAAGATGGAATATTCTTGATTGTAATCATAATCAGCTATGTACCTTTTTGATGAAAAGGAGGGAATGAATCTATTCAATGAATATTATATACACAGTCAACTGATATATATATATATATATATATAAGAAACTCTTTCTTGCTATGGCTTGTCATTTTTTGCCTATTTTGCCTTTTTATTTTGGATAATTTATTAATAGTAACATATATATTGAGTAAAGATTTTTTTCGTAATTATGTAAACATTTTTGGTCAATTATGCAACAATTTTTTTTTGTAATTACGCAAACATTCTTAATCAATTATGAAATAGATTTTTTATAATTATAATAATATTCTTAGTCAATTATGAAACATAAATATTTTATTCATTAACAAATTACAAATATACCCATTAAATTTGTTTAAACTATGAATTAGCCCTATATACTAGAAATTATAACTATCGTTTGTTATAAATTTTAATTTAACACCATACCCAAGGAGAAAAAATAAAAAAAACTATACCCCTATACAATAATAAATTATCAAGATTGTTTATTGAAAAATATTTCTCATATCATGAAAAATTAGTAATGGACTTAATGATTTATTTATTAACAAAATGGTTAACTGAAAAATATTTTTCATATCATTAAAAATAGTCAATTTACTTAATAAATAGTCAATTTACTTAATGATTTACTTATGAATAAAATTGATTATTTATTATGCGAGTATGATTTATGTATTAATAAAATTACTCATTTATATATATATATATATGTATGTATGTGTATTTTGTTCTGCTTCTTTATTAATTTAGTGACTTAACTTAGCAGTTTTTTTTAGATGAGAGAATTATCTTAATATTTGTTTTATATTTATCTGTTGAGAAAAGTTACACACCATAATTTGGTTTTTTTTGGATAAATTCATAAGAAATGTTAAACATTCATAAATTCACCCAAAATGATATGATAATAGAATTGGAGTCGACATCATCAGGTGTATAACATATCAAAAAATGATACATATTATATCACATAATTCTATCATATATGTAATGATTTATTCTATTCAATTTCATAAAAATAATATTTAAGTTTTAAAAAAATTATCAAAATACAAAACTTAAGCATATTGTACTAATAGTCCGTGCATTTTTTTTTTTGCCTATTTTGCCCTTTCATTTTAAATAATTTATTAATGGTGACCTATATGTTGAGTAAATATTTTTTTTTCGTAATTATGTAAACATATTTGGTCAATTATGCAACAGATTTTTTTCATAATTATGCAAACATTTTTAGTCAATTATGAAATAGAATTTTTCGTAATTATGCAAATATTCTTATTCAATTATGAACATAATCTTTTATTCATTAACAAATTACAAATACGCCCATAAATTTTTTTTAAACTATGAATTGATCTTATAATACTATAAATTACAACTATCGTTTGTTATAAATTTTAATTTAACACCATACCCAAGGAAAAAAAAAACTATTCTCCTATACAATAATAAATTATCAAAATTGTTTATTGAAAAATATTTCTCATATCATGAAAAGTTGTTAATGGACTTAATAATTTATTTATTAACAAAATGGTTAACTGAAAAAATATTTTTCATATCATTAAAAATTATTAATTTATTTAATGATTTACTTATCAATAAAATTGATCATTTATTATGCGAGTATGATTTATGTATTAATAGAATTAGTTATTTATATATATATATATATATATATATGTGTGTGTGTGTGTGTGTATGTATTTTGTTATGCTTCTTTATTAGTTTAGTGACTTATCTTAATAGTTTTTTTTAGATGAGAGAATTATCTTAGTATTTATTTTATATTTATCTATTGAGAAAAGTTACACACCATAATTTTGTTTTTGTTTTTTTTTTTTTTGATTAATTCGTAAGAAATGTTAAAGATTCATAAATTTACCCAAAACAACATGGCAATAGAATTGGAGTTGACATCATAAGGTGTATAACAAATCAAAAAATGATACATATCATACCACATAATTCTATCATATATGTAATGATTTATTCTATTCAATTTCATAAAAATAATATTTAAATTTTAAAACAATTATCAAAATACAAAACTTAAACATATTGTACTAATAGCCCGTGCCTTGCATGGGCCTGTGTAAACTAGTATATATATATATATATATAAGCTGTATTACAAGTCTCACTAACTATTTATTAACAACCTAACAACCTAACCACTCATCTAACTAAATAATATAATCTTGTTACAAGGGAATTACTATAGTACATCTCTGGAGTATGTTGTTATATGCTACACTAATTCTCTTCTTTCCAACTTGTAAAATATCTTTCTTATCATTCCCCCTCAAGCTAAGAGGTGGAGGACAGACCATTAGCTTGGAAGCAAGAAATAAAAAACTATGAGCAGAGAGGGGCTTGGTGAACAAATCAGCCAACTGGTTAGATGTGGGAATGTTTTTTAGTTGAACTCTATTGGCAACAACCTTCTCTCGAACAAAATAGCAATCTGCCTCAATGTGCTTTGAATGACTATAAAAGACAGGATTAGTAGCTAGAGAAAGAGAGTAGATTGATTGTCACACCAACTAACTGGAGGAGACGATTGAGGAACTGAAAAATTAGTGAGTAGCATTTATAACCAAGTAACCTCAACTGCAGTGTGAGCAAGAGATCGATGTTCAGCCTCCGTAGATGAGCGACTAACAATAGATTGCTTCTTGGAGGACCAAAAGATGAGGTTAGATCCCAAATAAACACAATAACCAGAAGTTGATCTTCGATCAGTAGAATTCCCAGCCAGTTAGAGTTAGTGTAAGCTCAAAGTTGAAATTTACTAGAGGTAAATTGAAGACCGTATGTGAAGGTGCCCTTAACATATCGCAAGATCCTTTTGATAGTTACAAAATGGCCCATAGTTGGAGAGTGCATGTGTTGACAAGCTTGGTTGACAACAAGAGAAAGCTCAGGCCTGGTGATAGTAAGGTATTGAAGGGTACCAACAATACTTATATAGAGAAATGGTTGAGGACAAGGAAGAGAATAAACATGAGACAAGGGAGGTTTAATAGATACTGGGGTAGCATGAGGTTTACAATCAATCATCCCTGATTTGGCAAGCAAGTCTGCAGCATACTTGTGTTGAGACAGAAAGAAACCATTCAAAGTTAATTGGATTGAGATACCAAGAAACTAGGAAATGTCACCAAGCTCTTTCATAGAAAAACTTGGTGCATATGAGATAGAAGTTGGTGAAGATAACAAGAATCAGAACCTGTAAGGAGAATATAATCAACATAAATGAGAATGTAAGTAATGGAGGAAGATGTTTTATGCACAAAGAGAGAAGAATCACAAAGACTTTGGATGAAGCCTTAAGAAAGGAGAAAAGAACTGAAGGTAGAACACCAAGCTCTTGGACCTTGTTTCAAACCATAGAGAGCTTTGTGTAATTTGCAAACTAGGGTGGAGGTTAGAAGGATCAATAAACCTAGGTGTTGCTCCATATAAACCTCTTCTTCCAATTTGCCATGAAGAAAGGCATTAGAAATGTCAAGTTGTTTGATGGGTCACTGATGATGTAAGGCTAGACATAAGAAAATGCGAATGGTGGGTTGTTTGGCTATACGACTAAAAGTCTAGGAAGTCAATGCCATGCTATTGAAGAAAGCCTTTGGCAACCAACCTAGCCTTATGCCTAGCTATGGACCCATTAGAAGCTTTTTTAAGTTTGAAAACCCATTTGCATCTATAGCTTGTTTGGATGGAGAAAGAGAGACCAAGGACCAAGTCCTTTGTTGTTGAAGAGCATTGTATTAATTAAGCATGGCTTGAAACCAAACTAGAGATTGCAAAACTAATTTATAAGAGAGAGGCTCAAAATTGTCATCACATGCAAGTGAAGTTGCCAGGCAAACGGATCTAGACTTAGACCTAGTTTGCATAGGATGTTTGTTGGTAGTCAGAGGTGGCAAAGGCGACACAACTGAAATAGAATTAATAGGGACTAGATCTGGCTCAGATATAGGTTGCATAGTAAGAGATAGGTACTGAATTGGTACATAAGGGTGCTATAGTGGCTCAGAGATAAATAGTGCAGCAAAGATGTGCTACTGTGTTGTAGAGATATGCTGCTGTTTGGTAGAGATAGGTGGTAGTGGCATAGAGGTAGGCTACAGGGAATCAGGGGTAGAGTGCAGTGAGGCAGGAAGATGCTTAAGTGGTGTAGATGGGGAATGTACTGATGTAGAAATAGATGGAATAGACTGTGATCTGGACTGAGAAGACAATGAACTAGACTATGGAAAAGACCCAAACTAAATGGTAGGTGTAGACACCCCATTTTTGACCGCCCTAACGACTTGGGCTTCACCGCTTGCACACCCAATGATGAATGTGTATATGCTTGTCAAGTGCTCGAAGTCCTCAGTAGAATGCCACAGCTTTGAGCCTTCAAACCCTATATGCCTTTTTTCCTTGTTTTGGACCAAAACCATAGTTTTTCAAGCCTAAAAACCTTGTGGGTTGCCAGCCATGTGTGTGGTCTGCCGGCCACTTGTGTGTTTTTCCAGGTATTTTGGCCAGCTGTGCCAACTGTTTCCACAGATACATGCACTTGCCTACACGTGTATGTATGGATATTTCTGAGATAGTTTCATGTTTTTCTATATATAGAGGACTTCCCCTTCCATTTTTAAGGGTTGGAAATTTTGGAGCAAAATTAAATCTCTTTCTCTACAATTCCCTCTCTCTCTTGCAAATTCTTAAGCTTTTGCCTATACACTCTAAACCAAACCTTGTGGTATTGGAGCTGATGTACTTTTGAGCTTACTTTGAGCTCTTGAGGGTGTGTAAGTGTTGGTTTGTCATTTGGAAAGGGTTCTCCTCTTCAAGAGGTATAAGTCTTGGCTTATTTCCTTACTTTATTTTCTATTTTGCCTACTGTTTTTGGACTCTTTTTGGGATGTTTATGCTTTGTATTTTTGGGCTGAAACTTGTGGTTTAAGGCCATTAGGGGTGGAGGGGTGGATCACCCTTCTTTGTACGTCATTTCTCAAGCCTTTGCCCTTGTGTTTCCCACATTTTTGTCAACTTTTTTTTTTTTTTGAGCTTTTTAATGCTGAATCTCAGAGCTTTTTCAGTGGCTAAAACCATATTTTGAAGTCCCAAAAATGGAGAGTTAGCCTTCCTTCCTTGTGCTTGCTTACTAGCTTAACTTGCTCCATTTTTTAGCTTATTATTCTAGTTATTGTTAGCTTAATTCCAGTATGCTTTAGGACTGTTTTAGAACTGTTTTAGGAATATTTTAGGACTGTTTTTAGTTGTTCATTGCAGTTGAGCCTTGTATTGCATGCTTGCAGTGTAATTGTCCTCATAGGTTTGGTGGTTTAGGTCTTAGCCACCAACCTATTTGAGTTGATAGTGTTTATTTCTTGCTTTCCATACATGTTTGCATCTCTAATCACCTCTGCAATCTTCCTCATTTCTTGGCTTTTTCTTTGCTTTGAAAGTTGTTTCAAACTAGTTGTTTGTTTAAAGCTTGAGATTGAGGCATTGTGCCTAATGGTTTAATCCCTTTGGGGGTTCATTACCAACAGCATGACACTTCTCTCATGACTAAAACAACACTTAGTTTGGTGCTCCTTTCCATTAGAGGACTTAAAGCTCACTTTTGGACTCAATTGGTTAAAGAATGGCTGCTAATTAAAATGAAGTAATAAAATTGGGACTAAAAATGATGCAAGATAATAAGCAATTTGGTGTTCAATCGGACGTCAATTGAACACATGGAAACTTGAAGCATTTCATACTTGCTAGTGATGAAATGGTTCAAGCTTCCAATGTCACCCACTTCTCTTGATCAATCTGTGATAGGGAGGAGGTTTGAGAGTCTTTTACGTTGCATTTATTGAAATTGTACACCTTAGTTCATAAGCCATCATGCAATGAAATTGCATCGATTGATGGTTTGTGAATTGAGCTTGCCACTCCTTTTAGCTATTTGATGATAAGGAGGGGTAAGGTGCACAAACATACCTTGAGAATACCCTGTTTGTGCACTGTTTGTCCTCTGTTGCAGTAGAAGGAACCAGGTTTTAGTGGCCAGCATGCCACTTTTTCTGGATGGTAGGCTACCATTTGTGGCCTGCCGGCCACTTTTGTTAAATTGAGCAGCAACCTTTTGGAACAGAATAGAGCTGAGGCTGAGGTGAAAAGATGCTCTACTATGCAACAGAGGCATTTTGGCAACAAAACAGTGGACTTTTCGGGTGGAAATCCGCGCATGCATGAGCATCCCTCATTTCCCAGAGCTGATTAGTTAGCTTAGTGTAGACACCCCATTTTTGACCGCCCTTGAGACTTGGGCGTTACTGATTGTTTACTTGGTGGTAAAAGGTGTGCAGGGCAAAGGTTCAATTTCTTCGGCAAGGAGAGAGACAAATCTCAACTTCACACCCCATTTTGGACCAAAGCTATTTTGAATGGTTTTTTTGGACCTTAAAACCCTCTCTTTCAAAACATTTTTGAAATAAAGTTTCTACAATGTTCCGAGGCTCACATTTTGTCAAATAATGAGCTTTTCGATAAACCGAGCAAGGACAAAGTGGAAATGAGTGAAGGAGAGATGAAATCTTTGAAAAATCTTTCAAAACACCTTTCTTAGGGATTTGAAGTTGAAGAGAAGAGGAGAAGCGGGGAGAAAACAAGTTGGAGAAGAAGTTCGGCAAGGATCCGGGTAGAAGGGAGTCGAGCAGTCCTCGCTAAATCAAGCTTATCCGTCTGCATACTTAGATTTTAGCTATGAGGCCACCATCGTTGGAAAGAAGACTTCTGGGGCTTCATTTTGCACTCAAGAATCTCTTAAAGCCAAGTCCGGGTGGGGGAGATATGGTTGGTTGGAGGATCAGTCCGGTTGGATCGAATCTGCGCGGCTTCACCAAAAAGGGCATAACGTTTTCCACAGGAGGAATTTTAATGCAAGGTTTGCGCCATTGGAAAGCTAACTTCCGGGGCTTCAATCTGGACACCCACCGGCCATTTTTTGACCTTGGAATCACTTATCGGCAATATATTTATCCGACCGGAAATTTATTGTGCCGACCAGCCATTTATTTTGGCCGACGACCTCCTTTTCTGGCCGGTTTGACCTTTTTGCACCTTCCAGGCATGGTGCATGCCAGCTGTGCCAGTTGGGATGCACAGACCCTGCTCCCCCGTGCATATATGTGGCTATTTTGAGCCTTTGACCCTTTATTTTGCACCCTTTGCTCAAGGCTTCTTGAGGAAGCCTTGACCCCTTGTCTTGGCTTCCTCAAGAAGCTTGCACCCTTGCCTTAGCTTCCTTGATAAGCCTTGCCCCCCTTGACCCTTCTACAATAGCTTCTCTAAGAAGCTTGGAGCCTTTGCCTTTGCCTTTGCCTATATAAGGAAGCCTCCTCCTTCATTGTTTTGGTTCAGCAAAATCAGACCTAATAGATACATATAACATATATATCACCCTCTCTCTCTACATTTGGGTGTGTTAGAGTGTTCAAAGACCCTTGTTCTTGGCCTATTGCACCACACCTCATAGCCATACACCACTACCATTGGACTGAGGTTCTTGGAAGGGTTTATTGAGCTCCAAAAGCTGGTTTTTGGCCCCTGAAGCTGCTGGTCTCGAATTTGGTCTTTAAGGGTAAGTTTCTTCCCCTTTTTATCACTTTCTTGTACCTCATTTTAGCCTGTCTTTCTTGCTGATTTGAGCTTGGTGTATAACATAAAAAATTTCTGTTTTCTTGTGTTTAAGACACTTCATTAAGACCACTTTGGTGTTTGGGGTTGTTTGACCCCTCTTAGGCCTTGTTTGGCCTCATTTTTGTGCATTTTTTGTGAGCTTCGGGACCACCTTGTATTGGCCCTCTCACCACTGAAATCCAGAGGGATTTCAGTGGTGGGGGTGGTGTTTTGAGGTCCTAAGAAGGAGAGGGGTGATCCTCTCCTTTGTTGTCTTGTTTACCAGTATGTTTGGCCCTTCAAAGGAGCCCTTATTTGTACACTTCTTGAGCTCGGTTCAGGCATTTTTCAGTGGGTTTTAGGACCCCCATAAGTCATTTCCAAAGTTGTTTTGGTCATGTTGAGTGTCCCTCTTGCATGTGTATAACAACCCCTTGCATGGCCTTCCAAAGGAGCACCTCATTCTAACATGTGTTGGCTCTATTTCAGTGGGTATTTGGTGTTTATTTAGCATGTTTTATCTCTGTCCCATGTTGGTTTGTTGACCCTTGGCATGCATCATACACTTGCTTTGTATTCCTCTATTTTGCCTAGAAATGCATCTTGCCTTTGGACCACCATGCTTGCATATTTTGGCTTAGCTTTGTGAAGTTTTTGGTCATGTTTTAACATGCTTAAGGTTTGTCTTGGGTCTTTGGAGTCATGCTTTCCATGCTTTGTATAGCTTCTTTGCATTCTAGCTTACTAGCCTTGGGTGTGTGAGTCACTAGCATGCTTTACTTGGCTTGTTCTCATGATTTGGCATCATTGGAGACCACATTTCAGTCCATGTTCCATGCTTGCATACTTGCATTTTTCATCCCTTTCATGCTTTGAAGAGTTGATGGCTTATGCTCCATGTTTAAGGCCTTGTGCATGCATGCTTGTGTTTGTTTTCATGCCTTTGTTGCATCATTATGGCCACTGTTTTGGGCCTAATTAGAGCTGCCTAAATCATGTTTAAGTCCATCCTATGCTTGCTCGCATGCTTACCTTGCATGTTTGTTTGCATGCTTGCATGTATACCTTGTATGCCCATGTTGCATCCTTAGCTTGCATGCCTAGGTTGCATTGCATCTAGCATGCATGTCTTGTTCCTTGATCTAGTGATAGGAATTGGGCCCCTTTGGTTTGTTGGTTTGCATTGCATTTGACATCAACATGCACAACTTGGTCTCTTGGGCCATCACGCATGGAAATGCACGATTGATGGTCCGAGAACCAAGGACCATGTCCCTTTGAGTCATACACATGATAAGGGACATGATTGGTGCATATATGGCTTGAATTGTATTGCCATGCAAAGCTCTGTCCTCTGCTACTGTCAAACAGGTTCTGCAGGAACTTCTTGCCGATCGACTGCATAGAGTGCCGACCGGCAATAAATCGGTGGCCGATGGATTCATTGTGTGCCGATGGACACCAAATCACAGCCGGTGATGATTCCCTCCAGCCGGTGGCACTCCTCAACATCCAGTAAGCACATTCTGAGACTTTGGCAGTCTTCAGAGAAGTATAGCAGGGGAAACAGAGGCAGCTTGCGCATGGCAGTGTACTTCCGAGCAAGACCGAGCATGCATTGCATCAGGCTCTCCTCCCGAGGCGGTTTACTGTTTTCCCTAGATTAGTTAATTTGCTTAACTAATTAGATGGACTGTAATATTTAATTAGCTTGTAGGTTAATTATCTGTAATATTTATTTGGTCCCTCCGGGCGAGGGCGAATCTGTAATAAGTGTGGGTGCGTGTGTGTGCATGTCTTCCAATCCCCACTTCTTTCTTCCCTTTTATTTACCCGCTTATGATGGTAGATTAGGGCATGTTTAAATTAACATACCTTATGCTATGCATGCGTGCATCCATACATTTGTCTTACATGCATCGGGCTCGGCGCATCATGCTAACTGCATTTGTACTTCAATTCCAAATTGAATACGTGCATCAATTGATCGCATTTCACATGCCATGTTTAGGTTAGCCGAGCCTACCCTAATTGCATCCTGTATGTGTTGCATTAGTCAAATTGACATGAACTAAGACCATGCATGTTTGCTAACTAGTTTATTGTTTTGGTACGGAGTACGATGTAAGTATTTTCATGCTTTAGCATATCGCATGTGTGTGAATGCTATCATGATAGCATGCTTACTATGTGGCTAATTGCTTATGTGAGATAAACTGTTTGATTGCCTGTGGGTGAAGGTTGGATTGTCTGAGTTGGAAAAACTCGTTGAAATCCGTATTTTAGCCTACTTGCGAGTAGCAAATTCCAAAGCATTTTTCAAGACAAACGGATATGCAATGCTTATTTCCAAATTAGGCAATCTAGTCTATACTTGTTTGCTGTGCGCATAACATAGTAATTCTAGGCTAATAACTGGAATAAGAACACATAACATTTTCAAAATCGGATATCACGGTTAGTAGAGGCCGGTCTTCGGACCGGGCGAGAGGGGGTGCTCATAGCTGACCTTCCCCAATCGTACCCAAGCTCCCGAGCCGAGGCAACTTTGGTGATGACGGACACGTGGCCTTTGGCACCGAGTCAGGGTTTCCTAAATTTCCCTATTAAAAAAATATTTAGGTGGCGACTCTGTATCTGGCAAAGCAGTCCATGTTTGGCACTTCTTTTCAAAAATCTGTTTTTCTCAAAATGATTTGCCGGATTTGGACTCTTTGGTTCAGATTTAGAACCGCAAACAAAATCGAGTCCGAAATGTAGCGTGTAGCGCGGGGTCCCTCGCGGGCGTGTTACACTTAGTTACTTCTTTAATGTTGCAATTAATTAGTTAATTCTAATTTGTAATTAATTAATTACTTAGTTCAATAGAATAGGTAATTAATTAATTGGTTTTGTAATAACTAGCTACCATAGTTAGTTTATTCGGTTTGTAATAATTAGTTAATTTGTTTTATAATAGCTAGTTAATTAGGTTAGCTAGTTAGTTTATTCGGACCCTCCTGCGCGAGGGCACAGTTGTAAAATGTGTATGTCCTCTAACCCCACGTCTTTCTCCCTTTTATTTACTTGCTTATGATGGTTAGTTTAGGGCATCATGCTTAGTTTAGCATCTCTCATGCCTTGCATCCATTGTCTTGTATGCATTGAGCTCGGCGCATCATTCTAACTTGCATTGTAGTTAAACATTCTTTGAATACGTATTTAGACTGCATGCTATCAAAATGATTCATATGCCATATTAGTAGCCAAGCCTAGTAATTGCATATCGCATGTATTAGTTAGGGGCATGCATGTTTTCTAACTCTTTTGTTTCTTTTGGCTTGCCTTGGAGTACGACGAGAGCATTTTTGTGCTTTAGCATATTGCATAAGTGTGATTGTTGCCATATCTAGCATGTTCACCATGAGGCTATGTGCTTAAGTGGTAAACTGTTTGAATGCCTGTGGATGAAGGCTAGTTGCTTGAATTGGAATAATTTGAGTAATGTATATATGCGACCACTTTTTCAAGTGGTACATATTCAAAACTATTTTCAAAAACAAACATAAATCAAATTGTTCCAATTTTTGCAAATTAGTCTATACTTGTGTGCGCATCACATAGTAAGTTAGCCTAATAAATCGAAACAAGAGCATATAATGTAAATAAGAATCACATCATGATTAGTAGAGGCCGATCTTTGATCGGGCGGGCAGGGGTGCTCAATTCATGACCTTCTCCTCTTCTACCTAAGTTCCCGAGCCGAGACAATCTTGGTGATGACGGACACGTGGCCTTTGGTATGAGTCATGGGTTTCCTAAATTTCCCAAAAATATTTAGGTGGCGACTCTGTATTTGGAAAAGCAGTTCATTTTTGGCATTTTGATTTAAAATCGATTTTCCAAAAGATTTGGTGGATTTGGACTCTTTGGTGTTTATCTATTTCACATTGCACTTGTGAGATCAGATTGAGAACCATAGGAGTCCGAACTGTAGGGCTTATTATCTTCCAAAAGGAGCACGAAAAGTTGAGCCATAGTAGGAGACTACAAAGTAAGGGACATAATAGAAGTAGAAAAGAAAGGATAGACGGATGAAGAAGACTGAGGAGAAGAAGAGGAAAAAAAAAAATATTGAAGTTGAGAAAGAGAAGCAGGCTGCGACTACAAAGAACAAGAGGAAAAAGGGAATTAAGTCTCATGGAACTTAATGGGTGTGTTTGGTTTGTGTTTTGAAACATGTTTTTGGAAGAAAATTTCCAAAAACATGTTTTGTACAAATTTTCTCAAAAAAATCCAAAATTACTTCTCTCTCTATTACACGTCAATCAATCACTTTTTCTCTCACCTCTCTCTTTCTTAATCACTTTTTTCTCACACACATATACTCAATTACAACAAAATATCAAATCATCCCAAACTCCCAAACTATTTTCAAAATACACAACCAAACAAACCAAAACAATTTCTAAATTCTCTCCCAAATTTTTTATTTTTATTTTTGAAAATTAATCTCAAAATACAAATCAAACACACCCAATATGTTTGGAGAGAATAACCTTGCCAGTAAGAAGATTCAAGTAGCTATAACCCTTAGCTGAGGGGTGATACACAAGGAAGACACAAGAGGTAGATTCGGGAGCTAACTTGTGAGGAACATGAGGTTTAACCAAGGAAAACATAGACACCCAAAGACTTTGAGAAGAGTATAATCAGGTGGATGATGATAAAGAACCTCATAAGGGGAAGAGTTGGACAAAGAGACACTAGGCATACGATTGATAAGATAAGTGGTAGTGGCAATAGCTTCAAACAAAAAAGATAAAGGAAGAGAAGAATGGTGTAATGGTGAAATAGCAGTTTCAACAATAAGCAAGTGTTTTCGTTCGGCAACTCCATTTTGAGAGGAAGTATAGGGACATGAAAATTAATGATGAATACCAGTAGTGTGCATAAAGTGTTGCATGGAATTATTAACAAATTCACCACCACCATCAGATCGTAAAATTTTGAGAGGAAAACCAAATTGTCTTTCAGCAAACATTTTGAATTCTTTAAACTTAGCGCAAACTTCACCTTTATAAGCAAGAGGATAAAGCCAAGTAAAATAACTAAAATCATCCACAAGCAACACATAAAACCTGTAAGAAGAATTAGAATAGGAAAAGCGACCCCAAACATTAGTGTGGATTAAAGTCAAATGAGCATTTACAATAGAATAAGAAAGTTTAAATGGTAAATGATGTCATTTTGCAATAGAGAAATCATTACAAGAAATGAAATATGTATTTATTAAAATAGGCAAATGCTTCTTAAGAACTTGAGATTTATGAAACGATGGATGGCCAAGTCTGTTGTGGCAAAGTGATGCATATGTAGAAGTGGTAGAGTGATGACAAGCATGTGAAGTAAATAGTGGATGATGCAGAAATTGATAATGACCATGAATACGAACACCTCTATGTAGAATAGCCTTGGTGTGAGTGTCTTAAATAAAGAAGGAAATGCCATCAAAAGTAGCAGAACAATTATTATCTTTAGCCAACTTTTGAACAAAAATGAGATTAGAAGACATCACACAAAAAAAGTGTGATCTATTTATGATTAAAAAATGTGATTAAATAACACTTTGACAAATCTTAAAAGGTGTCATTAAATAACATACATCACATAAAAAAAATGTGATCTATTTATGATTTTGTAATAGTGATAGATGGAGCATGTAAGACATTGGACAATTGAAAAAAATGATGTAGTGTCGGTAAGATACCTTTACCAGTATGCTGAATAGGAAGAGAGGAACCATTACCCGTGACCTAATCAGTGCCAGTATAAGGCTGATAGGAGTTCAAGTGATGGAGATCATGTATAATGTGATCAATTGCAATAGAATCCAAGATCCAAGGTGTCACGGCCCAAACCTGCCCCTATAGGTTTAGGACGTAACTAGCCAATAATCCAAAATTACTAGACCTCAAAGACAGAATTAACAGAATTTATAATATAATATACAGGACCACAGGCGGAAGTAGAATTTACAAATATGTCCATTGAGTTGTGCATACATACCATGAATAAAACATACATGTTATATCTTACAACATACCAGAAAATTACAAACAATCATCTTATAGATACAAAACCCATGATCAAAATTTATAACACAGCAGATTGCACAAAACCAAAGCTTCTTGAGCTTGGCCAAAACAAACACTAAGGCCTCAACGCGGAGTCATATCTCGAGTGGCTTCACAAAAGCCTGACTCTACAGCAGACTCTAACACAAAACTTCCTGATGCTCACCTACATACATATATATATAAATGGAGTGAACTGGAAGCCCAATGAGTAATCTCAATGTAAGGGGTTAAATGAATGAGTTCCATAACTTATCAAAATAATTCAAAAGGTTCTTCTCATAATTAAAGCTTGTTTCGAAAACATGTACTAACGAATACAGTTACCAAACATTCATAATTTATCACATTACAAAGTGCCCAAAGGCCGTATTTTACATATCGAAATGCCATGCAGAACATTAATATAGAATGACTTCATTCGAAACACCCTTATTGATGTCTTATACAGAACATCACGCTTTGATAGTTTATACAGAACGTCTTATTTGATGACTTATATAGAATACGGAACATCATATTGATGCCTTATATAGAAAGTGGAACATCACTTGGATGAATCATACATAATACGTAACATCACAACGATGCTTTATACAGAATGTGGAACATCACTTTTATGACTTTACAGAATACAGAACATCACTTGGATGACTTATAAGGAATGCAAAACATCTCTCTTGATGATTCAGAATGCAGAACATCACTTTGATGACTTATACTTATTGAGCTCATGCAGAACGTTAATTATGTATAGATTCCATACAGAATGATTACTATCGAAGTCATGCGAAACAATCATCAAAGATCGACATTATACAGAACGTTTATAGTGGTTCAATAACTTATACAGAACGTTACTTACGAATCATAGACAAAATAACAGTTACCGAATGATCAAAGCACATTTTCATATCGTTATCCAAAAAGGAACTCATTCATTGTTAGCAAATCACATTTTCAGAAAGCTTATCTCATTTTACTCAATTCAGAGTTTCAAGGCAACACGTAACGTCTCAAAGTACTTATTCGAAAGTCTTGTCATATTTCATAACTTATACAAAGTGTTTCATAATTCATCACATAGAAAAATTCATTTCAAAAGAGTTCATACAAAACTACAGTTACAGAGACATTACACGCCTTGATTAATTTGATGGTCCCCTTCAACATTCGAACCTACACATTACGCATAACCATACATATATTGAAACTCAACGTTCAAACCGAATGAATCTTTCTTCTCTTTTCTAGTCATTTACTTATGTTGTTTCTTAGCTTATTAATCCTTAATAAGTCATAATCCATGCCTAGGAATGCTCAAAAAGACATGGGGACAGGAATATGTACAAAATGCAAATGTCCAAAACATGCTGAAAAAAGCAGTTCGCTCGAGCCACCATTTGGTTGCTCGAGCCAACTGTGAAGTCTGCAAAATTACTAGACGGATCAAATGTACACTTGAGCCTTCTAATGTTCACTCAAGCAAAGTGCAAAACATATAATCAGTTCGCTCGAGCCACCATCTAGTCACTCAAGCCAACTATAAGGACTACAAAAGTACTAGGACCAAGTAAAGTACGCTCCAACTGACACTTGGTTGCTCGAGTGGTATGAAAACATGTAGTCAGTTGGCTCGAGCCACCATTTGGTCGCTTGAGCCATCTGTGAAATTCTAGGCCCCGAAATCTGCAAAAATGGCTTCCAAACAACTTTTCAAAACTTGGGGTCTTGCATGACTTGTTCAAATACATGGATTAGCTTTAGAAAACTCAAATACAAGAACCTTAAAACATCCTTCATTCAAAACGTCATCAATTTGTCGAAGATTTGAACCAAAATCCATGCATGCAAGATTTTTTTAACTCTTTTCATGGTTTTTCAAAACATACAAATGGTGACCAACAAACTCATGAATTTTTGAAACATTATGCAATATTTGAACTTGCATGCATACAAGGACTTCAAAACTCAAACTCAAAACATTGCAACCAAAGATTAATCTCCATGGATGCACATGCAACTCATCATCTTGCTCAAAGACCCATTTCCTTACAAATTTCATGAAAGTAGCTCAATAACTTAATGAAATCATGATACATGGAGGATTTACTACAGAAATGAGAATTAGGATTCTTACCTAAAGCTTTGATTTCTAAAAATATGAGATGATCCTCCCTAGCTTCTTCGACCTCTCACAAATCTTGAGTTTTCTCTCTCTCTCTCTCTCTCTCTCTCTCTCTCTCTCTAGCATGACTCTTAACTCAAAGAAACAAAGGAATGTTGCCTGAATTCCTCATATCTCAGCAGAATATGCACAACACACACTCTCACATCTTGAATACACAACACATGCACACACATGCATTAATCCAACACACCCACAAGAGTTGTAATACCCTACACTCAACATCACAAAATACCCAACTCATACTATACTTAATTAGATGTTGAATCATAAATAGGATTAGATTAGGCATAAATCATGCGTCATCTTAATTAAACACCAGTAGCCTGAATTAATCAAGGTTAGCACACCACTCAATTAACCTTAAAATAGTTCTAATTAAGACTCAATTTAACCACATGCAGTTTTATTAAACTGAATCATTTTTTAACAAAACTTATCAGATGGTTCTAAAAATTCCAGTTAGTCTATCCATGTACTCAATTTTGGTTTCTAAAAACCATTAAGGCCATCATTTTTAGATTCAAAGTAGAAATCACAACAGGTAGTTTTGAAATCAGACAGATATACACAAATAAATCACAAGACACATATCACAATTAATAATTAATACATAAATAAATATAATTATGATATGCACATTGGGGTTATTACACAAGGGCTGAATACTGAGAGGAGGTAGCATCAGGAATGGAGGCAACATAGGCCTTGGACGAGTAAGACACAACTGAAGAAAATAGATGCTAAGAGGGCTAATGTTGAAAACTTGTATCAAGTCTATGCCAACATTCTAATGCAGAGTGATTAGGCTTGCCACAAATTTGGTAGATAATACCAAAATTAGCTTTGTGAGGCTGAAATCTGCCAAGAAAAGTAGAACAAAACCTACCTCGAGAGGATCTGTTTCCTTTGTAATAGCTTCTAGAGTCATTACGAGAGTAATCTCTACCAAATTGATAAGCATTGAAGCCTTTTGAAAATGATGAGAATGAATCCGTCATAGTAGCATAGGCAACTGTTGAGTTTGGGGATTGTTGAGCTTGCTTTCAACATGAATGGTTTCTGAACATAATAAAGAAGAAAGATCTTCCATAGAAATGGTCTTAGATCGAGCCCTAATAGCAGTCTTGAGAGCATCATACCTAAGCAGAAAGACCATTTAAGACGATAAGCACAATGTCTTATCAATTGTGGAAGATGCTATAGCAATTGATCAACCAATTCATTGATTCGACTGAGATAAGACTCCATTGATTTAGATTTCTTTGAAATAGAACTCAATCTGTTCTTCAATCGATGAATATGAGACCTGGATAGTGATATAAAACACTTATCCAGTGAAGACTAGACCTCTGAACTCGTTTGAGATGAAGAATTGAAGTCAAGATTGAAAGAAATGGAGTAGTTGTAAGGCAGCTCAGAAGATTAGCATCGATTGTCCCCCAAAGGATCGAATCTAGATTCAGAACTTGAACACCTGATGAATTTCGTATCATAGGGCTAGGGCATGGATATGATCCATCAAGAAATTTCAACAGATCAGTAGCGTAAAGAATGTTCTGGAGTTGATTCTTCTAGATTATGATGTTTGTACAATCAAGCTTGATTGTAACAAACAAATTTAGATTCTAGATCAAGATGCTCAAGTTTGCTAGAATTAAAGGTGATAAAGAAGACTCCATTGTTGAGGAGACCATGTATAGCTTGACTTTTCGTGCTCTTTTTAGATATGATAACCCTACAGTTCAGACTCCCATGGTTCTGAATCTGATTTCACAAGTGCAATGTGAAATAGATGAACACAAATGAGTCCAAATCTGGAAAATCTTTTAGAAATCAATTTTGAATCAAAATGCCAAAAATGGACTGCTTTACCAAATTACAGAGTTGCCATCTAAACATTTTTGGAAAATTTAGGAAACCTGACACTCATGCCAAAGGCCACTTATCCATCATCACCAAAGTGTCTCAGCTCGGGAACTTAGGTATGAGAGGGGAAGGTGATGAATTGAGCACCCCACTCGCCCAATCAAAGATCGGCCTCTACTAATCATGATATGATTCTTATTTACATTAAATGCTCTTGTTCCGATTATTAGCTATATTACTATGTGACGCACACAAGTATAGACTAATTTGCAAAAATTAGAACATTTTGATTTCATGTGTGTTTGAAAATTATTTCGAATATGTACTACTTGAAAGAGTGATCTCATATGTACATTACTCAAATTATCCTAATTCAAGCAATTAGCCTTCTGTGGGAGCCGAATAATTGACAAACGCAGAAGGCGCGCGCAATACAGGGCTGACAATAATCGGCTGTATCCGAATACAATATTTGGGTCGAATAAGTGTGTAGCATTGGAGCCGGATAATATAAAGGATAATGATCAAAAAGTAGGCCCTGGCCCCGAAGGAAACAGGTATAAATACAGGAGCAACATATTTAGTAGGTATGTAAGAATCACTCCACTTAACTTAAACAAGAAGCTATCTTGAGTGTCTGAACTAACTTGTCCGTCGGAGTGCTAATCCCGGCACCCCCGACCGGAGTGTGTATCTTTTCAGGTGACTAGCTGAGGATCACCAGCGTCTCCCAGGATCAGAAGAGTATTTCCAAACCACTTCTCCACAATTGGCGCCGTCTGTGGGAATACTCAAATACATCCATGGCAGGCGTGACAGAAGATCCTCCGGTAGCCATTGACGAGACCGCACAGGGAGATGACCTCACTCCAGCAAATATGCTCGGGAAAGAAACCATCGCTGCAAGACGTGCCTTGAACTTCGATTCACCAACGACTTCAGCGCAAGAGACAATGCAGGCGATCATGGAACAAGCAAAGCAGAACGAACAGAGGCTGGAGAACATGATCGCTGAAAATGAACGTCTCCGTCAAGATTTGGCCCTCGAAGTCGCAAAATCGAAAGAAGCCATGCACCAAGATCCCGAACGACCTCCGAGGGCCGGTGGACAACGACCTCGAGCCCGGCCCAAGGATACCAATAGCGACTCCAACTCATTATCCACGGAGCTCACCAAGAAGGGACGATCCGAAACTTCTAGCTCCTCCGAAAAGAGTCTACATACAAGGAACAAGTGCAGGAGGAGCAGCTCAGACGAAGATGACCAGCACGATCCTTTTGTCCGACGGATTGCAAGGGCGGCCTTGCCCAAAAAGTTCAAAGCTCCGTCATTTACTCTTTACGATGGAAAATCAGACCCCACTGATCATATCCGTCATTATAAGCAGGCCATGACATTGCATGCAGACAACGAAGCCCTTGTGCCGAATATTCCCCAGCAGCCTGGGGCCATTAGCTGTCAGGTGGTATTATAAGCTGGAGCCGGCCTCCATCAAAATCTTTCATCAATTACAGAAATCCTTCAGGGCCAGGTTCATCACCAACGAGGTACAGCCGAAACAGGCCGACTCTCTCTGGGCTATGCAGATTCAGTTAGGAGAAACGCTCAGAGCATACTCGGCGCGATATTGGGAGTGCTTCAACCTCGTCGACGACGCTTGTAACGACTCCATGGCCATCACCGCCTTCAAATTGGGACTACATCCTGATAGTCCTCTTCGCAGTTCTCTGACCAGAAGACCCCCCAAAACGGTCTGGGCGTTGATGAAGAAAGTTGAGGAGTATTGCAAAGTGGAAGACGATGCCTTGAGAATAAAGGCCGGCCAAATGTCCAACAAAATGGCCCCCCTGAAATTGCTCAACCAATAAGTTCCGTGCCACCTCCTAGCCCAGAGCCTCGGCAGCGCACTAAACGAGACAAAAGGCGGGATACTCGCCAATCAAGCAATCAATGTCCCCACTGGACGAATGAGCAACTGCAAGTCGACAGCAGACGTTCGAGACATGCCGACAAAAAGTACACAGAGTTGTTAGAACCAATCGCTGCAATAATGACCAAAGTCCAACACCTTCCATTCTTCAAATGGCCGTCAAAGATGGTTGGGCCACCCGACACGCGAAGAAGGGATCGGCGGTGCGAATATCACAAAGATCACGGCCACGAAATAGAGAGTTGCTACGCATTAAAAGATCACCTGGAAGAACTGGTGCAAGACGGCCAACTGCAACAGTATGTGAGACAAGGAAAGCCAACCAAGGCACTAGCCTTGAGGCAGGACTCTCCTCCACTTGGAGTGATCCATGTAATCTATAGCCTGCATGCACCCCCAACCGTGCACACAATTCAATCGCATCCAATCCCCCAGGAGCAACGTATTCCGACTGAATGGCCCAAAGAAGCTCCGACAATTGCTTTCAATGACTCCGACCTTAGTGGCACAACAGCTTCCCACATTGATCCGTTGGTCATTAGATTACGCATAAACCGGTTCACCATTGAACGAATTCTCATAGACCCAGGGAGTACTTCAGAGGTTATGTATTACCAAACTTTCATCAAACTCGGCCTCAACGAGTCAGATCTGTGTCCGGCGCCTCGTCCATTGTTCGGCTTTAATATGAATCCCGAATACCCGTTAGGGAAGATCATACTACCTGTCCGAGCGGGCTCCAGAACGGTCGAAGTAGAATTCCTGGTTGTAAAGCTCCCTTCGCCGTATAATGTCATCATGGGGTGAACCTGGATACATATTATGAAGGCCGTTCCAGGCACTTATCATCAGCTCGTGTGCTTCCCGACAGCCCGTGGCATTGAAGAGATCCGTGGCTCCCCCCAATCGGCACAAGCAGTGATTTTATGAAAACTATATCACTGACCCGACCTGTGGGCTTTGATACTTGTATATATTTCACTTCTACAATGCAAACCATCTTTCTTTGTCGTTCAAATCATTTCACAAACCCTATTATGCCGCTCGTCATGATGACGATTCGGAGCCCCCTTTGGTGCATGACACCTTAGGGCCGATTAAGTCTCCGGATTCGGAGCCCCCTTTAGTGCATGACACCTTAGGGCCGATTAAGACTCCGGATTCGGAGCGCCCTTCGTGGATATCACGATTGGCCACATTAAGTCTCCGGATTCGGAGCTCCCTTTGGTGCATGACACCTTAGGGCTGATTAAGACTCCGGATTCGGAGCGCCCTTCGTGGATATCACGATTGGCCACATTAAGTCTCCGGATTCGAAGCCCCCTTCAGTGCATGACACCTTAGGGCCGATTAAGACTCTGGATTCGGAGCGCCCTTCGTGGATATCACGATTGGCCACATTAAGTCTCCGGATTCGGAGCCCCCTTTGGTGCATGACACCTTAGGGCCGATTAAGACTCCGGATTCGGAGCGCCCTTCGTGGATATCACGATTGGCCACATTAAGTCTCCGGATTCGGAGCCCCCTTCTGTGCATGACACCTTAGGGCCGATTAAGTCTCCAGATTTGAGCCCCATTCGGTGCATGACACCTTAGGGACGATTAATACTCCGGATTCAGAGCGCCCTTCATGGATATCATGATTGGCCACATTAAGTCTCCGGTTTCGGAGCCCCATTCGGTGCATGACACCTTATGACACCTTAGGGCCGATTAAGACTCCGGATTCGGAGCGCCCTTCGTAGATATCAGGGTTGGCCACATTAAGTCTCCGGATTCGGAGCCCCCTTCGATGCATGACACCTTAGGGTCGATTAAGTCTCCGGATTCGGAGCCCCATTCGGTGCATGGCACCTTAGGGCCGATTAATACTCCGAATTTAGAGCGCCCTTCGTGGATATCACGATTGGCCACATTAAGTCTCCGGATTCGGAGCCCCCTTCGGTGCATGACACCTTAGGGCCGATTAAGTCTCCGGATTCGGAGCCGCCTTTGGTGCATGACACCTTAGAGCCGATTAAGCCTCCGGATTCGGAATACCCTTTGGCACGAACAAAACAAAACTTTCAATCATTGACAATGTCAAGGCAAGATGCAAATAAAAAATTCAGCATAAGGCGCAAATGTTTGAAATACAACTTTTTATTCGATCAAATAGTTGTTACATAAACGCAATTCGCATTTGAGCATTACAATTTTCATTTAATCAGACAGTTGTTACATAAACGCAACTCGTATTTGAGCACTACAATACCCATTTCCAATCTGAAAAGCTAAAAAGGGGAGAAGACGCATTGGTAAAGCGGCAGTGCCGGATCAACTCTCGTCACCCAGAAGTCCTCCGCGGTTTGCAATGCCTCGGGCCAACTATGCCCAAGTCCTCCCTTGATACGATTGACAATGTCAAGGCAAAGATCCAGGACAAGGAGGGATAAATCCAACGGTCGTTGCCTTTCCTTTCGGGGTGATCTACTTCGACGACTTGAAGGTTCATGCCAACTTTCGGACGCCCTACTTCCCATACGGATGGCCCCTCTGCCACGATCCATGGCAACACCAAGGTCGGCTGAACTCCAGCCTCTAATTAACATCCCCACTTAACCCACCTCACATAAGCGATTGTTTATCTGCGCAAAGCGCCCACTCCTTTTATTTTCAATACTGGCAGCGATCTCGAGGCCCCAATCCCGAGGCGATTTCACTAACAATAAACTCCATAAGTAATGCGTCGGTTGACATTCGCCACAGCGTAGTTATCCAAATGACTTTTTGAAGCACGTGCATTGGCCAAAAATCTAGGTCCCGAGCTGAGTCGAACTTGCCAGAGCCACTCTACCCACCGGCTTTTGGCTTCAGGTTACAATAGCCTATCAGGAGTAAACGGCTATCACGTATGGATTGACCCTGCCGGACAACGCTTATATATTCATTCAAACACAATAAAACGAAACACATACATGCCAAACACGAACTGCAATAAAATATTTGTGACAGAACGTTTTTCTTTATTTATTCAACAAAACAAGCAATAAATTACATAGTTTTGAACGTGATCCGCGTTTCAGCCTTACAATAAATATAATTATGTGGTGTCACACTCATCATCACTCTTCTCGACTTCAAAAGCAGAAAACGGAAAATGTTTACTGCGATAGAGTGGTGATGCCGAATCAATGCCTGCCACTCGAAGAGCCTCTGCGACTTGAGATGCCTTGATCCAACCGTGCCTAAATCCATGATTCTTACATCGGCAAACTTCTTCGACAAGTTTTTCCTTGGTCTTCTCGATTCCAACTCTTCGGCCTTCATGGAAACCTTTCTCATAGGCCCTTCCCTTCGCGCTCTCCATTGCGAACATACTCGCCATCTCACGATCGGCAAGCGCGGAACTGATGAGCCGGCTGGTAACCCTCTTTTCCATGATTGGGCTTCCCTACCTGGCGGGTTGTGCCTGGGCCGCCTTGGTCTTCCTCAACTCGCGCTCAGCCGCCTCCGCGCGGGCCTCCAAACATCGAATACGTTCATCATTCTTCTCAATTTCTCGGCGGGCAGCGCGCAACCGCATGCCGATTTCATAGGCAGTGTACAGCCCCTTCACCGCCCCATGAACGCCTTCGCGAAACACTTCGTAGTCCTGGCGACCTATCATCGATTGTTGAATCTCAGGCGGGAAAATTTGTCGAGCAAACTAGACCGCTACATTTGGGTCTCGAACGATCGAGTTCGCCTCCGTCATGGGTCTATTCCCCACAAATACCGCAAAGCTTAATGGGCACGGATTCGCCTCAGGTGCCCTATCGACTTGAGGTTGGGAAGTTTTGCCCTGCAACTGCTTGTCCGGCCTAGGCGACCTGCTTCGACGTCGAGGAGACTGACGCCTCTTTCGATCCCTGGAACTCCTGCTCCCTATGCGCGGAGGGTCATTACCTCGATTCATGTCTCCACCCAGCTCAGCCAGCGTCTTCGCTTCCCCTCTGCTGTTAAAGAAGAGTCTGTTCGACATTCACTCGATACCCTCAAACGCTGGAGTCAGTTGTCTACTATGCTCATAAAAGTTTTACCTTTAATCATTTATCCTTTAAAGAGGCAGCACCCTCGAGGCCATCTCATTAATTGTACAACCCTCCAACGCCCGGCGCCGACTGGATCGACCCACTTGGGGCAAAGGCAGACAGATCTGTCAAAACTCCTAAGGTCGTTTCCTCCGGCGCCCGAATGATCATCATTTCATTCGGCGCCCGAATGATCATGCACCGCTTGGGGCAAGGGCAGATTCATCAATCTATTTGGCTTATGTACCCCAGCCGGCCCATGAATCGATCCTTCACAAATATTAAGGTCGTTTCATACGGCGCCTAAATGATCATCGTTTCGTCCGGCGCCTGAATGATCACGCACCGCCTGGGGCAAGGGCAGATTCATCAATCTATTCGGCTTATGTACCCCAGCCGGCCCATGAATCGATCCTTCACAAATCTTAAGGTCATTTCATATGGCGCCCGAATGATCATGCACCGCTTAGGGCAAGGGTAGATTCATCAATCTATTCGGCTTATGTACCCCAGCTGGCCCATGAATCGATCATTCACAAATCTTAAGGTCGTTTCATACGGCGCCCGAATGATCATCGTTTTGTCCGGCGCCCGAATGATCACGCACCGCCTGGGGCAAGGGCTGATTCATCAATCTATTCGGCTTATGTACCCCAGCCGGCCCATGAATCGATCCTTCACAAATCTTAAGGTCGTTTCATACGGCGCCCGAATGATCATCGTTTCATCCGGCGCCCGAATGATCATGCACCGCCTGGGGCAAGGGCAGATTCATCAATCTATTCGGCTTATGTACCCCAGCCGACCCATGAATCGATCCTTCACAAATCTTAAGGTCGTTTCATACGGCCCCGAATGATCATGCACCGCCTGGGGCAAGGGCAGATTCATCAATCTATTCCGCTTATGTACCCCAGCCAGCCCATGAATCGATCCTTTACAAATCTTAAGGTCGTTTCATACGGCGCCCGAATGATCATCGTTTCATCCGGCGCCCGAATGATCACGCACCGCCTGGGGCAAGGGTAGATTCATCAATCTATTCGGCTTATGTACCCCAGCCGGCCCATGAATCGATCCTTCACAAATCTTAAGGTCGTTTCATACGGCGCCCGAATGATCATGCACTGCTTGGGGCAAGGGCAGATTCATCAATCGATTCGGCTCAGTACCCACAATACGCGGCACATGAATGATAATTCAATATTGTCATAGGATATTCAATTTCTGAAAGCTAAAACACAGCAATGATTTTATCCAAATTCGTGAAAGGCAAAGTATTCTTCATTAACATTACTTCACAAACCATGAACAAGTAGTGGAGAAATACCAAGACAGTTTTCATTAATAAATTGAGCGCAAATAGTAACCAATTTATACATGAAAACTAGCCTGCGCTAACAAAAGCCTACCAAACAAAAACTTACATGAAAATCAAAAGTCTACCAAACAAAAACTTAAATCAAAATCAAAAGAGATGACTCCAGATCAATCCTCGGGGTCAGACTCAAGTGGCTCAACGTCCACTTGCTCGTAGGGAATTGGCAAGGCCAATGTAACTCCAGCGGCAGCAAGGGCTTTGAGCCATCCATGTTTGAACCCCCGATTCTCGAATTTGGGGACTTCATCTACATATTCCGTGAAGGCGGAGCTTTTTCCTGCTTCAAATGCCGCAGAAGCTTCAGAATCGGCTTTCTCCTTGGTGGCCTTGAGCTCCGCTAACTGAACCTCCGCCTTGGCAAGTGCCTCCTCGGCTAACTTGAGCGATTCTTCGCTCGCATTTGCCCTACTCTCAGCGTAGAGCGGAACTTTTCAGCTGAGTGAGCCCTCTCTTTCTCTGCTTCAGCTTGCGCACCCTCCATCGCGGCTCTCATACTTTCAAATTCGGCCCTACTCTTTTGACCGTCCGCCTCCGCTTGCAAACGATCAACTCTGCCGAGGGCATCATGGAGGCGGCGGCCTAGGTCCGCGATCCTGCCAACAGTCTGCAAAACAAGTTGGGATTGTCAGATATCTTTAACGAAAACAAAGTCAAGAGAATTTGAGATGGTCACTAACCAGGAACGCTGACTGCGCAGATAGGGCTACGGCCATAACATCCGGCACGGCGCGAAAGGCTGCGACGTCAGCCGGCAAGGAAATTGAAGCCGCGAGGGTCAACGCCACGGCTGGATCCTCAATGGCTGAGGCATCGGAGGAGATCGGCGTATCTTTGATCTTCGGCTGAACAATAAAAGGCGTAGCCACACTCGACTCTTCTAAACGAGGCCGTTTGGAAGCAAGGCTAATTTCCGACCCAGCCTCTCCCTTGGCGCTATGCTTTTCGCCCCGTTCCTCCGGAATTAGCCGCTCATCAATGACTTGTTCCTCAACCTCTTCCCCCGTTTCGGTCTCAGCGACCTGAATCATCTCTTCAATAACGGGTACGAAATTTTTAATCAAGGTGGGCTCAGAATGGGCGGCCTCGGCCTTCTTTCGAGCAGCCATTCGCTCGGCATTTTTCCTTCGCGCCATCTGCGTAAGGCTTTCCCCAGCCATACTTCAAAAATATCGCCGGGTAGGTCCCCTAAATTTGCAAAAATATCTTCAGACGAAAACTCTGCTCGACCCGAAGTGGACGATGAAGGCTGGTTAAGTCCCGCAACCTCAAACACCGAGCGTATCGCTTCGTCGACCTCTTCGGCCTCCTCAGCAACCTCTCTGGTTGGTTCGGCAACTACCTCTACCACCGGCTCAGCCTCCGCCCTCGAATCCAAATCTTCGAGGCCAATTTGCCTAAGGCTCTTGAAGCTGGGAAAGATAAGCGCCGAAAGGTGTTGATCGCCGGATGGAATTGGAATGCCTTCCGCAGCCGAGAATGTAGTGTAAGTCGGTTCGTATCGGAGGAGTATGTGAGCCGCTCTCCGTTGCTTTTGTACGTTTGGACGACCTAAGTATCTGAGCGCAGACTTGATCTCCTCAAGAACCGCCCCGTCGGTTGACGGAAGAATTTTCTTCAATCTGTTACCTGCAAAGAACAAGGGGTGATTAAAGGGAAAAAGCCGAGTGAAGGGTAAGTCAACAAACAACAAGGCGTTGCGCGGCAACCTGGATCACCCTTTCGTCTGGGAATAGGATCTAGGCGGTCTTCGCCTTCACCGAACTCCCAATTACCTTGGACATTGACCATTACATCGTTAACCCTCTTACCAGAACTGGCAAGCATGGTTATCAAGTGATGGTCAGTGTCCTTGGCCCTGAGAAAGTATCGCCCCAGCCGACCGGAAGATTTGGCCAAAGCGTAGCAGTGCCGAATCGCCGGAATGCCAAGGTTGATCCTAAGACGCCGGTTCAACTCAATCACCCCCATGATGATTCGAAAGAAATTGACGTTAGGTTGAGAAGGAATCATACTCCAATAGCGAAGGACAGCCCTAAGCAATGGGTGTAGAGGAAAACGGACTCCACCCTCCGCTATGGATAAGAGAGGGAAGACGATCGTATTCTGATCCTCCCTCTCCATATCAAGGGTACTGTCCGTTACAAGAGATAAGTGGACGTCGTCGGGAATGGAAAAATGTCTCCGGAATCCGGAAATACGACCCTCGGAAAGGAGGTCTTTCAAGTGTTTAGCCATGTTCGCAGGGATTCAAGGTTTCGCTGGAATCAAAACGACAAACAGAAAATAGGATCGTAAAGAAGGGAGAAAAAGACTTACGAAGATTAAACGGAGACGAGGGTAGATGGAGAAGAGTTGCAAAGCATGCGAGTCAGAGAAGGGATATCCGCTGGCGGTCTAAGAGTCTCGAATACTCGATGAACTGTGCATTCGAAAAGACTGAAATTTCAAATCACAATAAATGCGAAACGCACGATTGAGGCGGGAAAGCGTAATGATGAACGAAAAGGTGTGCGCGTCCTGACATCTATATTGGGATACGCGAAGCTGCCTGACCAGTTTTGACTTTTCCAATTCAAGACCAAACACGCCGATTAACTACCGTCAATAGGGAGTTCGGGGGGCAATTGTGGGAGCCGAATAATTGACAAAGGCAGAAGGCGCGCGCAATACAGGGCTGACAATAATCGGTTGTATCCGAATACAATATTTGGGCTGAATAAGTGTGTAGCATTGGAGCCGGATAATATAAAGGATAATGATCAAAAGAAGGCCCTGGCCCCGAGGGAAACAGGTATAAATACAGGAGCAACATATTTAGTAGGTATGTAAGAATCACTCCACTTAACTTAAACAAGAAGCTATCTTGAGTGTCTGAACTAACTTGTCCGTCGGAGTGCTAATCCCGGCATCCCCGACCGGAGTGTGTATCTTTTCAGGTGACTAGCTGAGGATCACCAACGTCTCCCAGGATCAGAAGAGTATTTCCAAACCACTTCTCCACACCTTCATCCATAAGCATTCAAACAGTTATATCACTTAAGCACTTAGCTTCATGGTATTGTGCTTGACATGGCAACAATCACACGCATGCGATATGCTAAAGCAATAAGTGCTCACCTAGTACTCCAAGGTAAGCCAAACAAAGCAAAATAATTAGAAAACATGCATGCTCCTAACTAATGCAGCATGAGTAATGCAACACATACAAGATGCAATTAATATGCTCGGCTATAAATATGGCATGTGAATCAACTTGATAGCATACAGTTTTAAACACATTTTCAAAGAAGCATTTAAACTACAATGCTTGTTAGCATGATGAACCGAACCTCATGCATGCAAGACAAATGAATGCTTTATACGTGGAAAATGCTAAACAAAATATGATGCTCTAAACTATCCATCATAAGTGGGTAAATAAAAGGGAGAAAGACGTGAGGTTGGAAGAGATACACGCATTGTTACATTTTTGCCCTCGTGTAGGAGGGTCCGAATGAATGAATTAGCTAAGCTACTTAACTAATTATTACAACACCAGAGTTAACTAACTATTCTAACTAATTAAATAGTTACAACACAACAACACAAAATTAACTAGTTACTTTAGCTAACTATTACATATTACAAGTCCACAAGTCAACAGGACCCGAGAAACAAGGAAAGGGCTTATGCATGCATATGATTTGCTCCCTTGAGAATGCCTCTGCACTGTTTTGCACCTCAGCCTCTGCTCTGTTCTGTGAGGAAAGTGGTACTACCTTGCTGAAAAAGGTGGCCACTAAAGGAGGGAAGTGTCAAACAAAGGGTTATTTTGGGCATGAGAGAGATGTCATGCCATTGGTAATGAACCTTCGAAGAGATTAAACCATTAAGCACAACGATCTCTATCCCAAACTTAAACAAACAATCAGTTTGAAATGACTCTCAAAGCAAGAAAGAAGCCAAAAAATTAGAGAAGTATAGAGATGATTAGGGATGAACATAAGTATGGAAAGCTTGAAATAATGCTATCAACTCAAATAGGTTGGTGTCTAATGCCTAAAACACCAAATCTATGAGGACCATCACACTACAAGCATGCAATACAAAGCATAAATGACATGAACAACTTAAAAGAGTCCTAAAGTAAGCAAAAATCATGCTGGAATTTAGGTAAAAATAGCTAAAAGAATAAGCTAAAATAATGGAGCAATTAAGCTAGCAAACAAGCCAAAGGAAGGAAGGCTAACCCTTCCATTTTAGGACTTCAAAACCACATTTTTAGCCTATGAAAACCTCTGAAATTCAGTGGTAAAAAGCTCCAAAAAAAAAAAAAAAGGATAATGAAAAGGTGGGAAACACAAGGGAAAGGCCTAGAAGACAAGAGTCAAAGAGGGGTGGTCCACTCCTCTACCCCTAATGGCTTTACACCACAAGTTTCAGCCCACAAAAATAATTGAAAACAGTTCAAAAACAACAATGAATGATGGAAAATAAATAGGGGAAAGAAGCTTGGAGTTATACCTCTTGAAGAGGAGTGATCATTTGACTTACAAACCACCAATTTCACACCCTCAAGAACTAATATGCAAGCTCAAACACCTCAGTAAAGAACCCTGAAGGCTTGTTCTAGAGAGTCTAGGTAAAGGGTATAGAAGTTGCAAGTGAGAGAGAGAAATGTAGAGAGAGAAATATTTTTCAAAACTTTGCTCCACAAAATTTTTCTAACCCTAAATTATGAGAGAGAGTCATCTATATATAGAAATATTTGAGACTATCTCGAAAATATCCATACAGACACAGCTGGTACAGTGCATGCATCTATGGAGACAACTGGCACAGCTGGGAAAAAGATCTGAATTTTTACACAAGTGGCCAATAGGCCACTAATAGTGGGCGGTAGGCCACTAGTGGGTCTGCAGGTCTCTGGATGGTCAGGCTTGAAAAACTACTGTTTTAGTCTAAAAACAAGGCACCAAGTTTGTAGGTTTTTTAGGCTCAAAACAAAGGTTTCCTGCTGAGGACATCGAGCATTTGGACAAGCGTATAAATTCATCATTGGGTGATCAAATCAGTTGCGCCCAAGTCTTAGGGGCGGTCAAAAATAGGTTGTCTACACCATGACGAAGCGCTCGTTAGAGTTTAATCAAGCTCTGATACCATGATGAAAAGGAGAGAATGAATCTATTCAACGAATATTATTTACACAATCAATTGATATATATATATATATATATATATTAGTTGTGTTACAAGTCTCACTAAACATATACTAACAACCTAACAACTTAACCACTCATCTAACTAACTAATAGAATCTTGTTACAAGGGAATTACTATAGTACATCTCAAGAGTATGTTGTCATGCTACACTAATTGTCTTTTTTGCAGCCTGTAGAATATCTTCCTTATCACTTTTTGTGGTTCTTGTGATGAGACTGAGATCAATCTGCTTGTGCATTGTAATTCATCTAAGAAGTTTTGGTCTAAAGATTTAGAATTGGTTAGGGATAGGATCCCCTACATACCTTTATCTTTATACCTCTTTTGTCAGTCTCAATTCAACCTGCAATGATGTTCCTAACCGTCTATCTCTTAAACTTTGTAATAAAGGTTATCTATGCAAAAAATGAACTTCATCGGAAAATTATAAACATAGAAATAAAATATTTTATTTTATAAAATAAATGGTTTAAATTTATAATCACATTTGTTGTTCATTTTATAAAACAAAATGCCATTTTTTCTTAGGTTTATTATTTTTCGATGAAGCTCATTTTTGTATGAATGACCTTTATTACAAAGGTTACAAGATAGAAGGTTCGGATCATCGGTTTGAGTCTAAATTGGGGCCTATAAGAGGGGTATGAAGATATATGAAAAGATGAAGGTATTTAAGGGAGATTATCCCAATCAGTGGGACGTTCAATGGGTCTGTCCAAGGAATTTCTAAATTTTAATTGAACGGTGGTTTAACTCAAAGGGTATCGAGATACTACTGTGCTTTACATAGAGTAGCAACTGTTGTGCTAGTACACGATGCTGTATTGTTTGTTTGGTTCACTATGTTTGTTTGTTTTTTCCTTCTTTTTTTTTTTCCCTCTATTTCTTCAAATGGTATTTGTTGTTTGTCTATCTATATAAAATAGCAATTGTAGGTGGCTTAATTATCTTTAACATTGAAATATAACACAAATAAAGAATAAAATATTATTGGGTAAATTACATTGACCTCCCTTGAGGTTTGCCTTAATTACAAGGACCTCCCCTATAGTTTCAAAACTTACACTGACCTCCTTACTTTTGAAACTAATATACAAAGACTTCCTTCCCGTCGAAAGAGCATTAATGACGTTAACTTGACAGTAAAATTGACCATAATACCCTTCAACCTATTGTCTTCCCCAAAGACCTAACCCACTATGTATCATTAGCATCTTCCTCCCTCTACTACCCCTTTCTGCCATTGTCTTCCTCACACTCTCTTCCCAAACCTCACTAATCAAAAACCCAAAATCCAAACCAACAATAACCCGATCAAACACACACATATGTAAAGTGATTCAAGCATTTAAAGCAAGGAATCAAGGGTTCAAGATACATACTGTTATTTCGACAATTGATCAAACACAGATAACCTGATCAAACACACACTCTCTTCCCAAATTGGCAGTGTACACAGATAATTTGAGCACGTCTCTGAGTGTGGTTTTGATTGAGAGAATGCATCCCACTGTTATTTCGTCACCTCCGTTGATCATCGAATACATGGCTCTCTCTCTCTCTCTCACTCTCTCTCTCACTTTGTGTTTACTCAATCACAATTGTTCTGTGCTTGGCAAGAACATGTCCAATGCAAGTCAAATTGGGTGCAAAGGTTTAAGACTAACAAATTGAGATTGAAGTTCCAGTTGACATGAAATCTGTTCGTAATCCAATCGAGAACTCCGCTTACCTCTCGCCTTCTTAAGCCTCACATCTTCTCCTCATCGCATCACCACCATCGCACTTAACCACCACTGCGATCTCTCTATTTCTCTCTCACTCTTTTTGTAACTGTCACAATCACCATGATCGTCATTGTGATCTGCCATCACTGTGACCTTTGCGATTAGATCGCGACCATCGCGACACCAAGCTCATCAAATCTAGGGTTTTTGGTGGTAGTGGTGGAGATGGATGAGTTGAGAGAGAGAGAGAGGAGTTCGGTACGGTGGTAGCGGCACTGGGCGGAGGTTTTGGAAGGGGAAGCATCGAGGCAACGGAGGACGACAGGGGGAGAGAGACAGAGCACAGAGAGAGAGAGAGAGTGAGAAGGAAGAGAGAGATAAAGAGAGAGAGTATAGTGATATATATATATATATATATAAGATATGTATGTTTATATATATATATATGTATGGAGGAGGTGAGGGTAATATTGGAATTTGAACAATAATTTTGGATGACATCAGCCAAATCTGTTTGAATTTGGACAGGTGGGTAACAGAAGGGGGTATTTGTATATTTGTTTCAAATCTCCACTAATCTCGACTAATCTTAACGCACACCTCGACTAATCTCCGCTCATAGTGGGAGCCTGCCACTATTCACGAGATGTTGTAGCTGGCGGGACTCAAATTGGAGAGCAAACATAGTCGAACTCCATAGCTTTACCCAAAGGTAGACAAGCCACTAGGCCACAAGCACGTGGTTATCGGGTTGATGATTTGAAGATGCAGAATTAAACCAATGTATTCAAAAATTTCAAACCAACCTAACCTAAAGAGGTTGAGTTGGTCCAGTTCTTCAATTTTATTTTATTAATTGTGTTATTAAATTTAATTTATATTAGCTGTGTTTAAACTTTACTATACGATTCAAAAAATTTGATATAATATTTAATTATTTATTTGTGTTATGTTTTAATGTTAATAACTTATTTATTTTAATTATTTATTATTTATTGATTCACTCATTTTTAATATAATGGAACCAATCCGAATTACATTAAATTGGATTAATTTGATTTGATCCTTAATCTAAAAATTTAAAACTAATCATATTTAAATTAATTTCAAATTTAATGTCAACTCGAATAAAATTGAGACAAATACAAAGCTATTTTAAGTATACAGACAAACAATGTGGGTGTTTGGGAAGTGAGTTTTTTTGTAGGTTTTTTTAGTTGTAGGATATTATTAAAGAATTTTTTTTTTGTGTTTGGGAAGATAGTTGGATTTTTTTGTGGTTGGATGTGATGTTTGTGAGAGAAAAAGTGAAGTGATTATGGGGTTTGATGTGATATTTTGTTTGAATTTTTTTTTTTTGGTTTTGTAACCAATTTGTTTTTTAGTAAAAAAACCCAAAAAAACCCAAAAAAAATCCTTCCCAAATACCCCCAATATCATTTAAAAAAAAAAAAAAACATGGACACCAATGAACCAAACAATCAGTACCGTGTTGTGCACAAGTGCAGCAGTTGCTGCTGTGCGTAAAGGGCAACCGAATAAATGCATCATTTTGGAAATCTTGTATCTTGTTTGGTTTGGATTTCTAAAGAAAAATATTATGAATTTTAAATATTTTACTAAATATTTTACATAAGTGTGAGATTCACATATGTAAATTTTATATAAATTCTATACCTATTTAAGTCATTTAATAAAATATTTATTAAAATATTTAAGATCCCTAACATTACTCTTTTCAATAGGGCGCGCAACGGGATTTGCGGTGCTCCTAAACAGCACCGCATTGCGTTTTCTTGTAACCCTTGGAAAGCCACTGTCCACCTAAGGGTGCACATGTAACTTTATTTTATTTTATTTTTCTATTGTTTGTTTTAGTTAATAAAACAAAAAATTTTTTTTTGAAGATCCCCATATTAAGATTTTATAGCATAAAATATATGAAATATTTTCATAATAGTTGGGGTCTCCCAAATTTTTACAGAGAAATTTTGAAGTAGAAAAATTTTGTTCTAGAGAAATTTCAAAGCAAAGAAATTTCGAAACACTGAGAAATTTGTCTGAAATTTCTCTAGTTTGCTCACAAATTTCTCTGTGTTTTGACAATTTTGTCTGATTTGCTCATAATTTTCTCTGTGTTTTGAACAAACCACAAAAAATTACAGAGAAAATTGAGCTACTCACAAACAAATTTTTTTATAAATTTTTATTAGAAAACACCATGCTATGTTCATCAAAGAACTTAAAATACAAAATCTAATTACAGTTTTAAAAACAACAAACACTACACATCCCAAAAGATCAAAAACAAAATTTGAAGTTAGAAATCCAGTGAAAATCAAACAAGCAATATAAATTAGTGGGAGCTTAATGTGGGTAGGGAAAATGCAAATGCCAGAGAAAATTCGAGAAAAAAAAATCAAAGAGACAACTAGTTAGAGAAAATCAAGCAAGACACAGAAATAAAGAGAGTCTAATGTGTTTGGAGAAAATTAATCTAAAGGGGATATCTTAGTGCTAGAGAAAATTCATCTCAAAGGAAAATTACACACAAGGAGATAGCTAATCAGTGAAAATCAAACAAGTGACCTAAACTAGGAGAGTTTAATGTTTTCAAGAAAAATTCAAATGCTAGAGAAAATTAAGCTCAAGGAATAATTAACCAGTGAAAATCAAACAAACAACAAAAATTAGCGGGACTTTAATGTGGTCGGGGAAAATTAAAATGCTACAGAAAATTGGAGAGAAAATCAAAGAGACAACTAGCTATAGAAAATCAAGCAAGGCACATAGAGTAAAGTGAATCCAATGTGTTTAGAGAAAATTGTGATGCTAGAGAAAATCCATCTCAAGAGGAAAATTACACACGATGAGACAACTAACCAGTGAAAATCAAACAAGCAACATAATTTGATGGGTTAGGGAAAATTCAGATACTAGAGAAAATCAATTAAACTTTTGGCCCAAACTCAAAGAAATTTCGACCCAACTTAGAGAAAATTTGCCCAACTCAGAGAAATTTTGGCCCAACTCAGAGAAATTCAAAGAAATTTTGACTTAGAAAAATTTCGCCCGACTCAGAGAAATTTCACCCAACTTAAAGAAATTTAGAGAAATTTCTTTGATTTTCTCTATGTATTATATAGAGAAGAGAGAGAAGAAAAAAATAGAATAGTTTCTTATCAACCGTTTAATTCTTCCATCTACAAGGAAAATAATTCACGAACATAGTGAAGTCTTGAGAATGCATTGTACTAGGCAAGTAGAACTGAGAAGGCAAGTGCAGCAGCAAGGTTTACTGCAAGTGCACTTGCTAAGGTTCGAGCTGAGAAGGTAAGTGCAGCGGCAAACACCTCCGCTACAACTACACGTACTGAGGTTCAAAAGGGTAGTTGCGGAGGCAAACAGATAGCACACAGTACATGCAGAGGGACACGTGGCACCTTCAGCCTGGTGGCTCAAGGAAGAATATTCCATGTGATCCTCTAGGACACATGTCCTTTCTCTATTTGGCTACTTGGTGTCCTTTTGGTACCAAGGAAAAGCCTATAAATAGGACCCATTTCCCAAGGTTCAAGGGGGGAATTTTGGGTGATTTGGGAGAGAAGCTGCCCATTTTGGTACTGCCATACATTTCTTCTTGAGGTACTTGCTTCACCCTCACCCAGCTACACACTATCCAACTCCCAGATAGTTGTTGCTACTACTCATCCTCTAACCATCCCACCATTATTGGACCATTAACAAAGTTTTGCCTCTCTAATCACCTTCCTAACCTTGAACCCCCCCTACATTTCTAGCGACTCCACTGGGGAGACTACTCTGTTGATGGTTCATACCCGCAGTGGTTTACACACTTCACTGGAAAAAATGGCAGATGATGAAGTTCAGCAACCCCCATAGCAGCAAGGCTCTTCTAATGGCGAAGCAGCACATACGGAGGACTGTGACCACAGTGTTGTGGTTGAGGCAGTTCAGTCACTCCAGTATATGAAGACAGAGATCCTAGCAGCTTTGCAAACTCTCACTGAGCCTATTATTGCCATGGCTTCTAGACCGGCTCCAGTGTAAGAACCTCCGCTTGAAGTAGTCCCAAACCCAGTGCTTAATCTGCTCCCGACGTTCGGGCTCCGATCCAAGTGCCTCCGGTGGTACCTCAGGCGAACAATACGGCTGCTGGTTTAGCTACCCAGGAGCAGACTGGACCATTCCAGCCCACTCACTTCGTTACTCTAGCCGATGTACAAGCTATGCTCGAGCAAGAGTGCAGCAAGAAGAAACTACCATCTCTCCCCGACCTAGATGTGAAGCCCTCATACTCTCAAGAGATATTGACCATGTCATACCCAACTGGGTACACAGTGCCTAAATTTATTAAGTTTGATGGGAAACAAGGCAATGCCAGAGAACAAGTGGTGAGGTTCATTGAAACCCTTGGTGTCCATGGCAGTGACCACTCTCTGCGCCTTCGGGAGTTCTCCAAATCACTTACTGAAAGGGCTTACAGCTAGTATGTGAACTTGGCTCCCAACTCGATCAAGAGTTGGGAGGAGATGGTGAACAAGTTCCACACGAAGTTCTTCCAAGTCCAAGAGAAAGTTACAACCCTCACACTTAGGTGAGATGTCCAAAAAGAAGGCGAAGATGTCCTAGACTATGTTAAGCGGTTCCAAGATAAGGCTATTGACTGTCATAAACCAGTGGATGAGGCCCACTTAGTCAGCATATGTGTGGAGGGTGCCATACGTGACTACAAAATTTTCTTGGTGAATCAAAATTTGCCTACCTTTTCAGCATTGATTGAGGCAGCTAGGAACCTCAGTACCACTAGTCCCTTGCATAGATCTCATGACAGCCACTGCTACCCCTGCAGTAGCAGAGTTGCTGCGGTAACCTCTACAGGAGGGAGCTGCTAACAAGGGGAGGCGTCATCCTCTCGAAAGAGAAAGAGTTATGAGGTAAGAAATCCATATCATTGCAGCCTTGAGAATGTTAAGGCCTTGGTTAGAGAATGGGTAGCTAATGGTGAACTTACTTTGCCTCCAGTTGATGCCTCTCCAACCAAGAAGGACAAAAAAAGCCAAGATTATTGTATCTATCACAGAACCACCAGATACCCTACTAGGGACTGTTGGACTTTGAAAAGTATCTTCAAGAAGAAAGTTGACGCAAATGAGTTGAAGTTCAAAGATACCGGTAATCGTGATGTAAGGAAGGACCCTTATCCTAATCACAAAGAGAAGGGGAATAATGTACATATGATTGGGTACCTTGGGCCCGTGCGCGATCAAGTGCACATGGCGTCCTACTATGATGAGTTGGAAGAAATTGCTAGCAGCTAACTCCCTCAGACAATACCTACAGAGGCAAAATTCGCAGAGGGCACTCATGCTTAGGCCTTGCAAAACTTTGTTAAGTTTTGCACCTTCTTTGACCAACTGGGGCTGAGCCAAGCCGCCAGGTTGGAAGCAACAAAGGCCCTCATTAACATCTCCAAAGTGCAACATGATGAAGTTGCTGAGGCTAAGGAGTATGCACCTCGGTGTATCCAAGAAGATTATGGGGCCATTACTTTTTTAGAAGCAGACAGGGCATACCCATTTCCTCATAACCGTCCTCTTTTTGTCATGGCTTACATCAATGATGTAGAGTTCAAGCGTGCTTTCCCCAATGGTGGGGCGTCCATAAACATCATCACTACTGACACCTTTGCAAAGGCTGGCATCCCAAAGTCTAGGATAGTCCACCAACCCATTACTGTGACGGGTTTTGGCGGTGAGAAAAAGGTTACTAAGGACCATGTTGTCATGGACTTAGCAGTTGGTGAGATTCGTTCGCAACTAAGTTCCATATAATCAAAGTAGACACAAATTACCATATGATACTAGGCAGAACTTGGATGCACCGATATAGGGCTATCCCGTCAAGTTATCACCAATAGGTGAAGGTAAAGTTGGGAAAGCGCATACTAATCATAAATGCGTCTGAAAAGCCATTCAGAATGGGGGAGGCACACTATTTGGATGCAGTTTTCTTTACTGAGTTGTCAATGGATGAAACTCCAAGGACTGGTAAAGTTGTAGGGGTAAAATTACCGAAGTGGGAAGACATTCGGGATGCAGAGACTGCTCCAGAAAGTAGTGGGCAAAAAAGGAGCAGCAAGCCCACAAGTCCTCCGCCCAAGATTGTTAAGGTATGCGAGAGCAGCAAGACAGTTTACTATTTATGACGGTCTTGGGAGCCAGACTTCATACCTTGGGAGGATGGCCCCAAGATTAATAAATGTGACGGTGATAAGTCCCAAGAAAGGTTGGTGGAGACGCCTGAGCCCGCCCCTGAATGCATGCTAGATAGACCCAAACCGCAGTAAGAAGTACTTGATAAGGTCAACCTTAGCGACTTACCAGGGCAGAGCAAGCCTATGTTTATCAGCGATACAATGGCTCTAGCAGCTAAAGCAGAATTGATAACACTACTGAAACGGTACAGTGACGTCTTCGCTTGGACATATGACAAGATGCCTGGTCTTGACCCATCCTTTGTCACTCTTCATCTAGACATTTTCCCCAACTCTAAGCCATCAAGCAGCATGCTTGAAAGTATCACCCTAATCTTGAAGCAAAGATTAAGGCGGAGGTAGAAAAGTTGCAGAGGGCCAAGTTCATTGAGCCTATATAGTACCCAACTTGGCTAGCAAATATTGTGCCTGTGTAGAAAAAGAACGGCCAGATCAGGGTCTGCGTAGACTTTCGCGACCTGAATAAAGCCTACCTGAAAGATGAGTTTCCATTACCCTATGTTGACACACTTGTCGATTCTACTGCAGGCCATCAGATGTTCTCATACCAATGGTTATAACCAAATTAAAATGGCACCAGAAGATGCAGAAAAGACGGCTTTCAGAATGCCTTTGGGAAATTTTTTTTATACGGTAATGCCCTTTGGTTTGAAAAATGTGGGGGCAACCTACCAACGGGTTATGATTCTAGGATTCCATGACATCTTACATCATGAAGTAGAAGTATATGTGGATGATTTGGTGGTCAAGTCTACTGAGGCAAACCGACACCTCTGCAACTTGGAAAAGGTTTTTCAGCGTTGCCGCAAATTCTACCTAAAAATGAACCCTCTCAAGTGTGTCTTCGGAGTTACCGCCGGCAAGTTCCTTGGCTTTCTTGTACACCAGTGGGGGATCAAAGTAGATAGGGATAAGATCAAGTCAATCATGGAGATGCCACCACCACACTCTCAAAAGGCCTTGAAGAAATTCCTAGGCAAAGTGTCATACCTCAGGAGGTTCATTCCAGCCCTTGCTGAGATAACCTTTTCCTTTGGGACACTGCTGAAAGGGAATCACAAGTTTGAATGGTTGTAAGTACACCAACAGGCATTTGATATGGTGAAGAAAGCACTTACCTCCCCACTTACAATGATTGCCCCACAACCTAAAAAGCCACTGCTACTGTACTTGACCTCTACACCTCGGTCTATTAGAGCTCTACTTGTCCAAAACATAGATGGCATTGAGAAGCCAGTCTATTACATCAGTCGCAAAGTCAATAGTGCCGAGTCACAATATACCCCAATTGAGAGGCATTGTTTAGCCTTAATCTTCACAGTTCAAAAGTTGCGCCACTATTTTTTGGCACACCCGATCCAGGTTATGACCTGGAGTGATCCAGTCTGCTACTTGCTGAGCAATCCCGCTCTGATTGGAAGAATGGCAAGATGACTTTTGGCCCTAGCAGAATATGACATCACTTGTGTTACTCCCAAGGCAATTAAAAACAAAGCACTTGCAGACTTACTGGCCCAATTCCCATCTGGTGAGCATGAACCTGTAGAGGTACCTCTACCAAGTGAGGTCCATGTATCAGTAGTTGCATTTGAGACTTATTGGGACTTAAAATTTGATGGAGCTTCCGGAGTTGGGAAAGGTAGAGTTGGCATAACACTAACCAATCAAGAAAGAGAGAAGTTTCATCTATCATATAAGCTTGACTTTGAATGTTCAAACAATGAGGTCGAATATGAGGCGTTGATATTGGGTCTAATAGTTGCCCAAAAGAAAGCCTCTGCAAGTTGAAAATTTGGGGCGACTCCAAGTTAGTTGTCAAGCAAACAATGGGTGATTTTTCCTTGAAGGAGCTCTGTTGGCCCTATATCGCACCGTAGTTCAAAGGTTGCTTACTCAGTTTGATGATGTCCAGATCCATTATATCCCTTGAACACACAACCGTTTTCCTGATGCCTTGGCTACACTAGGGGCAAAGGTGGATATACCAGATGATAGTATAGCTATCGTCATCGAGAAAAGAACAACACCAGCAGTATTAGCCGAAGCACATATAGAGCAAGATGTTGAGGGGTGGAAAGCAGATATAATCCAGTAGTTGAAAATAGGCTAGGGAACAATCAAACCAGCAGAACTTGCATCATTTCTACTCCTTAGAGGAGAGTTGTATTTTCGCGGTCCCAACAACCTGCTGCCAAGGTGCGTCGGTAGACAAGAAGCAACTTACAGACTTAAGCAGATCTATGCTAAGTCTTGTGGAGATGGAGATATCAGTCTATACCAACGAATACAGAGGCAAGGGTATTACTGGCCAGAGATGGAAAAAGAAAGCATTGCGTTGCTGAGGCAATGTGTAAAGTGTCAGTCTCATCCTAAGGAAGAGGAAGCCCATTTCTTAAGCAGTGAAAAATGAAGGCAGCCATCTATTGACTACCTTGGAAACGGCACATTGCCAAGCCCAAAGCCGATGCAATCAGAGTTAAGAGGCAGGCCCTCCGCTTCTTCCTTGACCAAGGCAAGCTGTACCAAAGAAGCTTTGAAGGGAAACCTTTGGCGTGTTTATCTAAAAATGAGGCAAATGAGGTACTGAGGGAAGCCCACAAGGCAGAGCATCAAGGAAGGCAACAATTATATGGACATCTCATTCACCTCGGCTACTATTGGCCGACAATGGATGAAGATGCTAAAAATTTTGTGAGGAGATGCCAATCTTGCCAGAAGTTTGGGAACTTGATACATGCCCCGACGGTCGAACTACACAACATCAAGACTCCTTACCCGTTTCATACTTGGGCATTCGACCTGGTGGGCCCTATAGCGCAACAATCCAAAGGCTACAGATGGATACTTGTAGCGACTGAAGTTAGTACCAAGTGGGTAGAGGCTATACCGATGAGGAAGGCAAATGGGGCAGGAGTGGCCAACTTCATCAAAGAAAACATAATCTGTAGGTTTGGCATACCCAAGGTGATGTTGTTTGATAATGGGACTCGTGGGAAGATTGTTGGACACTTATCAGATCAAGCACCACAAGTCTACCCCATACTACCCGCAAGGGAACGGAAAAGCTGAGGCAACCAACAAAACTCTCATCCGAATATTGAGTAAAATGATGGATGAAGCAGGGGGCACATGGTTTGAACAACTCCATGTAACACTAGAGGCATATAGAACATTAAAGAGAAGGCCAACTTAGGCAAGCCCATTTTCCCTAGTATATGGGTCCGAAGCTGTGTTACCAGATGAGTTGGCAGTACCCTCAGCAAGAATGACTATGTTAGCATACTTAGTTCCAGACAGTAGAGAGAATGACATAGATCTTAGGACTCGTGGTGCGTGATCCGTGGGCCGTGGGTCGTGGGTCGTGGATCTTGGATCTTAGGACTCGGGACTCAGGCTTGAAGCTAGCTGGGCTAGACTGAGTGTGGGGGTTGGGCTTGGCCCACCCATCTTAATCTTTTTGGGCCAAGCCAAATTTGTGGGCTGTAGAATTATACACATTACACATGTGTATAAAATATGTGTAACTCCTCTATAATGGTGATGGATTAAATCCATCAGTTTTGTAGCATTATGTTTATCAATTTTGCAGAAATTATATCCTGCACTTGTTGTAGGGAAGTCTCTTCCTCTCTCCCTTCATGTGTATAAATGGAGGCCATTCTCCTTCAGTTTTTCATCTCCAGAAATTCTTGCTATTCTTGCTATATAGTTTTCTCCAATTTTATATTCTTCATAGTGAGAGAGTGCTTCCTAAGTTCTGTTCGTCGAAGCTACATTGTAGGGGCTTCGCTGTAGTTGGTCGAACCGTCGTATCCTAGGAGACAGACGTCGAACAACCTCTAGCACCCCAATCAGTGAGGCAGCGAATCTATTTTAAGGACACTGTCTAGTGTAGGCTTCAGTTTGCTTCTTTTATGCCATTTTATTTTATTATGTATTCCTGTCAATCTTGTAATTTTAAGCATGTTGTTTTCGTCCTTCAAATGTATATTGGTAATTATGAATCTATTCACAATTTTAAGAACATGAAGCCTGGAGGGGTCACATTGGTCCCATTTAAAACCCAGTTAACCTTAGACAAAACTTTCAAGAGCATGTTGACTCCTAGTCCATGGAAAACAATTTCTAGAATTAAGTTTTCCAAGGGATGAACTAGGTTAAAACAAACCAAGTTCCAAACTTACAAGCAATTTAAAAATTGTTAACAAAATTACAAGCAATGTAAACAATTTCTACACGCGTGCGTGGGGAATGCCCGGAACGGGCTGGACCAAGTCTTGGTCCGTGGTCCGTGATTCGTGGGTCGTGGATCATTGATCTTGGATCTTGGGACTTGGGCTTGAGGCTTGAGGCTTGAGGCTTGCTGGACTGGATTGAGTGTGGAGGTCGGGCTTGGCCCACCCATCTTAATATTTTTGGGCCAAGCCAGATTTGTGGGCTACAGAATTATACACATTACACAAGTGTGTAAAATATGTGTGTAGACATCCCATTTTTGACCGCCCTTAAGACTTGGGCGCTACTGATTGCTTACTTGATTGTGTAGGCCATGCTATGCGAAGGTTCGATTTCTTCGGCAAGGAGAGCGTCAAATCCCAAACCTCACACCCCATTTTTGGACCAAGACTTTTGACCAAAATGATTTTTAGACCTTAAAACCCTCTCTTTCAAAATATTTTTGAAAAAAGTTCCTATGATGTTCCGAGGCTCGCATTTCATTAAATGTTACGCTTTTCGGTAAACCGAGCAAGGACAAAGTGGGAATGAATGAAAGAGAGGTGAACTCTTTGAAAAAAAATCTTCCAAATATCTTGTTTAGGTGTTTGGAGTTGAAGAAAAGAAGAGGAGAGGGAAGAAACCAAGTTGGGGAAGAAGATGGGTATGAACCGTTAAAAGAGAGTCGAGCAGCCCTCGCTAAATCAGGCCTATCCGTTTGTACACTTGGATTTCATCTATGAGGCCACCACCATTGAAAAGAGGACTTCCAGGGCTTCATTTTTCATTCAAGAATCTCCTCAAGCCGAGGCCAGATGAGGGAGATATGGTTGGTTCAAGTTGGGCATCAATCCGATTGAGCTGGAAATGAGCAACCTTTCCTAAAGAGGCATATCCCTTAGCACACTTTGAATTTTGATGTGAGGCTTCCACCATTGGAAATCTTACTTCCGGGGCCTCAGTTTAGACACAAGAATGACCTGAAAAGGAGTCCAGACGAAGGAGATGTGCCCGTTTGAAGTCAGGGCCTAGAAGCAGATTTTTGGTGGCCGACCGGCCACCATTAGTGGATGGCCGACCACCACAAGTGGACGACTAGCCACCTAAAGTGGCCGACAGCCATTTTCCCCTTTTTCAGCCTTGTTGGCCCCTTTTTGGCACTTGTCGGCCACTTGTTCCCCTCACCGGCCACTTGAAGTGGACGACCGGCTAGAGAAGGTAGCCGGCCGGCCACCTAAAATGGCCAACGACCATTTTCCTGCTTTTTCATATATTTTATGTGCCAGCTGTGCCAGCTGTTGGTCACTGAAAGCCTCCACCATACACGTGTATTGATGGATTCAAGCAAGCTTTGGCTTGCATTTTCTATATAAGGGGAGGCCTCTCCCCTATATTTGAGGGTTTAGAAATTTGAGAAGCAAAATTTCCCCCTCTCTCTCTAGAACTCTCTCTGTCTTCCTATTTTAGGCTTGAAAGTGAGTTTTCTTCACATATTTGCACACAACCCCTTAACGAAATACCTTCATCTTGGAGCTGAGGTCCTTGGAGGTCCTATTTGAAGTCAAAAGCTTGGTTTTAGCTCAAAAAGTTGTTGTGTTGCTGCTGTGTTTCAAGGGTAAGGATTTACCCCTTTTAAGCTTATTTTTGTACATTGGTTTGGCCACCTTTGCATGCTGTTTTTGGCCAAGTTGTCAACTACAAAAACCTTTATTTTCAAGTGTTAAAAATGGTAGTTTGAGGCTCTTTTGGCGTTAGGGGGGGGGTCCACCCTCTTTTATTGCTTGTTTGCTAAGAGTTGTGCCATCTTTTAAAGCTTTTCAAACAACCTCCTTTTGGCCTTTTAACCACTGAAATCTAGGGGATTTTCAGTGGCAAAAACTTGGTTTTGAGGCCCTAAATAGGAGGGGGTGGTCTCCCCTCCTTGTGTCTTGTTTGCATGTGTAGATAGCCTAAGATGTTAGCATGCTTTTCTACTCTTTTGTAGCCTAGTTCAAGCATGTTTTTGGCTTTGTTTTGACCTACTTCAACTTTGTTTTTGGTTGGTTAGAACACTTGTTGCTTGCTTCTTACACTTGTAGTGTAATCATGCTTACTAGCTTAATATGCATAATGAGTTAGCCTATCATCTTAGCTTCTGTTAGCTCTATATCAGCATGCTTTTGTCCATGTTTTGTCATGCTTTAACTCTGTTTTGAGTGGTCTTGGTCATATGGATCATGTTTTGCATTGCTATAGTGCAAGTGGCTTCACTAGCTTTGTGATCAAAGGCTTCTAACATGCTTTGCTTGGGTTGTTTGCGTTCCATAGCATCATTTATCATGTGATTTCAAAGCGTATATCTCTGTCACACTCTCACATTTACCACTGTTTTATTGCTTTTGAGAGTTGTGCTTTGTGTCTTGCTTGCGAGCCAACATGTGCACATGTTTTTTTGCCTTTTGTGCCTAAATTTCAGCATGTGTTGGCTACTCTTTTGGCATGATTTAGCTCTATCCAGAGCTGGTTTGATCATTTAAGCTTGATATTGCATGCCTTTTGTGTAATGCTCTTCACTAGTTTAATGCCTTTGGCTTTTGAACATGTTGCGCATGTATTGCTTGCGTGATTTAGTGTCTTTAGCATGCCATATCAGCACTGAAAGTTTGCAATCTCCCTTTGTTCTTCACTTTTGAATTTGCTTTTGAAAGTGGTCTTGAGCCGCTTGTTGGCTTGAGCATGAAATTGAGGCGCTCATGCCTAATGGTTTTAATCCTCTCTTGAGGGTTTCTACTAACCAACAACATGAGACCTCTTTTATACTCAAAAAACTTGTGGCTTAGGCCATCTTTCCAATTAGAGGACTTTCACATTGGACTTAATCGGTTAAAGGACTGATTGGTAGGCTAAAATGTGTAAACAAGAATTGAACCAAGTAAAACTTGTACAAAATAAGCATTTGTGTTGCATTGCATGTGTTTGGATCGGACGTTAATCCAAACACAAGAAGTGCGAGACGTTTCATACTCAAAGTGATGAAACATATCACATTTCTTGGTCGCCGTCACCCTTGATCATGCATGATAGGGTGGTGGCCTTTTGAGTCTTATGTGTGCACTTATTAAGCTTGTACAAGCTTGGTCCTTTAGCCATCATGCATTAAGATACTTGATTTGTGGCTTGAGTGCCAAGCGCCACACTCCTTTGAGCTTGAGAAATGATGAGGAGAGTGGTAGTACATATATTTCCTGCAAAATGCCTTGCTTTGCCTCTATTGTTCTCTGTTGCAACAAAAACAGAAGTCTGGAAAAAAGACTGGCCGACCGACCACCTGAGGTAGCCGACCGACTAGTGGTAGTAGCCGACCGGCCAGGTGAGGTAGCCGACCAGCCACTTGCAGTAGCCGACCAGCCACTAATTCATTTCTATGCAAGAGGGTTCCTGTTTTGAAGCAAAGGCAGTCTGGAGATTGGCACAATTTTCAGAAATCAAGGCGAACGCAAACAGAGACGATCGACGGCAAGGCGATAGATTTTCGGGAGGAAGCCAAATGAGCATGCATGTCTCCCTCGTCCACGAGGCCACTTTACTTGCTTTAATTAGTTAGTTATAGCTAATTATTTGATTCGAGTATTGTACTTAATTAGTTTGTGCAGCTAGTTATTCAATTTCAATTCAGTTTGTAATTAATTAGCTAGAATAGTTAATTAGTTAGTTTGTAATAATTAGCTTAGCTTAGCAAAGCTTAGCTTATTTATTCGGACCCTCCTATGAGAGGGCGCAATGTTGTAATAAGGGTATGTGTGTGTGTGCATGTCTTCCAAATCCCACGTCTTTCTCCCTTTTACTTATCAGCTTTTGATGGTTAGATTAGGGCATATTTTGATTAGCATACCTTATGCTCGCATGCGTGCATTCATTTGTCTTGCATGCGCCGAGGCTCAGCGTATCATTCAAACCGCATTGTATTTCAATACTTATTTGAATACGTGTTTCAAGAGCATGCTATCAAAGTGTTGAATTCATATGCTATCTTAGGTAGCCGAGCTTATTTAGTTGCATTTTGCATGCGTTGCATTAGTCATCTTGTATAGTTAGGATCACGCATATTTCTAACTAGTTTTTTTTTTTGGCTTGGAGTACACTGTAAGCCTTACGCTTTAGCATACTTGCGTGAGTGTGAGTGTTGCCATGTTTCGCATGCTTTCCATGAGGCTATTTGCTTAAGTGCTAAACTGTATGAATGCTTGTGAATGAAGGCTTTGTTGCTTGAATTGGGACAATTCAACAAATGTGAGTTTTAAGTCCATTTTGCGAAGTGGCAAATCATGTTTTAAAGCCCATCATGTTTGATGGCAAATCTGCACTTTAGCCCACTTGAGGGTGGCATTTTCAAACCATTTTCAAAAACAAACATGAATTGAGTTGTTCCAATTGTTGCGATTTTAGTCTATACTTGTATGCTGTACGCATCACATAGTAAGTTAGCTAATAACTGGAATAAGAACACATGTGTTTATAAAAACAACATATCATGTTTAGTAGAGGCTGATCTTTGCTCAGCCGAGCGGGGGTGCTCATTTCAGGACCTTCCCCTCTCATACCCAAGTTCCCGAGCCGAGGCAACTTTGGTGATGACGGACACGTGGCCTTTGGCACGAGTCAGGGTTTCCTAAATTTCCCAAAAACAAAATATTTAGGTAACGACTCTGTAATCTGGCAAAGCAGTCCAGTTTGGAATTATTTGATTTAAAAAATCTGATTTTCCAAAATGATTTGCCGGATTGGACTCTTTGGTGTTTATCAGTCTCATATTGCACTTTGTGAGATTAGATTCAGAACCATGACAGGAGTCCGAACTGTAGGACCAATTTGATGCTCTCCGAAAGGGGGCGCGAAGAAAGTCGGGTCTACAATGTGTAACTTCTCTATAATGGCGATGGATTAAATCCATCAGTTTTGCAGCATTATGTTTATCAGTTTTGCAGAAATTAAATCATTCATTTGTTATAGGGGAGTCTCTTCCTCTCTCCATCCATGTGTATAAAAGGAGGCCCTTCTCCGTCACTTTTTCATCTCTAGAAATTCTTGTTATTCTTGCTATATAGTTTTCTCCAGTTTTATATTCTTCCTAGTGAGAGAGTGCTGCATGAGTTCTGTTTGGAAAAACTACACCGTAGGTGCTTTGCTATAGCTGGTCCAACCGTCATATTTTGGAAGACAAACGTCGAATAACCTCCAACACCCCAATCGGTGAGGCGGCGGATCTGTTTTAAGAACACTGTCTAGTGCAGGCTTCGGTTTGCTTCTTTTATGCCATTTTATTTTATTATGTATTCATGTCAATCTTGTTATTGTAAGCATGTTGTTTTCCTTCTTTAAATGTAAATTGGTAATTATGAATCTATTTATTTTATTTAAGTACACAATTTTAACAACATATTTATGGGGAGGCTTCTCTCCAGTCCATGTCGGACTGTTGTTGGGGTTTCGTGGATTTATTATGGAGTCTGACCTCGTTTGGAAACAAGTTATTTTAGAAGCTTTTTGGCTTTTTACGAAAATATATACAGAAAAGTAGAGAGAGTGATGTGACAACTTATAGTGAATTTTTGACTTTTTGGCTAAAACTGAAGGTTGGCAATCGATAATTCAAACCATTCAATATACAGAGTTCGTCAAGTATTTTATTTTTGTATAAAATGACAATAATTAGATATTGATAGCCACTTAATCAGATCATATTTGTGTCAACGGTAAATATAATTTTAAAAATAAATTGTTGATACAAATGTGATATGATTAAGTGACTATCAATATTCAGTTAGTGTATTTTTTGTAAGGAAGAAATAAGGGTACACTACCAATAGGTCCTACTTTGGAGACTTATTACTCAATAGGTCCTACTTTGAGACTTATTACCCATTAAGTCCTATTTGATAAATTTATTAAGTGATAAAGATAAATTTATCAGTCTTTTATTTTTATGAATAAATTTATAGTGATAAATTTATCAGTCTCTTATTTTTATAAATAAATTTTTAGTGATAAATTTATCACTCTCTTATTTTTATAATGTTAAATTTATTAGTTAGGACCTGTAGGTAAATAAATCTAATTAATAAGACTAATTAGTAAGTACCCCAAGAAATAATCTACAATCTTTACACATTGAATAATTGAGATCATTGATGCGGTTTCCACGATAGGCCTACAGAGAGTCAATAACACCCTCCAGTTAGGTTTCTCAATTGAAGAGAACCCAAGTCTTTTGTTTATTTATTTAACGGCAAAATAAATTTATTTTAGAGGTCTGGTTATTAAGGCTCTCGAACATATCTAAGGAGATTATAGTTTATATGATTTTATTAATCAAACAGTTTTTGTATGAAAAGAAAGAGAGTTTTAGAAAAAAAAAATATTATTGACATGATTTAACAAGCTTTATATTATTTTTTTCCTATTACTGACATGATCTAAAATAAATATTATAGTAATATTATTATTATTAAAGACAACTCGTACGCGTAAAAATAATTTGCAAGAATAACTATTTTGTTTTACAAAAAGTCCTACCAAACCCCAAAACAAATGAATAGAACGTTTGGTATTTAATGCATTCCTACCTTAATAATAAATCCTTTATTATTATTATTATTATTATTATTATTATTTTATTTTTTTTGCGCTAATTAGAAGAATGATTAATTACCTAAAAGTCCTATTTACATATTTGGAAGTAGCTTAGGTCATGTCTAAAAGTTTTTAAACCAATAAGTTCTATTTAAAGATAATAAGACATTTTTGCCCTTCAATCCAAATATATATAACAACATTGACGTTATTTACTAAAAACAAGATCAAATTTGTTTCAAGGTTCAGAACAGAGCATATTAAATCGACTAAAGAGATGGGCCTAGAGATTTGGTTTGTAGGTAAGAACTGAGACATTCTCAGTTCCAAAACTGAGAATGTTTTCAATTTAAAATCAAGAATGATTTCAGTTTGCAAAAATATTAGTAAAATTGAGAAAAATTTCAATTTTTTTCGGTATTAAAACTGATAATATTATCATTTTTTCAGTTTTAAACTGATAACATTAAAACTATAAAAAATTGAAGAATTTCTTAGTTTTGTACAACCATTGAAAATCGTATGGTGAGAATGAATTACTCATTTCAAGGAAGAAGTGGTCAGCACCGTCGGGAAAGAAAGCTTCGCCGGCATTGGTGACAGTGATACCACGATGGCGGCAGGCAGTGAGGTCAACGTGGTCGAGGCCGGTGCTGGAGCTGACAGCGCACTGGACGGAGGGAAAGCGATCGAGAGTGTCGAAGGTGAAAGGGGAGGGACCGAGGTAGAGGAGGAGCCGTACGAATGAGACCAGAGACTGGGTCTATGGAGAAGTGAATAAGGGGTAATACGACTCCGATCATCATGATCGCTACTCCGATTATGTAGCGAAGAGGGCTCCGGTGCTCTGTCACCCTCCTAAACTGAAAACACATACTCAATCACAAACATGTATGTAATTTAACCATAGACTATTCCCATTGATCAAACAAGATCTACATCCAAATTCACACGCACAGAGAGAGAGAGAGAGAGAGAGAGAGACTTACATGCATCGTTGGTGTTACACTAAGAAAGAGAGATGATGGAATTCCAGTGCTAGTGTAGCGATGGCTGGAAGACAACCATTTGACCCCCTCCCCCCGCTTGGATGTTTGGTTGTTATTGTTGTTGGGGAGTGGTTGTAAAAGTAAGAGAGAGAGAATGAAGACAGTGCAACGATGGAGGAGGTCTTGAAAGGGTAAATTGGTCTATTAAAAATTAATAGGACTTGAATGAGCAAATAATTTTATCTAGGACTTAATAAATATAAATTTACAAAATGGGACTTGTATGTAAATGTCCCATAAAAAAACATATGTAGCACTGGAATCATCTTACCTCGAATTATTATTGACCAATAATGATCTCAAGTGTGATTAAGGTCTCACTTAACAACATACTATTTTAATCTAAAAGTTAAAAAATTATTTAAAATGTCAAAAAAAAAAAAAATCAACAAATTTTACAAAAAAATAAAATAAAATCAAAGATTATATTTACTCTATACTTTTTGTAAGATTTTTCGTAAAAAGTTAAAAGTCATCACAAATATATTAGTTTTTTTTTTTTTTTTCTCATATTTTAACTACAAATTCAAAAAAGTACTAAAATAACCTGTTACCAAATAAGACTTTAGATTTGTCACTAGTCTATTGTTGTTGGGCCTTGTGGGGCCCACTACATGACTCATTTCAAGGATTTAAATAGTTTATTTTGTCAAATTTTTACGTGTAAATCATTACTAAAAAAAAAAATCAAATTGATATGATAATTATAACAATATAATTTGATATATTTGTTTAAAAAGAATGAATAGTCTATTTTCATAATTATAGTTATTGTTCATTTTTTTAGAAAAGTAATAGAATAAAATTATATAGATATGATTATAGAATTAATTTTTTTTTACATAAATAATAAATATATAAAAATCAAAAAAATAAATTATTCAGATCGTAAAAAAATCCTAAAATGAGGGTGCTTTTTTGGAAGAGGGGATTGGTCTCTACGTCCAATCCACCGTGAAATCCACTGTTTGATTGTGAATTTGTAGGCTGGATTAGGAGTTCTACCGGACTATGAATTCCATATATGTTGGACTATTGTGTCTTAAGGGGAATGCGAGATAGAAATGAAGAGAGTGGAATCTCATGGAATTAAATTTTAAAATGACATATTTCCCTCCTAGTATTTGATTTCATTATGTATTATATTTAGTAAAATAAAATAAAATATAAAAATCTCAATTAAAAAATAAAATAAAACATATTTATTTAATTTTTATTAATGTTTTGTTGGCGTTTTATTTTAAAATTTTGTTGATATTTTATTTAATTTCACTATTTAATATTTATTATTTTTTAAAATATATTTATTTAAAATTTTGTTTTAAAAATAACAAATTTTGTATTGATGTTTTATTTATTTAATTTTAGAAAACTAAATTTGTGTAATTTTCAAAAAATTAAATTAAATAAATTTTTATTTAATCTAACAAAAAAAAAAAAAAGAAGTAAAATACTAAAGACATATTTAGTATTGTTATTATTTAGTAAACAATTGAAAAATATAAAATACTCTATTGAGCATTTATCCTCTTTTTAAAATATTTCAATAAAACATTAGATTCAATACAATGATATTGGTTAAATTACCAATAGGTCCTACTTTTGGTACTTATTACCATTAAGTCCTATTGATAAATTTATCACAGTCTCTCTTATTTTTTTGAATAAATTTACAGTTATAAATTTATCAATAGAAATTGTTGGTAAATAAGTATATTAATAGGACTTATTGGTAAATGCCCTTAGATCTTTTCTAGATATTTAATCCCATGAGAATACAAACATGAGATACACATTCTTTCTAACTAAATAGTCTAAGGATTACATATTCCAAAATTAATAACTCAATATAATTCTTTTGGGTAAATTACATTGACACCCCTTAAGGTTTCTATTTAATACAAATCCCCTCTCCACGTTTGAAAAATTATACTTACCCCCTGTCAAATTAAAATGACAAATTTGCCCCTTAACTTTTATACACATAAAATAATAAATTAATACTGATATTTTGTTCATGTCATTTCAAGAGAAATAACAATAATCTTCTTTGGTTTAACTCACACAAAAAGTTGATTTTTTTTTTTCATGTGTTTTTTTTTATATTATTTTTATTGAATTTTTTTAATACTTTAAGCAATTTTTTAATTTATTTTTCAAATGCACCTAATCTAGATATATTTAAGAAGCATAATATTTTGTGATTTTATTTTTAAATTCACCATGACGGTATTTGGTAATACTGTGATAAATTTGTATGAATAGACGAGAAAGAAAAATGATGATGGAAATAAAAATAATAAAAAAAATTCTTTTCATATATAAAAATTTATACAAAAAAATATCATAAAAATGTTTTGATAGTAATATTGTTGTAAATATAAATCATATTTATGAGTGTTTTGCTTTAAAGCGAAAGGTCAACATTAAACTATATCATTGTGTTTGAAAATTTTATATAAAATTTATATTTATATATCATCATTCAATAAGAATGTGTTCGTGTAGAATTTAATAATAGAAAGTTATAGAATGTAATTATGATAATAGGAAGAAAAAAATAATAAGAAAAATAATAAAATGATTATGTAAATAATTTTGAGACATAATATCAATAATTCAGATAATAATTTATAATAGAATTACAAACCCAAAAAAATAATTTTTCAAACGTAGGAGAAAAATTGTCGCGAAGTGTCAGGGTAATTTCTCTAATTCTTTTTAATTCAGTCCCTCCCAAAAATATGGCGGCGGAGACAAGCCTCACCCAATCGTAATCAAAGCTTACATACAAGCACATGATTCCATGTTACATGGTTGACAATGCGATTTACTGTTACCTAGGGGTGGGCGCGGGTCGGTTGCGGCCATAAAACCTCCAATCCGCCATCCGTCCGCCAGATTGGCGGATTGGAGAAAATCAATCCACATCCGTCCGCCAATCCGGCGGATGCGGATTGAGCGGTTTGGCGGTTTGGCGGATGGATGCGAATCGGTTTGGCGGTTTAAAATTTTATAAATTTTCAACATAATTCAACTTGTGCACTTCCTTAAAAAATATATATATATATATATATATATATATTATAGTCAATGACTTAAAAAAGTATTACAATTACTGCATGCCTCATCCAAAGAAAGAAAGTTTGAAACTTTAGAATATCACAATCACTACATGCCTCATTCACATATTACAATCACAGCATGCTTCATCCACATAGAGTATTACAATCTGTGGTTCTTAAAATATAAAAACAATTCAAACCATCAAAACCATGAACAAAGCAGTAGTAGGGATTGTATGTCTCTGTATTGTTACATCTATATATATTTTTGAAAACAAAAACCAACCATCATATATATCATATTTTCTATTTATTATTTTTAGAATTAGATTTAAAAACAAAAAATATAGATAAATAATACGTTTATTTTTTTCAATTCAAAAAATATATTCAAGTTGAAAACTTTTTTTCAACAGAATATTTAAACTTTTTTTTCAATTGAAAACACAAACAGAATATTTAAACAAATTGAAAATACAAAGTCTAATAAATTACTAGGGGTGCTCGTGGTTTGGCGGTTCGGTTGCGGCCAAAAGAACCTTAAATCCGCCATCCGTCCGCCAAATTGGCGGATGGGAGAAAATCAATCCGCAACCGTCCGCTCGTAATCACGCATCCGTCCAAAATGCGGCGGATCGGTTTGGTTCGGTCGGTTTTGGCGAATCGGTATATCCGTTGCCCACCCCTACTGTTACCCACATAATTCGAAACAATAACGTTGATTGCAATTTCAAAATGGTCAAAAGTATGACTTACATGTGCGTTCCCAAGTATTGCAATTTCAAATTGAGTATTACATTATTGTCATCTCATCATCAAAGCATCCAATGATTTTCAAGCATTCCCAAAGTAACAAAGAAAATTTTTTGTTGACTGTCCAATAAATAGTGATTAATTAGGTTGGAAACTGGTTCAGGTGTAGAACCCGTACTTCATTAAGTCGTTCGTGGTGCTACGACTTAAGAATGATAAGGAGAGGCCTAATTAAAGTAGATTTGGATTAACTTATTTTGGGGATATAAGTGTTATTAACTCATTATTTCATCTCTTAAAGAGATAAAGTTGTGGGAGATTATAACAATCTCATATAATATATAGATTATATGATGAGAATTAATTTAATCATATCTAAACAGTCTCCTATAGTCTTCTCTATTCTCTTTTTCTTCTCTCTCCGTAGAAATACAAAATAGCCTTTGTACTGTGAATAGTATGGGTAGTTCAATGGAGACACGTGATTCACCCACATGATCATTAGATTCGGTTTAAGCATAAAAGTTATGCTCAAATCTGTTTATTTTCGCTGTGTATTACTTATTATTTTTTCCTACATTGGTATTAGAGCCATTGTTGGTGTTTTCATCTATAAAAATATGTATATGTGTGTCTTATACATAAAAATTGATGTTTTTCTGAACCATCTATGATCGTCATGAATTTTACATATGTTGTGGTTAGGGACGTAAATCTGGCCCGGCTTGGTCCACCCGAGCCTGGGCTCAAGCTGGCCTATGTCGGGCCATGCAAGCTCCTGCCAGAATTCAATCTGCGCTAGGCCGGTCTACGATCCAGAAAACTAGGCCTAGGCCCAAGCTCAAAGTGTATTGAAGCCTCGGACCAGGCCAGCACACCTGGTTCTAGGCTCGGGGTTATGGCGTGCCAGGACCGAGCCTGACCAATTTTTTAATTTTTAAAAATATTTTCCACTAGAGTTTGATTTTTTTCCATAAAAAATGACACTAGGCCTTGGGCCAACCTAGGCAGGGGCCCAGGCCTAAGGTCTCAGACTGGGCTCAGGCCCATGCTTGGTCGGGCTTAGCCTGACCGGGCCCACCAAGGCCGCAGGTGGGCTTCAGGCAGCTTGCGGACCATGTAGCTTGAGTTTTCGTGCTCCTTTCAGATATGACTAGCCATACAGTTCGGACTTCCGTGGTTCTAAATTTGATTCCACAAGTGTAATGTGAAATAGATAAACATAAATGAGTCCCAATCCTGCAATTCTTTTGGAAAATTGATTTTGAATCAAAATGTAAAAAATAAACTGCTTTGCCAGATACAAAGTCGCCACCTAAATATTTTTGAGAAATTTAGGAAACCCATGACTCGTGCCAAAGGCCACATGTCTGTCATCACCAAGATTGTCTCAGCTTAGGAGCTAAGGTACAAGATGAAAAGGTCATGAATTCAGCATCCCACTCGCCCGATCAAAGATCAACCATTACTAATCATGATGTGATTTTTATTTACATTATATGCTCTTGTTCTGATTATTAGACTATTGTTACTATGTGATGCACACAAGTATTAACTAATTTGCACAAGTTGGAACACTTTGATTTCATGTTTGTTTGAATTTTTTTTTGAATATGTACCACTCAAAAAAGTGATCTCATATGTACATTTGATCAAATCATCCCAATTTAAGCAATTAGCCTTCATCTACAGGCATTCAAACAGATATAGCACTTAAGCACTTAGTCTCATGGTATTCATGCTTGACATGGCGACAATCACACGCATGCAATATGCTAAAGCAATAAATGCTTTTCCCAATTCCCAAGGCGAGCTAAAAGAGAAACTAGTTAGAAAAATGTATGATTCTAACTAATGCAAAATATGCCTAATGCAACACATACAAGATGTAATTAATAGGCTCGGCTACTAATATGACACTTGAAACAACTTGATAGCATGTGTAGACACCCCATTTTTGACCGCCCTCAAGACTTGGGCATTACTGATGGTTCGCTCGATGTTGAGAGATGTGCAGGGCACAGGTTCAGTTTCTTTGGCAAGAAGAGAGGCAAAACTTTCCAAACACTTTGTTTAAGGTTTGGAGTTCAAGAAAAGAGGAGAAGAGGGAAGAAAATAGGTTTGGGAGAAGTTCGACATGAATCCGGGTAGAAGCGAGTCGCGCAGCCCTCGCTGAATCAGGCCCATTCATCCGCATACTTGGAGTTAAGCTATCAGGCCACCACATTTGAAAGAAGACTTCCGGGACTTCATTTTTGGTTCAAGAATCTCCTACATCCAAGTCCGGGTGGAGGAGATATGACTGGTTAAAGCAGGGGATCAGTCCGGTTGGATCGAGTCTGCGCGGCTTCACGGAAAAGGGCATAACTTCTTGCACAGGAGGAATTTTGATGCAAGGTTTGCGCCATTGGAAAGCTAACTTCCGGGGCTTCAATTTGCATACCCACCGGCCATGTTTTGACCAAGGAATCATCCATCGGCACTCTATTTAGCCGACCGGCAGAAAAGAGTGCCGACCGGCACTTTATTTTGGACAATGATCGAATCTTCTGGCCGGTTTGAACCCTTTGCACCCCCCAAGCCTGGTGCATACTAGCTGTGCCAGCTAGGATGCACAGAACCAGATCCACGTGCATCCATATGCCTATTTTGCACCCTTTTGCACCTTTGAACCCCTTAAAGCTTCTAGAAGCTTGAACCCTTTGGCCAAGCTTCTTGGAGAAGCTTGGCCAGCTGTATTAGCTTCTCCTAGAAGCCTTGCACCCCCCCTTTGCCCCTTTGACCCTTTCCATTTGCTTAGCCATTAAGTTAAGAGCTTATACTTGGCCTATATAAGCTCTTCCCCTCTCCATTGCTCAAGGGTTGGAGATTTGGAACAAAAAACCAGCAGATATATATGTATATCTGATATATACATATAGATCCCACCCCCTCTCTCCATATCTCTCTCAATCCACCTCCAAACAACCTTGTTCTTGGACCATTCCTTCACCAACCCATAGCACAACACCACCACTTCCATTTCCAGCGACTTGGAGGTCATTTGCAGAGCTTAAGAGCACCTAAACTTGGATCAAAACCTGCTGGTTCATTGGTCTTCAAGGGTAAGTGTCTATTTCCCTCAACTAGCATTTTCTTGCATCATCTCTTAGCCTTGCTTGCAAGCACTTTTGGGCTCCGACCCAAACTTCAAATAGTCTTATTTTGGGGTCCTCTTCATGTTTGATTGAGGACCCCTTGCTGTTTGGTGATTGCATCTAGCACCTATCTCTTTACCCCCTTGTATGCCATGATTCTTACATAGTATATTTGGCTGGTGTATAATCTGTTTTTGAGCATGTAATAAACTGTAAGTAGGCTCATTTTGAGCCCTTCTTCAACATTTAAGAAGGGCTCAACCATGTTTGGTAACTCTATCATGCACTTGCTTTGTAATCTCTTCTATTTACCGTAAGTTTGCATGCTTTGTTAGCCTATCTTGCTTTTGTTTTTGTGGATGGTCATAAACTGGAAATGTGCTTGTTTTTCCATGTATAGATCTGTTTCTAGTTGTTTAGGCCATCCATGACATGCCTTATATAGTCACCTTGCATTTTGGCTTGCTAGCCTTAGGTGTGTGAGCGTGTAGCATGCACTACTTGTCTTGTTTACTTGGTTTGGCACCTTTTATAACATGATTTCAGAGCCTTATAACGCATGCTAATTGTTCATGTTTAGCTTCCTTTAAGTGTGCTTAAAGCTTGCTTCATTATGCCTAAGTGTTGGTACCTTTGCATGTGTATGTGTGCATGTGTGCTTAGCCCTCATACTTAGCATTATGGCCACTGTTTTGGGCCTACTTAGGGTTGCCCAAGTCATGTTTAAGTCCATCCCTTTTGCTTAGTTTGCATGCTTGCCTTGTATGGTTGTTTGCATACTAGCATTCGCACATTGCATGTTCATATTGCATGTTAGATTGCATGCTTAGGTTGCATTTTGACATGCATGCTTTACCTCTTGAATTGAGTATGATAGAGGTTGAGCTCTTTGTTTGTTTATGTGCATTTCATTCCACATTGAAGTTGTACACTTTGGCTTCTTGGGCCATCATGCATTGAAATGCGTGATTGGTGGCCCGGGGGTCGAGGGCCATGCTCCCTTGAGTCTATTGCATGATAGGGAGTGTGTCCGTGCATACATTTGTCCCAAATTCCATACCATGCTCTGTTGCTGTCTGCTGCTGTCAAAACTGTCTCCTGCAGGAATTTAGTGCCGACCGGCACTCTTTAGTGCCGACCGGCAATCTTTTTGTGCCGATAACTATCAATTGCAGCCGGTGTTCAAACCCCGCAGCCGGTGGCAAAACCCTCCAGCCGGTGGTGATCTTCAGAATATGTGGAAGGCTTCCCAGGACTTTGGCAATTTTTGGAGACAGGGCAGTGCAAAACAGAGGCAACAGTGGCATGGTGCGGGATTCCCGGGCAAGGCGGACATCGAGCATGCATCATTCGCGCATCCCGAGGCGAGGGGCTGTGGCCCCCTTTTTTATTTCACATTTATTTATTCAGTAATTAGAATTTGTAATATTTATTCATTTATTTTTGGACTGTATTATTCGGTCCCTCCGAGTGAGGGCAAAATTGTAATAAGTGTGTGTGAGTGGGTGTATGTCTTCCAATCCCCATTTCTTTCTTCCCTTTTATTTACCCGCTTATGTTGGTAGATTAGGGCACATTTAAATTAGCATACCTTATGCAATGCATGCGTGCATCCATGCATTTGTTGACATGCACCGGGCTCGGCACATCATACAAACTGCATCGTACTTTCAATTCCAAATTGAATACGTGATAGTTGTAGCATTTCACATGCCATGTCTAGGATAGCCGAGCCTGTCTAGATTACAACTTTGCATGTGTTGCATTAGACATTTCAGTATGCTTAGGTCCATGCATGGATTTCTGATAAGCTTCTGTTTTGGCTCGGAGTACGATGTAAGTATTTTACGCTTTAGCATATCGCATGCGTGTGAATGTTGCCATGACAGTATGCTTACCATGCGGCTAAGTGCTTATGTGAGATAAAATGTTTGAATGCCTGTGGGTGGAGGTTGGATTGCTTGAGTTGGGAAAACTCATTGAAATCCGTGTTTTAGCCTACTTGCGAGTAGCAAATTCCAAAGCATTTTCAAAACGAACGGATATGCAATGTTTGTTTCCAAATTAGGCGATCTAGTCTATACTTGTTTGTTGTGCGCACAACATAGTAATTCTAGGCTAATAATTGGGATAAGAACGCATAATGTTTTCAAAATCGGATATCACGGTTAGTAGAGGCCGGTCTTCGGACCGGGCGAAAGGGGGTGCTCATAGCTGACCTTCCCCGATCGTACCCAAGCTCCCGAGCCAAGATCACTTTGGTGATGACGGACATGTGGCCTTCGGCACCGAGTCAGGGTTTCCTAAATTCCCCCATTAAAAAATATTTAGGTGGCGACTCTGTAATCTGGCAAAGCAGTCCATGTTTGGCACTACTACTTTTCAAAAATCTGTTTTCTCAAACGATTTGCCAGAGTTGGACTCTTTGGTTCAGATTTAGAACCGCAACAAACAAAAAAGGAGTCCAAACTGTAGAGCGAAGCCCATGGGCGCGTCTACAGTTTCTGGCGACTCTGCTGGGGATGTTTAGAGAGCTTGACTCGAACTCGTGATATCTTATTTTGACTACACTTATGTGTTTCTTTGCATTGCATGTGCATTGGTGCGCCTAGGACGCCGTGTTGGCCATCTGCTATTCCTGAGCGGTTTGCCGGAGGCTTGTCTTGTCAAGGCATGTCCATAAGGCTGACCGGTTGCGGGCTCTGCCAGTATGGGAACACAAACCCCGGTTTTACCGGGGCACCCTTTTGACCATTCGACCTAGTGCATATCGAAATCCATAGTGACCATTCCAAACTAGGACAGGTCGCTCACCCGATATTAGGTTGTTTGAAACCGCTGTGTGCGTAGTGAAACCCTAGCTCCTGACAAAATAGGACAGGGAACCCTACCCCAACATAGGGGTGTATTGGCTCTCATTTACTGCTATGTGCTTTTAGAGTGTATCTCTACAGGAACGCATATACCAGTTTGCGAGTCTGGGTATCCGGCCTGCGGGCACCAGTATCAGTATTTTGGGGAATCAATTATCTGCGGGTATCATATTCAGATTTGGGGCAGTGATTTCGGGGAACAGTGATCAGTAATAGAATACAGTCATTCAGCTTTGCTCGTATCCGTTCCAGTGAGGTTGAGCTGAGATGCTGTCTGTTTTTCTTTTGCTAGGTAGTCCTGGAATCATAGCTTCAGAAGGCTCCACTATCCCCCAGGAAATTGGATTTGTGCTGATAGACTTTGTCAGGTCAGAAACTCAGTTCAAGGGTAATCAGGGCCAGAGAGGGCTAGTCAGACATAGACCACCAGTACCACAGCTACCAGATCAGTGATCTTTGAGCAGTTGGGTGGAGATTTTCCGAACTTACAACAGGCACAGATATACCGGTTGCTCAGTTAGACCAGGGCAATATGTCGAGTCTGGAAGAGATGGTGCGCCAACTCCAGAATAGTATGAAAGCCATGCAGCAAGACGCTATTCATCAAGCAGAATTCGCCAAGCAACAAGCTGTGGTTATAGCCCAACAAACAGAGACAATTGCTAGGCTAGAGCAGCAAACTGGAACATCTGCTTCACAACAAGTTCCTCCCCCAGCAGGAGCTCCAGCACCTGGGAGGCACCCAATGTCCAGGAAGATACGGACATTCTGATAGGGCCGGACCCCACAGCATTGAAAGTGAGCAAGCTTGAGAAATTGTTCAAAAAGTCTCAGGGGACCCACTCTATTCCTGATATAGAGGGTGGTTATACCGACTCAATGGTGACATTACCAGATCAATTCAAGATGCCACATATCGATCGATTCGATGGCTCTGGAGACCCAATGGTGCACCTCCACCTGTTTTCTGATATTCTGAGACCAATGGGTTTGACCACATCCCAGAAATTGTCACTATTCGGCCGAACCCTGTCTGGGATAGCCGCAACCTGGTATGCAAGATTGGAGAACTCTGTGAAACAGAATTGGGAAGAGATGGCTGAGGCCTTCAGTGATCAATACTTTACAACACGCAAGATTGAAGTCACCACTCGTGATCTTGAAGTCACCCGCCAAGGGGCAAAGGAGGGTTTCTCAGAGTTCGTGACGAGATGGAGAAAAAGGCCTCAATGATGACTACAAAACCTTCCGACAAAGATCAGATCAGGATGATTGTTCGGAATCTGCATGGCAAGTTGCTGCAAAAGATGGTCGTTCTACCTCTGTTTACCTTTCCAGCCCTTCATGAAATGGGGGTTCAAATCGAGGATGCCATCAAACAAGGGATCTTTGCGGAAGATAATGAACCTTTGAAGAGGAATGTTGCTCGCAGTCCCAATGCTACTACTGATGGTAGCACAGCTGCGAAATGCTCAGAAGTAGGCACTATCAACCCCTCCCTCAATGGCCAAAAACCAACTACTTCAACTCGGCCCCAAGCCCGAAAATTTCATCCTCTTTACATGAGTCTCTCTCAAGCTTTGAAAAAGCTGCGAGAAGAAGGGCACCTAGAACTCCTAGAACCCCAACCCCTTCCAAACCCTCTCCCAGCCAGACATAACCCTTCAAAGTACTGTATGTACCATCAGCAGCGCGGTCATGGCACCGACCGTTGCTACCGCCTTCGTCATGAGATCCAAAATCTCATTGACAACCAAACGATAGCTCCACCTTCAGACCCCAATGACCAAATACCTCATCCACATCTCAATCTAATCCACACTGGCCGTCCCTTACGACCCCAGCGTATACATCACCCCAGCCCATCTGCCCAAGCCTGCGGTGTTCATTCCAGAAAGCACGGACTTGTGCATGATGGATGCACCTGAATCCCAATCATCTCAAACCTGTGAGCCCACTACTTCTGAGCTGATGAGGATGATCGAAGATCTTCAGAGAACTGTGGCAGATCTAACCTTTGGAGTTTTGGCTCCGTCATCAACCACATCACATACCAGGGAGTTCATGTCAAAAGGCTCCCCAACCTTGGGACGGGTTGCGTCGAAAGAAGGCCAATCTTTTAGCAAAGTGGATGCCAGTGATAAGAACAAGCCAGAGGCAAGCATTAGTCCCCATGAACATCTTCAGTGGGCTGTTGAGGCTTGGAAAGCCGAAGGACTGGACAAACAGCAAGTACTAGCAGTCATTGCAACGATCGTGGGTGGCACTTTTGCCGTTCAGAGTGAGAGCAGTTTGAATCGAGGGGTAGGCCGGGAAAAGGGCCGTCTTGCTAGGAATGTTCCTTTCAGATCTAACCCTACTCCCAGAAAAGATCAGCAAACCCAGCCAGCACCTGCCGACCTCCTTGTTGGCGCATCTTCTTCAAACCCCCGAACTTCGGACTATCTACCTCGGGGCCAGAGGGTGTTCACCCCACTGTACATGTCTCTATCAGCGGCCTTGAGGGTCCTGATTAGAAAGGGGTATCTGAAGCCCCTGGAGCCACAACCATTACCAAAGAACCCCCTCCCTCACATAACCCAGTTGACTACTGTGCCTTCCATCAGCGAGCTGGCCATGACACTGACATGTGCCTTCGTCTTTGTCACGAAATACAAAATCTGATCGACAACAGGATCATTGCCGTGCCAGTCTTGCAAAGTCTATCGGCACTGGATCGGTGAACTTGGGGGATAATGTGATGTGATCAGGAGATGAACCACCTGCGGGCGGCGTTCAGTTTACTTCAGATGTGGTGACGGCATGCACTGTTTTGAGCAACGTATACATGCTGTTAATTTTGCTTTCTGACTTGGGTATTGGGTCAGTCTTGTCTTTTTGTATTGAGTCAGTCCTTTCATACTGAGTCAGTTGGGTCTGTCTTGTTGTATCGAGTCAGTCCTGTTTTGTTAGAGTCGGGTGATTCCGGGGGTGCTACCTCGAGCATCACCATTTTGTTTTGTGTTTGTCTTTTCAGTTTCTTTTGAGTCTGTTTCTACCTTGGAGCCAGTTACACCAGAAGATCTGAATGAAACAACAGTGATTTTTACGCTCTCGCGTTTGCTTCTGCCGTGTGCCAGTTTGTGCCAGAAATTCTGAATGAGATGACAGTATTTGATAAGAAGCTGTGACTTTTCTGTGCCTTAAAATCATTGCATTGACCTAAGTTTCTCAAAACTTTTTCAAACACTGTGGTGAAAACGAAGAGGAAGGAATTCCTCGGGATTTGCAAAAATTTGATCAACATGAGAGAAAGAGAGGCATGCTAAGCCCTTAATGATTGAAATCATGCTTGTTAATGTGAGTACTGAGAAGGACCCTAGCTTTGATCCAGATTGGTTCTACACTGTCTTCAGCGCGAGCGATTTGTCGCTTTCTTAAAAACTTTCAAAAAAAAAATGTTTTGCGCGGTCCTGCAAAGACATGTGTGGAATCGCTCTTGAGATTGTGCAGCTTAGGATCGCTCTCGGCCTCGAGACTCAACCCCTTTGCTTTCAAACCTTGAACTTGGATTCAGAACGTTCAAAGGACAATCATGATGTGAGGCCTGTGTGGCCAGTTTTGAAGCAGCCCTCGAACAAGAGGCACCAAAGTCAGATCAAGAAGATCAGATCTCATCAGAAGAAGCTTGCAAAGCTAGATCAGAAGCGCCCCTCGAACTAGGGGCAAAAATATCCGATGTGCTCGAAGAGCCGAAGATGGATCCTTCTGCGAATCAATACAGCAGTCATTTTCCTGGATTCAGATGACTTCAGAATCTCAAAACCATTTGGCATGGACTTGTTATACTTTTACCCTTCGAGAGGCTCGCTGGGCCGAAAACCCAGAAGGGCGACCCAGGCAAAAGTTAGAGCGAAGAAAAGAATGAAGAAAAAGAAAAAAGAGAAAAAATGCAAAGATACAAAAAAATGAAAAAAGAAAAGAAAAGAAAAATGCAAAAAAAGGAGAAGGAAAAAAGAATGAAAAGACAAAAAAAAGAAAAAGAAAAGAAAGAAGAACAAAGCTCGCAAGGTCGAAAACCTGCAATAGGCGCCTTGGCAAAAGTTAGAGCATAAAAAGGAGAGGTTAAATACCCGAGTGTACCTTAACCCCGAACTACGTAAGGCTTGATTCCCATGTTTGGGATACGTAGGCAACTTCACTCTGAAGTCCAGCCCTAAAACACTTCAAATTCAGTTGTGTCCATGAAATGGTTTTGATCATCTTTGCCTTCTCTGTATCCGAGAGTTCGGTTGTGATCGTCGCTCTGAAGGATTGATTTCAATACGCTGCGATGCTGTCCAAACAAGGGGCAACTTTCCGTTGCCATTCAAAACGTGCGGTGTCACTTCAAACAAGGGGCAACTTTCCGTTGCCATGCAGTGTCCTTCAGACAAGGGGCAATTTCCATTGCTTATGGATCCGAGGTTGCGCATCTCAAGAGTAGGTTCCGTGCTTGTTGAGCATTGGCCGTTTACAAAAAATAATTTTTGAGAATTTTTACTGAGGTTGACTAATTCTCTCGAAAATTATTCCATCTTTTCCAAAAACTGGACCATTTTCTTGGACCCAAAAAAGGAAAATTTTCAGTGCTCATAGCCTGACTTGCATGATTTTAAATCAAAAAGTTGAATAAGCATGTTAATCTAACTTTCATGTTGGTCAAAATGTTTTAAAAAAAAAAAAAAATGGTCGAAATGATGAACTAGGGGCACAGTTGAGTCAGGTGTTCTGTCTTTTCCCCATCATCAACATACTTGCCAAGAAGGGCACTCCACCTGCCAGAAGAGGGCACAACTGAAGTCAACAACGAAGGGTTGAAAGCTCTCTCATCCTCCAAGCAACGAGGTATCAAGCCAAGTGCGAAGCACGAATTGGAATGGGACAGGATGTTCCACTTCCTCATCTGGACAGATCTAACCACGTCCAAACTCCCCAGCAGGGCATCATCAACCGATGTCGGCTGCAGATTTGCTACACACCCAGTTGTAGCACAACCCATCTGTGGGAGAAACTCACTGTTGTGAACAAAGAATCTAGCAGAATGCTAGGGGCAAGAGCCCGTAACTTCTTGTCTATCTACCAACCACTCTGGGGAGGGATGAAAAATGAGAGATTGAAGAATAGAGAGATGTGCGTTGAGAGAGAAGTGAGCAAGAAGGTTTTGAGAGAAAAACCGAGCCTGAGGGCCGAGTGATGTGAGTATCACAAATCAGAAGAGGTGGGAAATAATACCCGGTGAAACAGGCTCCCTGTGCACATTTGAGTCTTGTGTTTTGTTTTGTCTGTCTCGATTCTTGTTTTGAGTCGTTCCGAGTGTTACTCGATGTGTTTAGGTTGTTTACCTTTATTTTCCGTTGTTGGGTCGTCTTTGCTGTGTTCAGTTGTAGGCTCAATATCCGGTCGAGAACTCATTTTCTCAATTTCAAAAATGATTTGTGGTGTGCTCAGAGTGTTGTGCCATTCCCCACATTTGTGCAAAACAGTATTTGTTCTTTCATAAAACCGCAGGGTTCAACCCAGGTCATGTGAGAACAGTAAAACCCGGACCTATCTGAAGCAATATGGGTTCCAGACTACAAAGCAAAAGAAAAGAGGGAAAATTGAAGCATCTGAGTGTGTTTCACCTTCAGCAAATTCCGTGATTGTACTCCGGATGTACCTCTTCAGGCCTTGTCAATGCTACCGAAGTATGAGTGCGCCTCTACCTCAAGTGTAAGCCTGCTTCAAGTCAGAACGACAATTAAAGCAGCAGCAGATGTTATCTCTTGCCAATATGAACAGGGTATACCCTTTTCGAGCTGAGTGTGTTGCAAAGTCCTCTAAGAGGTAAATCAGAGGCACCAGAGTACATATTTGATGCTCCTCTACTGCATAGAATGTGAACCTTCACATACACTTCTACTACGTGCGTGTCGCACATCATTATGATTCATGCATAGAAAATGCTTGCTTTCGATTCCGCATAGAATATGCTTTGCTTGTTTCATGCATAGAAGATGCATTTTATCGCACTTTCTTGTGCATTTTATCTCACTCGCACTATCTTGTGCACTTACACTTTGTATCTCACTTACACTGTCTTGTGCATCTTGTGCATTTCAAATCAATCGCGCTGTTTAGCGTATCGTACTGTTTAGCGCATTTCAAAATCATTCGCGCTGTTTAGCGTATCGCACTGTTTTGTGCACCACATCATTTGCGCTGTCTTGCGCACCTCTATCGCACTGTTCTGTGCATTACATTACATTTCATTCGCGCTATTTTGCGCATCGCACTGTTTTGTGCCTCTAAGCCACATCGCACTATCTTGTGCACTCGCGTTGTTTAACGCATCGCGCTGTTTAGCGCACCGCACTTTCTTGTGCATTCGCACTATCTTGTGCATTCGCGTTGTCTAACGCATCGCGCTGTTTAGCGCATCGCACTATCTTGTGCACTCGCGTTGTTTAACGCATCGCGCTGTTTAGCGCACCGCACTGTCTTGTGCATTTGCACTATCTTGTGCACTCGCGTTGTTTAACGCATCGCGCTGTTTAGCGCATCGCACTGTCTTGTGCACTCGCGTTGTCTAACGCATCGCGCTGTTTAGCGCATCGCACTGTCTTATGCATTCGCGTTGTCTAACGCATCGCGCTGTTTAGCGCATCGCACTATTTTGTGCATTGTATCATTCGCGCTATTTTGCGCACTTTACCTGGTTGCATTTTGCATGCATTCATTGTTCGCGCTATCTTGCGCACCTTATCGGTATCGCACTGTTTTGTGCATTCACCCTGCCCATGCTATTTTGTACACCTTTAGCATCGCACTATTTTGTGCATCTGTTTAGCACTGTTTTGTGCATTCACTCCGCATCGCACTGTTTCGTGCACCTTACCTGCATTTCGCATCCATTTTATCACACTGTCTTGTGCGTTACACTTCACTCGCGCTATTTTGCGCCTCGCACTATTTTGTGCACTTTACTTGTCAAAACCGGCTTCGCGAAAGCATATAAGTCCAAATTTCAAACCGGCTTCGCGTAGCGTATAAGTCCAATTATCAAAATTTTCCTGCATATCATTTGCATCCTGCCCCTGAACTACGCTGGTTTGATTCCTTGCAAAGGGATACGTAGGCAGCCTGCGGGCGCAACCATTTATTTATCGGTATTTTGTTTGTTTGTCCAAGTCTTCGGCCTTGTCAAAAATGGGTCGTCTCTGGGCTTTGACATTCACTCCCGTCATTGTTATGACTTTCGAGTTCTATCAAAGAGGGGCAACTGTAGACACCCCATTTTTGACCGCCCTCAAGACTTGGGCATTACTGATGGTTCGCTCGATGTTGAGAGATGTGCAGGGCACAGGTTCAGTTTCTTTGGCAAGAAGAGAGGCAAAACTTTCCAAACACTTTGTTTAAGGGTTTGGAGTTCAAGAAAAGAGGAGAAGAGAAGAAGAAATAGGTTTGGGAGAAGTTCGACATGAATCCGGGTAGAAGCGAGTCGCGCAGCCCTCGCTGAATCAGGCCCATTCATCCGCATACTTGGAGTTAAGCTATCAGGCCACCACCATTTGAAAGAAGACTTCCGGGGCTTCATTTTTGGTTCAAGAATCTCCTACATCCAAGTCCGGGTGGAGGAGATATGACTGGTTAAAGCAGGGGATCAGTCCGGTTGGATCGAGTCTGCGCGGCTTCACGGAAAAGGGCATAACTTCTTGCACAGGAGGAATTTTGATGCAAGGTTTGCGCCATTGGAAAGCTAACTTCCGGGGCTTCAATTTGCATACCCACCGGCCATGTTTTGACCAAGGAATCATCCATCGGCACTCTATTTAGCCGACCGGCAGAAAAGAGTGCCGACCGGCACTTTATTTTGGACAATGATCGAATCTTCTGGCCGGTTTGAACCCTTTGCACCCCCCAAGCCTGGTGCATACTAGCTGTGCCAGCTAGGATGCACAGAACCAGATCCACGTGCATCCATATGCTATTTTGCACCCTTTTGCACCTTTGAACCCTTAAAGCTTCTAGAAGCTTGAACCCTTTGGCCAAGCTTCTTGGAGAAGCTTGGCCAGCTGTATTAGCTTCTCCTAGAAGCCTTGCACCCCCCCTTTGCCCCTTTGACCCTTTCCATTTGCTTAGCCATTAAGTTAAGAGCTTATACTTGGCCTATATAAGCTCTTCCCCTCTCCATTGCTCAAGGGTTGGAGATTTGGAACAAAAAACCAGCAGATATATATGTATATCTGATATATACATATAGACACCCCCTCTCCATATCTCTCTCAATCCACCTCCAAACAACCTTGTTCTTGGACCATTCCTTCACCAACCCATAGCACAACACCACCACTTCCATTTCCAGCGACTTGGAGGTCATTGCAGAGCTTAGGAGCACCTAAACTTGGATCAAAACCTGCTGGTTCATTGGTCTTCAAGGGTAAGTGTCTATTTCCCTCAAACTAGCATTTTCTTGCATCATCTCTTAGCCTTGCTTGCAAGCACTTTTGGGCTCCGACCCAAACTTCAAATAGTCTTATTTTGGGGTCCTCTTCATGTTTGATTGAGGACCCCTTGCTGTTTGGTGATTGCATCTAGCACCTATCTCTTTACCCCCTTGTATGCCATGATTCTTACATAGTATATTTGGCTGGTGTATAATCTGTTTTTGAGCATGTAATAAACTGTAAGTAGGCTCATTTTGAGCCCTTCTTCAACATTTAAGAAGGGCTCAACCATGTTTGGTAACTCTATCATGCACTTGCTTTGTAATCTCTTCTATTTACCGTAAGTTTGCATGCTTTGTTAGCCTATCTTGCTTTTGTTTTTGTGGATGGTCATAAACTGGAAATGTGCTTGTTTTTCCATGTATAAGATCTGTTTCTAGTTGTTAGGCCATCCATGACATGCCTTATATAGTCACCTTGCATTTTGGCTTGCTAGCCTTAGGTGTGTGAGCGTGTAGCATGCACTACTTGTCTTGTTTACTTGGTTTGGCACCTTTTATAACATGATTTCAGAGCCTTATAACGCATGCTAATTGTTCATGTTTAGCTTCCTTTAAGTGTGCTTAAAGCTTGCTTCATTATGCCTAAGTGTTGGTACCTTTGCATGTGTATGTGTGCATGTGTGCTTAGCCCTCATACTTAGCATTATGGCCACTGTTTTGGGCCTACTTAGGGTGCCCAAGTCATGTTTAAGTCCATCCCTTTTGCTTAGTTTGCATGCTTGCCTTGTATGGTTGTTTGCATACTAGCATTCGCACATTGCATGTTCATATTGCATGTTAGATTGCATGCTTAGGTTGCATTTTGACATGCATGCTTTACCTCTTGAATTGAGTATGATAGAGGTTGAGCTCTTTGTTTGTTTATGTGCATTTCATTCCACATTGAAGTTGTACACTTTGGCTTCTTGGGCCATCATGCATTGAAATGCGTGATTGGTGGCCCGGGGGTCGAGGGCCATGCTCCCTTGAGTCTATTGCATGATAGGGAGTGTGTCCGTGCATACATTTGTCCCAAAATTCCATACCATGCTCTGTTGCTGTCTGCTGCTGTCAAAACTGTCTCCTGCAGGAATTTAGTGCCGACCGGCACTCTTTAGTGCCGACCGGCAATCTTTTTGTGCCGATAACTATCAATTGCAGCCGGTGTTCAAACCCCGCAGCCGGTGGCAAAACCCTCCAGCCGGTGGTGATCTCAGAATATGTGGAAGGCTTCCCAGGACTTTGGCAATTTTTGGAGACAGGGCAGTGCAAAACAGAGGCAACAGTGGCATGGTGCGGGATTCCCGGGCAAGGCGGACATCGAGCATGCATCATTCGCGCATCCCGAGGCGAGGGGCTGTGGCCCCCTTTTTATTTCACATTTATTTATTCAGTAATTAGAATTTGTAATATTTATTCATTTATTTTGGACTGTATTATTCGGTCCTCCGAGTGAGGGCAAAATTGTAATAAGTGTGTGTGAGTGGGTGTATGTCTTCCATCCCCATTTCTTTCTTCCCTTTTATTTACCCGCTTATGTTGGTAGATTAGGGCACATTTAAATTAGCATACCTTATGCAATGCATGCGTGCATCCATGCATTTGTTGACATGCACCGGGCTCGGCACATAACAAACTGCATCGTACTTTCAATTCCAAATTGAATACGTGATAGTTGTAGCATTTCACATGCCATGTCTAGGATAGCCGAGCCTGTCTAGATTACAACTTTGCATGTGTTGCATTAGACATTTCAGTATGCTTAGGTCCATGCATGGATTTCTGATAAGCTTCTGTTTTGGCTCGGAGTACGATGTAAGTATTTTACGCTTTAGCATATCGCATGCGTGTGAATGTTGCCATGACAGTATGCTTACCATGCGGCTAAGTGCTTATGTGAGATAAAATGTTTGAATGCCTGTGGGTGGAGGTTGGATTGCTTGAGTTGGGAAAACTCATTGAAATCCGTGTTTTAGCCTACTTGCGAGTAGCAAATTCCAAAGCATTTTCAAAACGAACGGATATGCAATGTTTGTTTCCAAATTAGGCGATCTAGTCTATACTTGTTTGTTGTGCGCACAACATAGTAATTCTAGGCTAATAATTGGGATAAGAACGCATAATGTTTCAAAATCGGATATCACGGTTAGTAGAGGCCGGTCTTCGGACGGGCGAAAGGGGGTGCTCATAGCTGACCTTCCCCGATCGTACCCAAGCTCCCGAGCCAAGATCACTTTGGTGATGACGGATATGTGGCCTTCGCACCGAGTCAGGGTTTCCTAAATTCCCCCATTAAAAAATATTTAGGTGGCGACTCTGTAATCTGGCAAAGCAGTCCATGTTTGGCACTACTACTTTTCAAAAATCTGTTTTCTCAAATGATTTGCCAGAGTTGGACTCTTTGGTTCAGATTTAGAACCGCAACAAACAAAAAAGGAGTCCGAACTGTAGAGCGAAGCCCACGGGCGCGTCTACAGCATGCAGTTTCAACACGTTTTCAACGAAGTATGTAAACTACAATGCTTTGTTAGAATGATGAGTCGAACTTTATGCACGTAAAACAAATGGATGCAAACATGGGAAATGCTAAAAGAAATATGATGTTCTAAGCTACCCATCATAAGTGAGTAAATAAAAGGGAGAAAGACGTGGGGTTGGAAGATATACACATTATTACATATTGGCCCTCGCACAAAAGGGTCCAAATAAATGAACTAACTAATCTAGCTAACTAAATATTACAATACCGATTTAACTAACTATTTTAGCCAACTAAATAAGTACAACACAAAATTTAAGCTATTCTACTTAGTTTAATACAAAAACTAACTAGCTAATTACAATGCACAATTGACTAGCTAATTAATTAACTATTATGGGCCCCGGGGAACGAGGGTTGACCCATGCATACACGCGGATTTCCACCCAAAAAAGTCCCATGTTTTGCTGTCAGAATGCCTCTATTGCACAGTTAGAAAATTGCATTGTTTGCTCACCTCAACCTCTGCTCTACTCTGCTAGAAAAGGAACACTGCCTGGCTGGAAAAAGTGGCCAGCAGGGTAAAAGTGGTGGCCGGCCGGCCACTAATAGTGGCCTACCACCCAGTAAAAGTGGTCTTTCGGCAACTAATGTTGGATTCATTCTGTTGCAACAGAGAACAAGAGCACAAACAGAGTATTCTCAATGGATGTTTGTTTATCCTGCCTATCCTTATCAGCAAACAGGTCAAAGGAGAGGTAGGCTTGATTCGCGAGCCATCAATCATCGCAATTTCATTGCGTGATGACTTATGAACCAAGGGATACAATTTCAATAAATGGTAAGAAAAGTCCAACAAAACCTCCTCCCTATCATGGATTGATCAAGGGAAGGGGTTGACATTGACTCTTAAACCGTTTTCATCACTAACAAGTATAAAACGACTCAAGACACAATAGGTTCAATTAACATCTGATTGAACCCAAACTATTCTATTATCTTGCTTCATTTTAACCCCAATTTTATTACTCCATTTTAATTACCTTCCATTCATTAGTCAATTAAGTCCAATAATGAGCTTTAAATCCACTATTAATGAGAAGTGTCAAACCAAATGTTGTTTTAGGCGTGAGAGGGAAATCATGCTGTTGGTAATGAACACCCAACGGGATTAAACCATTAAGCACAATATCACCCTTCAAGCTTAAACAATACCCCTTTTGGAACAACTCTCAAAACAAAGAGAAAAAGACAAGAAAGGAAAGAGATTGCAGAGATGCTTAGAGATTAACACAAGTATGTAAAGCTTGAAATAAATGCTATCAACTCAAATAGGTTGGCGTCTAATGCCTAAAACACCAAACCTATAAAGATTATTACACTACAAGCATACTATACAAAGCATGAATGAAGCTAACTCATAAAAACAGTCCTAATTTACACTAAAAAAGTGCTGGAATTAAAGTAAAAACAGCTAAAAGAGTAAGCTAAAAACATGGAGCAATTATGCTAGTAACAAGCACAAGGAGAGGAGGCTACCCACTCCATTTTTGGGACTTCAAACATGATTTTTAGCCTCTGGAAAACTCTGAAAACTAGTGGTAAAAAGCTCAAAAAATTTTGATAAAAATGTGGGAAACACAAGGGTAAAAGCCTATGAAACAAGGTTCAAAGAAGGGTGATCCACCCCTCTACCTTTAATGGCATTAAACCACAAGTTTCAGCCCAAAAATATAGGTGAGAAACAACTGAAAAATAGCAAGAAAAGATGGAAAAGTTATGGTACAAAAGAACTAGAATGTATATCTCTTGAAGAGGAATGATCCTTTGAATTACAAACCACTAATTTCACACCCTCAAGAGCTAAAATGCAAGCTCAAATCACCTCAGCAAAGAACTCTCAAGGTTTGGTTTAGAGTATCTAGGCAAAGGGTATGGAAGTTGCAAGGGAGAGAGAAAAATGTAGAGAGATAAATTATTTTCAAACTTTTGCTCTTCAAAAATTTTCTAACCCAACATTTTTTCTAACCACTCTAACATAAGAGAGGGTCATCTATATATAGAAAGATATGAGAGACCCTCGGAAATATCAATACAAACACAGCTGGAATGGTGCATGCATTTGTGGAGACAGCTGGCAAAAAATATCTAGTTTTTGCATTAGTGGCCGGCCGGCCACTAATAGTGGGTGGCAGGCCACTTGTGGGTCTGTAGGTCCTTGGATGGTCAGGCTTTGAAAAACTACTATTTTGGTCCAAAATAAGGCACAAGGTTTGTAAGCTCAAAACTGAGATTTCCTGCTGAGGCAATCGAGCATTTGATAAGCGTGTACATTCATCATTGGGTGATCAATCAGCGGCACCCAAGTCTTAAGGGTGGTCAAAAATGGGGTGTCTATAGACCATTTTATACCCCTAATTGTGGTCTATTTTATTTAGATCATATCTGCAAAGTTTTGCAAAAATCGGACGGCCAAATTTTGAGAAAAATGGAGATTTATATTTTATTTTTGTAACTTTCACTGCATATTTTTTTTACATGCTTCGTTTTCATGTTACAAAAATTATATATTTGGAATCTTGTTTTGAGACATTCGAAACAGGATATTATAGGCCTGATTTCGATTTACGGTTGAAAAGAAAACTTAAAACCTAGTTTTGGTTGAAAGTTGAAGCCATTGGAGCCATTGAAGAAGAAGACGAAATTGTTGGTGACATGTGCGTTGACGTCATCGTGACACACGCGGCTGAAGCGTGCGATGATGCTGTCACGACCTAAACCCATCATTAAAGGTTTAGACCATGATCGAGGCAGTAATCCCAAATTACCTAGCCTCAAAGACAAACCATTAATCAATAATTAAAAATGGGGCTTAGCGGAAGCAATATGAAAATAAAGATAAGTTCATTGAGCAGTGCATACGTGGCAAATTTCATAAATATTTAAAACTTCACTCTTTACACATAGGTACACATCAAACAAACTTAAACATTGTACAACTCCTACAACTTAAACAAAGTTTCCAAATAACAAAATTAAACTAAACAAAAGAAAAAAAAGGTTGACAAAGCTTGGCTCCACTTGAGTCCAAGTACGCCTCATCATGGAGGCACTCCAAACATGACTTCACAAGAGGGTGGACTCCCGAGGCATCCCTAAACTTGGCATTCCACTTGCTCACCTATATATATATAAGGGAGAGAGGTGAGCTAAAACCCAATTAGTAATATCAGAATAAAGGAGTTAAATGAATTAAGTCCCAGACATTAGAAATCATACTTTGCATTTTCAAATATTGAATAACAAAATCAAATCGAACAGGTACCGAATCAAACACAGTAAACAAAAGTCATATGTGATACATCCATTAGCGTAACAAAGGGACTCGAAGGCCTAATCAAAGGGACCACAAGGTCAAGTAAAAGGACCATAAGGGTCTATACAAAAGGACCATAAAGGCCAAGCAAAAGGACCACGAGGGTCATCCATCAGAGATCTCTGTAATTCGAATAACAAAGGGCTATGGTATTGTTTCCCCCAAGCGAGGGCCTCACTAAGGATGTCACGATTACTTTTACAAAATGGACATCCATTCATTCATATAAAATAGCATTTCAAAAGCAAATGTAAGTAATGAATTAAAATACTTTCAAACATATCTTTATAAAGATGCTATTCATAGTGGTTCACACTGGTATTATGCTTCGGGTGACCACCTATACAAAACACATAGCAAAGACACACATTGAAATACATGTACTAAATAACATCATGTCCTTATTTACTTTCCTTAAGTGTGTTTCTAATCTATTCCTTCATTATTAATGTCCAAATAATGCTTAAGGATGCTAAAAAGAATGTGAGGATGTATATGTGCACATGAGAGTGTTTTCCAAAGGTTGTTGAAAACTGAGTGATCGCTCGAGCGAACCTTTAGTCGCTCAAGCAGTGTGGTATGACTACAAAAGTACTAGATGGTGTCAAAGTAGGCTCCATCCATCACTTGGTTGCTCGAGCCAAGTATAATGCAAAGTTAGGTTCGCTCGAGCACACACTTGGTCGCTCAAGCCAAGTACAAGGTTCTGCAAAAAAATACTAGGCGTGTGCAAAGTGTGCTTATAGTGATTCTGGCTTACGACCCGACCCATTTGATATTCTGGATTCGGGTTTCATTGTTTTATATTGTTGTTCACGGCTTATTCCTCTTTTCCCTTCTTGAGTTTGGCTATTGGGATGTGTTGGTTGCGTTTGGAACGAGTTGGTAGCTTGTTTTTCAAAACTTAGTTGCCCAAATTTTGGCCTCGACGCTTGAGCGTAGCTTCTTGTGCTTAAGTGGCCTTTGTGGACTCCCAGTATTTTGACAGGTCTGCAAAACTACTAGGAGAGTATATTCTACATTTGAGTGGTGTTTCCTACGCTTGAGCTGTCGTGCGCTCGGCGACACTTCTTGAGCTCGAGCAGTAGGCATCTGATTGTAAAACTTCTGAGAGTTTGTATTCTACGCTCGAGCGGTAACATTTTTTGTGTCTAGATGCTTGAGCGTCACTTCTTGTGCTCGAGCGGTCTGTGCGTATATCAGTTTGTAAAAGTTACTTTTTACATCGCTTTTTCATCTCTCTCTCTAAACATTTCAAAACCCTAGATCTAGATTCTCTCTCTAAAACTCACATTCTCTCTACAAATACACCTAAATCTATTGATTTCTACACCCTACTCCCTTTGTTAAAAAGGTAGAGCTCACCTAGAGCTTCGTTTTCATCCGAATAGAGTTGGCTTTCGGCTTCATCCAAGTTTCATCCGTGTTGATCTCGTCTTCTAGCTTTGAGGTAGGAATCCTCTACACTCTTTTATGATTTTTAACTTAGCTATTTGTTTTCATAAAACAATCTTGTGGTTTTAGAGGATTTTGAACAAACATAGGGTAGGGGTTTTCAAATGGATATATTGAAAATGATTGTGCGAGTGGAAATAAGGTCGAGTTGTGATGAAATTATTGATTTTGATACTTGGAATGGATTTTGGAAGAAAAATGGATTTTGCCCTAAATGTCTCAAATGTATATTTTGTATAAATAAATGGAATTGATGCTGGAAATGTGAAATTGGATGGATATTGATATAGATGGTGGAGTTGGATATGTATTATCACTTACATCTTGAAATTTGGAAAGTTTATCTGTATTGGAGATTTTATATTTGTTTAGAAATATCTGTTTTGGGCTATTGGTGGAGAATAGCTATGATTGTTGTAGAAATTGCATGAGAATTAGGTGAATTGAAACTAATTTCTCATCCATTTGCATTGAACATTATCACATCTTGATACATTGTACATGTATAATGTTTTTGAGAAAAAGTAGTGAATCTGGGAAGGGGATGTATTCTATTGAATTAAGTTGGCCTGTGTGTTAAGGGTGAAAGTCCTTAAAACCGCGTGTATACATGGGTTTCGAGAGTCCCAGAGTTAGGATTCATGGCCCTGTTTTCTAATGTAAAGGAAATGAATGATGAATTGTGATATAAACCGAACTTTGCATGGTTTTGGAACGAGAAATGAGACATTTTGGTCATGAGCATTGCATATGCAATTCACTGTTATATCTTTGTTAAGATTCATATATTGTATTAGATTATTTCTACTAGGCTTTGGCTCGCCATATATGGGAAAACCATTTCAGGTGTTGGTGAGATACCTCAGCCAAGGCAGTAGCTTGAGAGAATTGGAGCAAGAGCTTCATTTTGTTTACTTGTTGTAATTATTTTGTACAAGCCTAGGGCTTTATCTGTATTGGATTTAAATCAACTTTGATATAACCAAGTACAGTCTTGGAAAGTTATAGCTTTTAGGGCATTTCAATTGTCTGTTTAACTTTTATTTCATATCTTTGTTGTTGACACATGCTATAGATGTAGGGTTAGGACTTATGAATGTATATTCGCATGTGTCATCCTTTTGTACAATTGAGTCTTATGTAATGGAAGGATATTATACTCTGATTTATATTGTTATTTACTTATCGTCGTGGATGGTTTATTGTATTTATTTCGGGCCGTTATAGCGCTTGAGCGACGGTTTCATTGCTCGAGCAAAGTGGTTGAATTCTGGGTTTTCCAAAATTGAATTTTTGGGTTCCAAAGCACAAGATTCATACCCAAAGGCTTCCATGGCTGGTAAAAACATAAGGAAACACATAATAACTCTTAGACACATGATCATTTTCAAACCATAGCCCCAAAATCTCTTTCAATTTTCAAAACAACTTCTCAAAAACTTAATGACTTCATCATGCATATATCAATTCAATTCTTTTCCTTTCAGAACAAGATCATATGAGATGGTGAGTGTGAAATTATGAAGACTCTTCAAAATAGCAAGTATAACTTCATACATGTAAAGATTTTGTAGAAAATCAAGCTTAAGAATGATAGTATATGCATGGATGTCCCAATTTAATTCATTGATACTAAATTCAAAGTGAGTCTAACCATTCATTTTTAACTTCATGCTATTAATCCTATATACATCATGAACTCAACATCTATATGGATTATCTACAAGAATTATGGTTGTAATTCATGCCTAGAGCTTGAATTTGAGAGTTGTTAGTCTAATTCCTTTAATTTCCTTTCAGTCTCTACAATTCTTCCTCTCCCTCTCTCTAAAACTTGAGTTCTTAATTCTCTCTACAAATTTTCAGCTAATTTTTTTGATAAGGAAAGTGAGTTTAATTAAGCTTAGAACATATATATATATATATAGGCTAGATTAGGTTAGGCTAATTAAGTAGGATTAAGACTAATTAATCTAGCTTAAGTCTAATTAATTCTATTCAATTTTAATTGATATATTCTAATTATTTTGATTAGAATCAAATTTTGATCAAATTGACCATATGATTCTAAATATTCTAATTAGCCTATTGAACTAGTCAATTTCACTTTTATATTATTCGTTATAATTTTGATTGAAGTATGGCTTATACATTGGACTCATAATTCATTTTTCTACAATATGTTAAAGGTTCAGAATTTTTAAAAAAATAAAATATTTTTCATTAATGAATAATTCAATATTTTTACGTTAAATTGCTTTTGAATGAGCATGACTTGGATTTTGAACTTGAAATTTTTACAGTAGACTACTGTTATATAATCTTATTTACTAGTATGATTGTTGTATTTATTTTTTTTCCAGATTCTGTAATATTTATTTCTGACTTTCAGTGTAATTATTAATTACTTGTAATTCTTGAAAATTTCAGAAAATTACAGAAATTATAGAAATCTATTATGGCATTATTTAAATATTTTACACATCATGTTGAGTTCTTTTAAATGCTTAGAACTTATAGTATGTTCTTATTTTAAATAGTATGATTTATTTATATTGGTGAATTTTAGGTCCATGATTAAATTAATCTAGCATTTTTATTTTATTTTATTTTTTGTGAATTCACATTGAGATGCTATTATATATAATTAATATTTTATCATGCTTTATACATGCCATGTTAATGGGAGGTTGTTTGGTTGAGAGAAATGTTTGTAGGTTTACTCCCGAAAACCAATATTTTGCACATGAATTAAAGCAAATTTTAGACGGTTGTCACTTGTGGTGCAAGACATGATTACGAGCGTAGCGGATTTTCAATATTGCGACTTGTGTAATATTGTCACTATTTAATTTAGATTTTTGCTACAAAATTATATTGTGATATGCTAATCAAATTAATCTCAATGCACATTCTTTTTTCCTCAAATTGACTTAGCTTATGAAAGTTAATTTGGTTGACCCGGACTTAGTAAAGATGTTCAATTGTGAATAAAGTAATTCTATTCTTTAGATGAGCAGAAAGTCTTATAGACTTTAGGTTAGATCTTAGTTGAGCCAAAGTAAGAAAACAACGTTGCCGTGATTTTGTTGCCTTGATTGGTGCAATAAAAGCTGATGTGTGCTATGATTAGTGGCATGCTAGGACGTTCTGATTGGTGAGTTTGAAGTTGTGAAATTAGTAAACCCTCAATAGATCTAGATGTGATCCTGACTATTGAGCTACGCGGATTGACTTTGTAATTTGAATTGTAATAATGTTGCATCATTAGATGAAGCAATATCCAAGAGTCATAACATCCAAGAAATGCAAGCTTAAATGAGCTAGTCATTAAGTGTAAGACAAGTAGCCAATATGAACAGTGCTTTGCTCTCTACCCAACTGATTGGAGTGGATGGAGCAAAATTTCACGTACTGTGATAATGTGTGTTGAAATGTCACTTAGAGTTAAGAGATTAGCGCTTAGAAGCTACAAAATCTATTAACACTAAGTGAGAAGATAACGCCTAGTGCCTACAAAATATATTAGCACTACCAACTTGTCAAAGTCTGAACACTTATTGTTTCTACACTTGAGTGTGAGACATGAATAGGTGCTTCTTTGTATGATTCCTTACCTAGGCTAACACCTTTGAATGACGTTTATCCCTAAGCGCAAAATTTGTAGCATAGTAATAAAAAGGTCAAGGCCAAGTTGGTTGTTATGACTTTAAATTGCTCGTTAGAGCATTGTGTTGAATTAGACTCTTTATCCTGATTCGTGCTTAAGTTGCTTCAGGAGCAGTCATAGGTTAGTAGCTTATTCTCTCCTTCTTGTCGATAGTAGAATTAATTACAACTAACCATGAAGCAAGAAATAGAGATGGCAAGAGGATTATTGTCATGTTTCAACTAAATGCAGTAAAGTGTATGGAGAATAAAATTGACTTGAAGGTGTAGGGGATTAGCACTGACTAATTAAATTTGTGAGTTAGGCGCACTTGATATCTCCATGACATCCTTTTATGATCTAGTGAACATGAGTTAGTCATGAGCCATTGCCTAGTTAGATCTAAGCCTTTACACTTGTCTCTGAGAACTCACACATTAGGATGATTGGAATTAGTTTATGACCTTGGTCATGAACCGGAGGCTTATTGTACTTAATCACATTGACGAGCGGATGACATGGATGGTTTGAGTAGGTCCTCTTGGGCCTACTCGCTTGTGGCATTTTGCTTTCATGTGAATGTGCAACTTTGTTTATAATGGCTACGCACAAGTAAGTTAGAAAAGACGCAAAAGGGCATTGTATTGGCGCATTTGATCACATAAAGTTTTCTTAGCAGAGGTGATGTGAATAGAGTTTTGGAACTCTATAAGATAGAGAATTCTAAGTATGACGCTTTATGTGGCCTAGTTGAGAATGGAAAGAAATTTCCATTATCATAGGGACAATGGAGTGACATGCCTACTAATGGATTACTCCATTAGAGAAAAATACTTTAAATTTTTTGTTACGTGGTCGCGAATGTGAAAATTTTCCACGTCATCATTGGGTGATTGAAAGAGAAACATTCATGATTACTCCGCAGGATAATAAAGAGCCTATGATTAAGGCTCTCTAGTCCCCTATTTTTAGAAAGTGGATCAATGTTGAGCATTTGAAGACGAAATCTTTGAGGATTAACCATTTGTAGGATTTGGTTGACTTTCTGCTTTGACACAAAACTATTCTAAAGTTATGCGCAATTTGGATAGTCATTTTTTGAGGCATAAGGCTCGCTAGATACCGAAAAGTCACACCATTGAGGAAGGTGTAAACTATGAGAAGACTTCCTCCTGAGGAGTGAGGTTACTTCAACTTAGGTTATGATTGACATTAGTTCAGAACTTTACTTTGTGAATGTTGTGACCCAACTTCTCATTGGACAATTAGATAAGTAGATTCGTTGAGATTTACCATCTACTTTTATAATGAAAAGTTAGGAGTGCAAAAAATTGCTAGTTCCAATAAATCTTTTACAGCCTAATGCAGTTATACAATTAGTGGTTCTTAGAATTCATCGAGCCATGATGGGCCAACGATGAGTGATGAAACCACTAAAGCATGATCAATTGTCTAAAAAGAAGTTTTTTTTTTTTTCCCTTACATAGTCATTATGAGCCAGAAATTTATAGGGTTGTCGCCACCTAGGGTTGGCAGTCCTCTGTTTAGACATGATGGACATGAGTGATACAATTTATATGCTCAGAGATGTGATCTTTAGGGATTGTTCTGGGAGAATTCTCGGTTTGTCTTTGATGGCTTACATAAGGAATATCCTAGAATGATTATAGATGCAAAATTGCAAACCCATTGACTTACCTATCAGTAAAAGCTAGAGCCTCAGCTATTGAGTGAAACCTAAGATTATTTCAGAGAGAAACAGATAACCTATATTCCTTGATCTTTTGTTGTGGGAGGTTGAAGTACACTATGTGGGTGTATTCGACATGATAAGTGTTATCTTTTGTAGATGGTCAACTGAATAGTTTATATCCTAACCTTGCTTATTAGAATAGGATGCTCTACTGGCGTATAAATTTTCCCCTTGCAAGATTCAATGCACTAGTTGGGTGCACCTTGAATGAATGAAAATTGGTCACCAAAATGTCTTTAGAGAGATAGTTGCGTAAGAGGTAGTGATCTTGAACCACTTTATGTGAGGCGCACATGGTGGATTCTGTTCTATTGCTTATTGTAAGAGGTGTTGATAGGGCCTATGTTTGGAATCTAGAATTGTGCAAATTGTGGTTGTGTTTTTCTATTGATCGCTTGCTTTTGTGAGATTGTGAGATATTGATGCTAGTATGGTTTGCAGCATAATGATTAGCAGATGATGATGCCAGCAGACAAGATTGGCTCACTCACATGAGCAATCGCCTTTAACGCTTGGGAGTGAGCAAGGATGAGACTAGTGATTTATTTTATTTGAAGCCAAGAGAGGCTTAAATTATCCACTTTGTATGCCTCTTTGGTTGCAATCAAGATGAGGTCGTGTTAAAGACCAAACATGGATGTTAGTACCCACTTTCCATGTTTTTTCTGTTATGCATAGCTAGATGCGAGATCTCATTTGGCACCTAAAAGGCAAACAAATAGAGAATTCAGGTTAGGCGCTAGAAAGTGACTCATGCACTTAAGAGCGACTAGACTAATATTTGTATGGTGTATTGAGTATGACGTCACTCTTTGAAAGAGTTACTCTACCGTAGCATGTATTCATACTACATGTGCTTGGCAACCGAGTAATGAGGTAAGAGAATGGATCCCTACTTCCTCACCGTGTGAGTCTTACATGTCATTATTGATATGACTTTCACTTTTGTACCCTTTTATGATCTTTGACTATGTCATAAGGTAAAGCGTTGATGTTCTGCTACTTTGGCATGTTTCCTATAGTCATGTATGATTCGGCCTTAAGGGACATCATTAATAAAGCGGTCAATTATAACCTAAATGGCACTAGGGCGTAGGGAAGATCATCTAGTATTACACCTACGTTGTATATTCACTACTGGTAACTCACATCGCTCTATATGAGAAGCGAACTGAGTGTGAATATATTGCATAATATGAGAGGGTTGAGCATGCTTTGTGAGGGATTAGAGATGCTGGGACTAGTGTAATTGGATAGATCTAGGGTATATGTCACACTATATCTTCGGGTTGATGTCTCTATGCTGGCTCTTTTGAGTTTCAAGTGTAGAGCTCCCATATGCAAGCGTTCTCAGCAGTCGCACGGTCCATTGGCAAGTATGATCATGTTTGATGGATAGATTGAGATAAAGGAAGTGTGGTGTCATGCTAGCGCATGTTCGAGTGGGAGATGTTTGAAATTGGACTTGGTTTAGAACTCGTACCCGATTAGGTAGCCATTGGTGGTGTGGACACCCTTAGACACTCTTTTTGAACACCCGATGATAAAAGTCGAAATGTGCTATTTTACAAATTCTTCAGCAAGGAGTCTGAACACAAGCTTTAAATCCAACCTTACACCCATTTTGGCCAAAACATTTTAGACCAAATTAAAACCCTTTTTGAAGATACATTTTGTTGTGCTAGGGATGTGCATGGGTCCAGCTAAACTGACTAATCTGATCAGACCGACTGACCCCTGAAGCTCACGGACAATTTCAATCATAGTTACAGTCGATAAGGATTTGAAATGTCTACCCGTGCAATTTGCGCCTGTAGTAACAGATTACATATTGTTGAAACCAATAAAAACCGACCGACCGACCGAATTATGCTTATTAACAACCTTATCTCTCCATGTGGCATCATATAGTTAATTCCATAATATACTGACTGAATCATTCATTTGATTTGAAAGACTTTTCAATTTCAAATCTCTCTCTCCTCACTCTTCATCTTCTTCCATTTTTTCCTTTAACATTTTTTTCTTTGCACCTTCCCTTCACCATTTTTTCTTCATCATTTTCTCCCCTATCCCCTCTCATTGCGAAGTCATCACCATTGGGACTCATTGCCAAACTCATCATAATCAGAACTCATTGCCAATCTTGGAAGACTGGTGGCTGAGCTTGTCATCCTCCCTCCTCCTCTCATATTTGTATTGTTCAAGTGGAGGCATTAAAGATGTATTTTTTTGAAGCATCTCTCTAAAATTTGTATTTTTTCTAGTGAGACAATGGATTTTTTTTTTTTTTTTTATATACTTCTCTCACAAATCTATGTTTATACATATATGTATATATCTCATTTCTTACTTCAAATATATTTATATTTTTTTTTACGTCTTCGAATTTCTTGTTTTAGATATGTTTGTAGATGTGATTATTTCTCAATTTTTTTTTCACTTTTACTTTTGTGGTTCTACATTCACCCACTTGACATCGACCACCAAACTGAAGGCTTCACTCGATCGATTTCAAAAGGGAGATCGATCGATAATGGGTAAGAAGACTCTCAACCCGAAATGTTTGGTTCAGATGATGGATTAAGGGTAAACCTGACTCCACCTGACCCGTGCACAGTTTCAAACATTTCTACAATGTCCCATGACTCGCCTTTTCAAAACTCCAAACGTTGGCTTTTTTAGTTGATCGAGCGAAGGATATAGTGGGAATAAATGGAAATGGTAAAATCCTTTGAAATACTTGTTGACCCATTCAGATGATGCCAGCTTTACCATATTAATCTAACAATATATTTTTCATTTGGTTATACAACAACTCATGGCCAGATGAAAAATATAGTCAGCCTGATGAATAATGGTACGATCGACTGAAATGTCTGGGTACAGGCATTTTCAGAACTTTTGTCTTCTTTTGCGAATTTATCTTAGATATTTTGACCCTTAAAGTCTATAAATACACGTCTTAGCTTCTTTCTCTAGGGCTACAACATTTTCAAAGGCTAAGAGACTTGTTTTTTAGAGCTCACCACCTTACTTTTCCTCCAACCTCTATCTTCCACACACCAACTAGCCAAACTCCATTGAAGCTTAACTCCAAGCTTCTTACTAAAGATTCCAAGAACTCTAAGCCATATCTAAGGACCTTGAGGGTGCCAAGAAGGAGTTTGATAACCAAGAAGCTCACCCTCTTTAAGAGGTGACGCTTTTGAATTTTTTCTCATTTTCTCTCTCCTTCTTCATCTTTAGGATCTAAATTTCATTTTTGGTTTGTTGTAATCATGTGATGAGTCCTCATGGATGTGGAGGGAGGTAGAAAGTAACCACCCATCCATTGAGTTGATTGTTTATTTCATTTTCTATATGATTGTACTCTTTTCATGCTTTCTAGAGGTGTAATTCATTGCTGTTGCATATGAATGTGTTGATTGGAACTTTGTGGATGTGGAGGGAAGTACAAAGTAGCCACCCATCTATAAGTTTGATTAAGTAGAATAGTTTTTTTCATATCTATGCACTTTCTCATCACCTATCTAATCATTTAAGCGTGTTGGCTTATGTGTTTCAATCTATACTCAATCTTGATGAGTGGATGTGGTTGTTGCATGGAGTTATTTGAGTGATCCTTTGGATTTTATGTTGAGAGACCTGTTAGCTTTTATTTGTATTTATTTCTCTTGGAAGTAAAGTAAGAGATTTTGGGTCGAAGGTGTTGAAAATTCTCTTCTCAATCTTTTGTGAACATGGAAAAGGATGGAAACATCCTTGTTCCATGAATGAAAGAGGAGTCTTCAATAGTCATTGATGAATCTCTTACGTTAAAGGCAAAGCTTTCACCAAGAGATAGTGGAAATCTACTATTTCCAATGAATAACATGAATTTGGATATTAACTTGTCCTTATTCACAAAGAGATGAATGTAGGTTTCCATGTACTTCTTGGGCTTGAATTTCTTTCTACCCTAAGCATTCTCATTTGATAAATGGCTATAAATATCTGTTATATATAGTCTTTTGTGTTGTTAATTAGGGTTTAAGGCCTCTCTACTTCTCCCTTGAGTGTTCATATGAGAGGAAGAGATTAAAAGGATGAGCACCCTTTTGGAAGGTGTTGTAGTTCTATTTTGGCTCTGCTGTACAAAGTAAAATTTCCCTCGGATCTTTCAACCGGCCGGCCAAGAATTATCCGACCAACAAAACTCCCATTTGGCTGGCCATCTTTTCTCCAAGAAGAACACTACAGCTTCTAGAGGTTGATCTCCTAGGTCCTTGAGGTTGTTGTTTATAGTTCATTTACTTTTATCTCATGATTTGTTAGATTTAACTTAATTTGGCTGAATCAATTTATTCAATTGTTGTAATAACTTCCAACCTATCACGCCCCAAATTTTATTACCCGGATACATTACCAAAATCTTTATTTTAAGTCTAGTTACATAACATGCATTGGAATAATAATTACACTTGAGCAAATAGAAAGCGTTCTCTCTCAAATACATACAACAATTATACATGCCCAAGGTTTGCATTGAAATATTCCAAAACAAATAATTACAAGAATACTCTCATCAATTCCAAATCACAACATATCTCTCATCTATACTTTATATGACAAATACACATAAAAGACAATAGACTTCTTGAATCTTTAAACCGGTATTTCCGACTTTGTTCTTGAAAATGGTAAAAATAACGTGGGATGAACAAATATGTCCAGTAGGGATCTATGATGATTTCCAACAATAAGATCGATAGATACATGTGATCATGAATGCCGAAAGGTGAAACAAAAATAAATAATGTGTCTTTTATACTCAAACTAAAATATACATAGGTAATACCTTCGTCTTACGAATCCACTAACATTTGAAAGAAAAATCATTCTTTTATCTTTTTACCATTCTTGTACAATTTGAAATAATGGCCATACCGCGTATGGAATACTCTTTTCTGGATATCCACCTCATTCACTCTTAACTGGTGATAACCTGATCTCAAGTCTATTTTAGAAAAGCAACAAGACCCTTTTAACTAGTCAAACAAGTAATCTATCTGAGGCAATGGGTACTTGTTCTTAACAGTTACCCAGTTCAACTTCCGGTAATCAATACAAAGCTACAATGTGCTATCCTTCATCTCGGCAAAGAGAGCCGGTGCTCCCCAAGGCAAAGTACTAGGGTGGATAAAGCCCTTATCTAGCAATTCTTAGAGTTGAATCTTCAACTCACTCAACTTGGTGGGTGCAAATCTATACGGTTTCATGGATATCGGTGCCATGCCAGACACTAAATCAATAAAGAACTCAATCTCGCGGTGAGGTGATAAACTAGTGAGATCCTTGGGAAGGAGACTAAGCTTGTCCCGACCACGCGAATCACACACAAGAAACAAGGCTCTATTAACTCGGTCCCCAGGAAATAAAAACAAATCACCACTCGAGATACACACCATAATTCTCTGATGGTAATAGTCTAAAATGGCCCGATAGGATAGAAACCAATCCATGCCCAAAATAACATCAAAACTTAACATGTCAATCAACACAAAAGCAAAAGGAAATCGGTGACTGACGACCGATAACCTCTATCTCACAACCTCGACACCCCTGATCCAACACAACCTCACCACAAATAGGTGACTCTACCTTGAGTGGAGATGATAACTGAGCCACTTCTAACCGCAATGCTAATGTGAATGCAGATAAAATGCAAGAATGTAATGCACTAGTATCAATCAACACATTGGCAATATAATTACACAACAAGAAGTTACCTCTCACTACTGAAGGTATTGGCAACAAATCTGGTGTGGTGACAGCATACACACGCCCCGTAGGTCTTCGCTTTACCTGCTCACCTCTCAGAACATAAGTCCGAAACACGGATTGAGCTAAAGAGGTTCCCTGATTGGCCCTCGAGGCCTGAGCTGACGGTGTAGGCTGATGGCTCTGTGTCTGCCTCGAACCAAACGCACCAGATGTGCCACCTGCCTAAGGGCAAAACCTCCTAAAGTGCCCCGATTGCCCACACTGATGACAAGTAGGTGGCTTCCCTCTCCCCTGACTCTAGCTCTGAGAATGAGCTGAAGATAGTGCAGACTGTTGCCCTATTCCCTTCTGCGAGCAAACTACAGACTTGTGGCTCAGCTGACCACACTTGAAACAAGTGATCCTTCCCTGACCACCTCTCTAGAACCAAAACTCGGTATCTGGAAAGTGGACCTAGACTGTGCTTCCTGGGACTGTTGTGGGGTAAAACTTTTTTACCTCTTATTGTCCCGAGTCTCTCATTGGACCTCCTGATTCCTCTATCTAGAGCCTCTCATCCGCTTCTCATCAGTCTAAATCCTGCGCTCTAAGTGAGCCGTCGCCTCCACAAGACGACTGTAATCCCTAATCATGGATGTGACCACCTTGAAAAGGAGTTTGGTCCTCAACCTCTTCTCAAACTCCAAGCAACAGTGTTCCTCCATTGCTACAAGCTCTGGTGCAAACCTCGATAGACTAGTAAAGGCAGCTTCAAAGTCCGCCACCGGTGTGTTAAATTGTTTGAGCTTCAAAAATTGCTCCCTCAATTTCTCCCTAACAGTGGGAGGCAAAAATTTGTCCTGGAAGGTGTTCACAAAAGCCTCCCAAGTCACCCCTATATGCCCACGCACGTATTTTCACCACTGATCCCCATCTCCCTTCAGTTGGAAGGATGCAAAGGTTACTCTCAGCCCATCATCCTCGATGTCAAGCATCTTGAACGTCTTCACCATCTGCTCTAGCCAGTCATCCACCTTTAATGGCTCCTTTGGATCCCCTAAAAACTCTTCCGGATTCGATCGAAAAAACTCCCTCTTCAGAAATGACGGTCATGTCTCAGCTCTTTAGGCTTGGACTTGATTCTCAACTTTGAGAATATTTGTGGATTCTTGCAAAGCTCCAGCCATTTCATGGGCCAAGTCGTCCATGGCCTGTTGACCAATTGGTTTGGCCACATTGGCCTGACCAGCCCCTTCCTCCTGTGCCGAAATATCATCCAGTAATGGCACTTCCTGCTGTCTAGGCCTACCATTCCTACCACCACCACGTCCACGTCTACGTCTTAACATCCTAATGAAGGTAACACAAGAGATTAGCACATTTACAAATGTGTCGAAGCTAACTCACTCGCGTCCTAATGCGGTGGACAACAATTAATTCACTTCACATAAGCACATAGTCACTTAAACACATATGAATTTCTTTTCTAGATAATGATCATCCCGCGACATGGCCAGAGTTCCAGTTAAAATTGCAGTGATCAAGTGCTCTTTGAATAGGACTTCTAGAAACTTGTAGACCCAATCAATATCTTAGAATTTAAATTTCATACCACTTAGTCACATAAGCAAGTCAACACATAGCATACCAGGTTTATTCCAAATATCATCTAGCAAGGGAACCCATTATGATAACAATCACTCCCCACGATCTCAAAGTATTCAAACCCGATAGCTCTGATGCCAAGTTGTAATGCTCTACTTATTGTACATTATTTTATTTGGTAAAGTAATTTAATTCTACTTAAAGGGTAGTCTGAGACTCCCTACATGCTGTACATTTATTTTATTTTGTAAAGCGTTGTTTTATTTGTACTAATTTGCAGGTGTGTTTTTTTTTTTTTTGGTACTAACTTGCAAGTATTTTTTTTTTTTGTTTTTGTTTTTGTTTTTTTTTTTTTGTGTTGTATTAAAAAAAAAAGAAAAAAAAAAGCAAGAAGTGAGTTGAGCAGTCTTGTAAAATCCTTTTCTTTTTTTATTTATTTAATAGAAGTAAAGATTGGAGCTATCTAGTGTTTTGGAGCCTTGTATATAGTGGAGTTATGACGTATTTTGGAAATAATTTTTGGGGATATGAGAATCAGGATGTTGATTATTTTGAAACCCTTTTGATTATTTTCAATATCAACATTATGCTCCACCATCTCAATATTTTTCATATTTTGAAGAGACAGTGTTGCAAATTCTTCAAAATATGGTACCCAGTACACAATTATTACACTCTCAAATCTTACCTCAACAAGATTCAGATCACAAGGATAGAGTGTTAACATTTCTTCAAAGCACCTTAGATTCTACCAATGAGTTGTTGCATATCCAAGGTCAATTGATTGCCAAAATTGAAGCCCATTTGGAGCAAATAACTAACATTCTCGATAGGGAAAAAGAGACCGTCTCTTGTTTTCCAATAGAAAATTCTTAGAGAGTCTCTGGCTCATTTGATTTTGATGATAGTGATATAGATGAGTCATTGTCTATCCCTTTTGGAGAATCAATTTTTTTCCATCGAGGATGATCCACTCTCAACACCATCTTTTTCATGTTTGTATGGAAGTACCCCATTTGGAGTTAGAACCTTTACCCTCAGATAATACTGATGAGTTTTTAGGTAGAGTCGAGACTATCTCCATGGATACCCCGCCACTTGTTTATCTAGTATCTGAAAAAGTAATAAGTGAGATGAGTGGATTTGACAATGATTTGGACTAGGACTTCGTGATTGACAATGATCTTTTGATATATGTTCCTAGGGTCGATTTACATTATTTCCTACTAAAAGATAAATACCCTAAGTTTGCATGTATTACTCATGTTTTGTTAAAGGATGAATTTTTAACTCACTTTTGTCCACTTTTGGACGGGTCAAATATTTTTTATTGAAATGACCCATATCTCATAAATCATAAAAAGCAGAAAAAGTGGACTTGTTGTACTTAGGTAAAATAGATTAGTTCATTTTGTTTTGTTTTGTCTTGTTTTGTTTTGTGTGTTTTAAGTATTGTGTGTCAGGGCAAAACAGACAAGTATACCTTTGAAGGGAACCACTGAGTAGGACTAAAGAAATTTGGTCTGAGACGGGTTACTTAAAGGAGAATAAAATTTGCAGCCCTAAAATGTCTTGGAATTTGATGAGAAAATAGCAATTTTTATTTTTATTTTATTGTGTTTTCGTTCTCAGTCCTTTGTGGCATGTGCCATTGAGGACAATATCATTTAAGTTGAGGGGAAAGGGTCTGTGTATATTTTGTGTGTTTATTTTTAATTTTATTTATTTATTTTTTGTGTTTATTTTTATTTTTTTTTTATTTTTATTTTTAGTTGCGTTTTGGAAAATAAAAAAATTAAAAAACATAAAATTTGTTTGTTGTTCATGAAAAAAAAAAAAGCCCAATTTTTCTTTGTGTGTGCCGTTGTGTGTGGTTTTGTTTTGTTTTTTGTTTTTTTGTTTTTTTAAAAAATGTGTGTGTGCACGTTGTGTTAAAATTTTTTGCAATTAATTAATAATTTTGTTGCTTTAACATTTTAATTATAACTTAGTTTATTATACTATCTTTTGATTAAAAATAATTTTTTATCTCATCTCGGATTTGCACATTCACATAACCGCTTAAATATTCTTTGATTAATTTTTGGACTTAAACTTGAACATCTTGATGATTAATGTGGAGACTATAACCCGTGTGAGATTTTGAGCCTATCATTCTTTTTGTAGGGTTATTAAATTTACTCTTAACTATTCATTTGGAAGCACACTATTTCGTTGTTCAGTCTCATATTTTTCAATTTGGTTAAATGTTAAGAAATCATTTTGCATTTACATCCTCTATATAGCGACCCTGATTTAGACCCAACCCATTTATTGCTTTTAAATCAGGGAAAACACATCCATAGCAGTCGTTCTTCTTCCCTTTCATGTTTAGTTTTCCTTCTAGGGTCGACACCACCTTGTTGTCTTACTCTTGGTGTCTCTACTATTTTTGGGGTCGACACCACCTTGCTGCTATGTTCTGGGTGTTGTTGCTGTTTTTTGGGGCCAATACCACGAGTTCTAGGGTCGCCCCTCTTGTCTATTGCAAACATAAGTGTCTCAGCACTTCTTTTTGAGGGCCGACACCACTACCTTGGGAGTTGACCCCTACGAGTTTTTCTCAGATTTTGGATTTGTTTTGGGCCCTACCTTTTGGGGGGTTTTTGACTTATTCTTTTCATTGACTTTAGGGATATTATACTACTACTATAAATAGACCCAAACGCTTTTTTCTCATTCATTGTTTTCTCTTTCTCTATCTCTTTCTTCCTTTAAACTGTGAATCTCTCTCTCTCTGAAACTCAACTTTTCTTACAAAGATCTCTAGATCTACTTAGTTAGAGACATCTTTTCACCTTGGTCCTTTGAGAAAGGTTGTAGATCTCATCAACAATTTTCTATTAATCCAAGACCTTAGTGGTTTCACTGACTTTTAGTTTTCTCGAGTTTTCATCTTCACTTCTTGAAGTAGGGATTACTTTGACTCTTTTTATGATTTTTAATTCAATTATTTGTCTCTCTAAACAAGATTATGATTTGGGGATTTTGGGATAAAAATTTAGGGTTTTGGTTTTGAAATCAAAAGAGGGTTTTCAAAATGGGTTCTTGTATGTGGTTGTGGCCTTGTAAAAATGGTTGGGTTATGATAAATGGTGGATTTTATCCATGGAAATTGATTTTTAAAGAAAGAGGGTGTTTGCCCTACATTGTGAGAATTTGATTTTGTAAAGAGAAATGGAATTGATGTTGGTTTTGTGGAATTGAAACAATGATGATGATGGGAATGGAGTTGGATATGAATTATCACTCCTAATTAGAAAGGTTGGAAAGTATATCTGTGTTGAAATTTAAGGGCATGTTTGGTTTGGATTTGTAAAGTGATTTTGAAAAAAAAAATTCTAAAAAATTTGTTTGGTTTGTAAATTTTCCAAAACAATTCCAAAATCACTTTCTCTCTCTTACCTATCAATCAATCACTTTTTCTCTCTCCTCTCTCATTCTCAATCACTTTTTCTCTCACACACATCTACTCAATTATAACAAAATATCAAATCTTTCCAAACTCTCAAACTCTAAAACTACTTTCAAAATACACAACCAAACAAACCAAAAAAATTTCTAAACTCTCTCCCCAAAACAATTTTTAAAAACTATTCTCTCAAAACCAAACCAAACATACCCTAATTATCTGTTTAGAGATATCTATTTTGAGCTATCAGTGAGGATAGGTAAATTGAAAATAATTTTCTCATCCATTACATTGAGCATTGTAACATGTTTAACACATTGAAAATGGTTATCATTTTCAGAAAAATGGGTAAATACCTTGGTGAATCAGGGTAGGAGTGTAGTTGCGGTATTACGATGGCCTGAGTGTCCTTGGTGAAAGTCCAGAAACCCCGCGTAGTTAGGTGTCAAGCCTTCCGGTTAATACCGGTAAGAATGACAAATTGGTAGTGCTTGTAGCCTACTTGCAGATACGTCCTAGAGATTCCCAATGTTGTATCCACCGCCCTATTTTCTTTTGAAAATGAATTGATTGCATTAATTGTGATATAAACTTGGCATTGCATGGTTTTGAAAAGAGATATAAAATGTTTTAGCACAAGCATTGCGTATGTATTCACCTTATAAGTCTGTTAAGATTCATACACTGTGTTAGAGTATCTTTACTGGACTTTGGCTAATCCTATGTGGGAAAACCCTTTTCAGGTACAAATGATATGCCTCCAGCAAGAACATGACTTGGGAGGACTTGGAGCTGAAGGCTTCTTTTGTTTATTTGTTGTATTTATTTTTGTACAAGCCTTGGGCTTAAACGGTATTGAGTTACACTCATTTTTGTGTAACCGAGTATGGACTTGGAAAGATGTAGCCATTAAGGAATTAATTATCTATATAACCTTTTATTTCATTCCTCTTGTCTGTGTCATATGTTGTAGATCCATGATGTGGGATTTATGAATGCATATTGCATATGTCCTTTTTTGTACCTCAAACTCTCATTAATGAAGGGTTATTAATTAGCATATGTAGCTTCTATTGAATATTGATGAGTTGGGTTATTGTATTTATTTCGGGGCGTTACAACTTGGTGTCAGAGCGTACCAGGTTTGAATACTTTGGGTACGTGGGAAGTGGTTCTTACCACAATCGGTTTGTCTCACTTGATAGATGTGTTTGTATGTTTGGTATGCTATGTGATAACATGCTTATGTGACTAAATGAGTATGAGATTTAATTTCTAAGATATTGATTGGGTCTACGAATTTTTAGAAGTCCTATTAGAAGAGCACTTGATCACTACTATTTCTAATTGGAACTCTGGCAATGTCTCGGGATGGTCATTATCTAGAAAGGAAGTTCGTTTGTGTTTATGTGATTAAGTGCTTAATTGGAGTGACTTTTGGTGTTATTAGTGCTGTGGAACGAATGAGATTTTGTTAAGGGCACCATTGTTTGTGTGCTAAACTTGTTATGTTTATTCTTGATTAGGATGTATAGACGAGGAAGTGACGATTTCCCTCCTTCCACACAGGAGGAATTGAGGAAACAATTTATGGATTTGCACTGAATTGAGGAAACAATTTATGGATTTGCACTAAGGTATTACACCTTTGGCATAGTTTGAGGCGTGGTTTACTAACCTATCGAGATTTGCTCTAGAGTTGGTAGAAACTGAGGAGCTTCGTTGTTCGGAGTTTGAGAGAAGGTTGTGTGATGACATCTGAGGAAGGATTGCCGGATCTTGGCATAGAGGTTATTGTGGGATTGTTGAAGTTGTGGCTTATATGGAGGCAACGGTCTTAGTCATGGGACGGAGTGGGGAGGACGCCATTTCGACAACTCTTGTAACTCGGGGTTATGGTAGATCTTTTCAGAACTAGAGGAGGAAGGCAAGGTTGATGGCTCAACCAATAATTGTACCGCCATAACCATCTAGTTAGTTGTGGTCTAGGACGACTGAAGGCTCATAGGGGGAGCAGTTGTCAGGACCCTTACCTGTTCAGATTTTGAACCAATTACACAATAGGGGACCACCTACTTTCTTCAAATGTGGCCAGTCGGGCCATATTCATTGCTTCCAGCGTGGAACTTCATTGGGTGTATCGGAGTCTAGTTGGACTCAGCCTTATCCATCTAGGCAGGGGCAATACCATTACTAGAACCTAGTAGGCCAGACTTTGAAGGGCTCTAGAGAGTCGAACTTTCAGCCATTGAATGGGGAGTTACGCATTTGTTTTAGGTGTGGCCAGCTAAGACACATCAGTAGTTCTTGTCCTTGGCGTGTAAGCTCTTAGGGTACCTCGACGCTTGAGAATAACCAATTTCAACAGTCCAGTAGGGGACGATAACGGTGGTAGTAAACATTGAGTGGGCACCTCAATGTGTGCCATATAGGTGATATGTTGCGTATTAGCATAGGTTGTGAGTTGGTGTTGGTTTGTCCTTAGTGATAGTTAACATGTCTTTGAGAGACCGTGGTGTTTCGAGTCCTTTGTGCTTGGTGGTTGGGTGGAGTTGCTATACTCATTTAAGTGACGTCGCGTAGGTTTAGTGTTGGTTGTTAGTCTGTGGACTAGTATGTGCTAGAGTTAGTTATAACCTTGAGGGGTCAGATGTGTGAGGTGTAGTGTGGGGTGTGTCCCCCAATTGAGTGAGTTGTTTTAAGTTTTATAACCCGTGGAAGGGGGGTTGGTGGTGTTAGAGTTTCTAAAACACGAAGAGTAGGGATTGCCCTCGTAGATGTGGGTAGTGTCGATATATAATTCCGACTATGGTGATAATGACCTAGAAGTCCATATTGTGGAGTGAGGTTAGTTGGGATGTGAGTGGTGGTTAACTTTTCTCGGGGTTGGAGTTCGTTGGGACATTTAGGCTTGGGGTTTCTCTTTATAGATGATGGGTGTTTGAAATAGATGGGGTTGTCTCTCCGTAGTTGAGTGAGGTAGTGAGGTAGTTGGTTGGATACCTGGTGGGATTTATAGTTGCTTTGGGTAATTTTGAAAGGCACGAGGTGTGTTAGGAGATTATGGATAGTGTGATTGGTTTTGAGTTAGTGTTTTGGCGACGGGTTGTCGCAGTGGGCTAGTCTAGGATTCACCTAGTGAACTGGTACGGTGTAGTGCAGGTGTGACGACCCCGGCCTCCGAACTAGTATATTATGTTATTTTAATAAGCCCAATTGCATGGTTGCGTGTTTACTTATGTGATTACATGCTTAATTTTGTAATTATCTGTTATTACATGGAATATCTGTTCAAATTGACCACTTAGAGACAGAAATTGAGAACCTATACGGTTTTAGAAATTGAAATTGAATAGTGTAATAAACTAATTAGAATATTTAGAATTTTATGACAATTTTAATTGAAAATTGATTTTGATCAAAATAATTAGATTTAAACTGATTGAATTAATTAGGATTGAGCCTAAATTACTTAACCTTAATCATACTTGATTAGGCTAAGCTAATCACACCATATAAATAGCTCTAAATAAGCTTATGAGCTCATATACACACATACTTGGCTGAGATTTTGTGAGAGAAGGGAATTAACTCAATACATGGAGAGAGAGAGAGAGAGAGAGGAGAAAAAAAGAATTGTGAAGGAAATTGTGGAGAATTGGAGAATTAAGCTATACAACATTTGAATTTTAAGTCTTAGGTAATGATCTTCAACCCTAATCTTTGTAAATGAAACATGTAGAAGTTGAATTCATCTAAGTTTTGAGTTCATTTGCATGAAATTGTTAAATAGAAGCTTCAACCACCTTGAATTTGGAAGTTAGAAGTTAAACATGTACATGCATGCATAATTTGAGTTAGAATTCATGAAAATCCTACATGCATGGCATAATTACACCTCAATTTGGAGAATCCTTCATGTTTTCATGCTTCTCATGTCACTTGATTATGTTTTGATGAAGTATACACTCAATTTGAATTAAACTTATTTTATAACTTGAAATTGAAGTTTTTGGTTGAGAATTTGCCATGGTTTTGAGCAATTGGTTCCAAATTAACTATGCTTCCATGTTTTATAAAGTTTTCCCATGTTTTTGAACCTAAAACACGAGTTTGGGACCTTTTAATATCATGTTTGAACTTCAAACACAGTTCTGGAAATTCCAAAATTTGGCTTGTCCGCTCGAGCGAGGAAAGCTCCACTCGAGCGTGAAAATCGGACTCCCAGAAGTTTTGCAAAATTGTTCAAGCCGCTCGAGCGATGAGTGGGAATTTCATGCAACCAGTACTTTTGCCAAGTTTGCAGACCGCTCCAGCATCAGAAGTTGCGCTCGAGTGACCACCTTTGTTTTTGAACCCTCGATTGAGCGAAACAAGTTACCTGTTTTCAGCAAAATTTTGCCAACTCTTTTAAGTGCATATTTGCATCCTTATGCCACTCCAAGTATTCTTAGGCACCATTTGGACTCGTATAATCATAGAATGAGTTAGAAACACATGAGTAGAATTGAATTAAAATGAATTGGTGCTTCAACTGTGCTTTTGTTATGTGTTTTGTTTAGGTGGACGTCCGAGGCTTAGTGACAACTCAAACCACTGTGAGTAGTAACTTTACAAATATATGTTCAAGTAATATTATTTTCGAAATTGTTATTTCTTTGGAATCAATGTGTGATTGATTGAATGGTTTATCAAAAAGTTATTTTGTAATGATGAATAAAGTTCATTTTCGAAATGTATTTGTGGCATCCATTGAACGTAGGCCCATGCCTAGGGGTAACAATACCACGGCTATTGGTTGTAGGCCCTTGCCTGGAGATAACAATACCACGGCCATTGGATGTAGGCGCTTGCCTAGGGGTAACAATACCGTCGCTATTGGATTACACAGAGATCTCTAGTGTTAACCCTTCGTGGTCCATTGGTTTGACCCTTCGTGGTGCATTGGCTTGACCCTTCGTGGTCCATTGGTTTTTGCTCCACTATGATTGGAATGTTATTCTTCATGGGTGTGCCAGATATTTTGATATTGAATGACGTCGATTATGAAATTTATTGGATATAAAGATTTGAAACGAGAATTTTGATGAGCATGTTATCGAACTTCATTCACATAACCTCTTTATTCTGTTATTACTCATTGGGTTCTAGCTCACTATTTATTTATATATATATGTAGGTGGGCAAGCTGAACATCAAAGTTAGAAAGCCTCGAGTCTACCCGGGTCAGCCCTTTTGAGGAGCTTCTAAGTGAAGTGATCAGGCTCAGGAGGAGCCATGCTAGTTGAACCCCCTTTTGTGTATTTTAATGGTTTTGTATTTGTTTATAGTTGGGGTTGTATTTTTGTAAAACATGAATTTCGTACAATTATGATAAATGTACGTTTCAATCAAAACTTTGTTTATTATATTAGTTCTCCTCATATATGCACAACTCAATGGATAATTTCTATGTTGTTTTAAATTTCCACTAAGCCCCATACTTTATATTAAGAGGTTCATTTGTACAGAGGCCGTAGGTAATGTATGATTACTGGTCAGTCGTGACGCTAAACCTATAGAGTCGGGTTTGGGTCCTGACAGAGTGGTATCAAAGCACGAGTTATATCTCACTCACTTGTTCATTGAGCTATAGAGAGTCGAGAAGAGACTTCAGGATTGCATTTATGTGTAATTAAATATTAGAGTGAGATAAATTGTATGATTACATGTTTTGAATTTGTACATGTGGACATATGTTATTTGTTGTGTTTATCATAATACAAGTTTTATATAGAAAATGGTGAGGACAAGGGATGATGAGCTAGAGGAGGCAACCTCCTCAAGATTGGATAGAATGGAATAAATGATGCAAGATATGGCTGAAGCCATAAGGCAACAATAGCAATGGCAACAACAACCACCACCCCCACCTCCAATGCCTGTGCCACCTCCAGCTCCAAGGTGCCAGCCGGAGAGTTGTACTATTGCTTTGACTAGAGAATTTAAAAAGATGAAGCCACCACTGTTTCATGGTGGAATTGAACCGTTGAAGGCCGAAGCTTGGGTCTTAGGAATTGAAAAATTGTTTGAAGTGTTCCCATGTACCGAAGCTCAGAAGGTACAACTAGCTGCATTCACATTAGAAGATGATGCAAGACGTTGGTGGATGTTGGTTTGAGATAAGAACCGAGATGTTACTTGGGCCCGTTTCCTAGAAATCTTTTACGAGAAATACTTTCCACAATGTGTGCGGGACAGAAAGGCAGCTGAATTCATGGAACTCAAGCAAGGAAATAAATCAATTGCTGAATATGAGGCTCAGTTTACAGAATTAGCTCGCTTTGCACCCCACATGGTAGATACAGATTATAAAAAGGCCAGACAGTTTGAGGGAGGTTTGCGTGATCTAATTTTGGATAAAATCAATGTGCTCAAATTGCCGACATACATAGATGTACTTGATAGGGCACTAATAGCGGAGAGAAATGTGGCCAACCGTAAACGGAACTTTGAATAGAAAGGCAGAAAATAGAATTTTAGTAAGGGAGCAACATCAACAAATAAGAAGTTAAAATCTGGGAGTTCCAGTAATACCGGTTCAAGCCAAGGTGGTAATTCGACACCAACTTGTGCTACTTGTGGAAAGAAACATTGGGGTGCTTGCTATCGCGCATCAGGGGCTTGTTATTATTGTCGGAAGACTGGACATATTGCAAAGGATTGTACGCAACCATGTCGAAGTGGGAATCATGGTACTGCAAGTTCAACTAGATCTACTCCAACAACGGAAACAAACGTAACACCCATTACAACAAGAAATGAACAAAGGCAAGGAAGGGTTTTTGCACTGACCCCGGGGAATACTCAAAATGCTGAGGCAATAGTGTCAAGTACAATCTCCATTTGTGATAAACCTGCTTATGCTTTAATTGATTCCAGGTCTACACATTCATTTATTTCTATGGTTTTTGCTAAAACTTTGAATAAACCTATGGAAACATTGAACTATATACTATGTGTTGCATCACCTATAGGGGGATCCATACTATGTTCAACTGTATTTGTTGCATGTGAATTATTTCTCGGGAATGCTATTTTGTATGCCAATTTAATACCTTTAGACATGAGACATTTTGATGTGGTTTTGGGTATGGATTGGCTAGCTAAATACTATGCAACTATTGATTGTGCTTTGAAACGAGCAATGCTCTGACCTCTCGGACAAGATGAATTTTATTTTGAAGGGAAAGGAGTAGTTCCTCCACCGTACCTCATATCTGCCATGAAAGCCCAAAAACTAATAAATAAGGGTTGTTCGGGGTATTTGTGTAGTGTGGTAACTGAACCAACTATAGACATTACTCTAGACAATATACTAGTGGTGAGAGACTTTCCTGACGTGTTTCCGGATGAATTACGCAGCCAACCTGTTGATAGAGAGATTAAATTTACAATTGATGCAATACCGGGAACTTAACCAATTTCTAAAACTCCCTATCGTATGTCTACCACTGAAATGAAGGAATTGAAAACTCAGTTGCAGGAATTGCTTGATAAAGGTTTTATCAGACCAAGTACATCACCATGGGGCGCACCGATACTTTTTGTGAAAAAGAAAGACGGCACTCTTCGACTATGCATTAATTACAGAGAGCTGAACAAGGTAACGGTGAAAAATAAATATCCTTTGCCGCGTATTGATGACCTGTTTGATCAGTTGCAGGGGGCACAGATATTTTCAAAAATTGACTTGAGATCGGGATATCATCAACTGAAGGTTAAGGCTGAGGACATTGAAAAGACAGCCTTCGGGACCAGGTATGGGCATTATGAGTTTTTAGTCATGCCTTTTGGAGTTACAAATGCGCCCGCAGCATTTATGGATTTAATGAACAGAATTTTCAAACCTTTCCTAGACATCTTTGTTGTTGTGTTCATTGATGACATCTTGATTTATTCAAAAAGTAAAGATGAGCATGAACGACATTTGAAACTAACTCTTCAAACACTTAGAGAAAAACAGCTGTATGGGAAATTCAAAAAGTGTGAATTTTGGCTTGATGAAATTTTATTTTTGGGGCACATCATTAATAAGGATGGTATATCTGTGGATCCTCATAAAATTGAAGCAATTATTAATTGGCCTACCCCGACTAATGTATCAGAAGTTTGTAGTTTTATGGGATTGACAGGGTATTATCGAAGATTTGTTAGAGACTTTTCAAAAATTGTTGTGCCATTGACTCAGTTGACTCAAAAAGGGAAACCATTTGAGTGGATGGATTAGAGAGAAACAGCCTTTCAAGAGTTGAAGACAAGACTGACTACAGCTCTAATTCTTACTATTCCTTCAGGTACAGAAGGTTTTGTGATTTTTAGTGATGCATCTTACAAGGGCTTGGGTTGTGTCTTAATGCAGAATGGCAAGGTGATTGCATATGTTTCTTGACAATTGAGGCCACAAGAAAAGAACTACCCTACACACGACCTAGAACTTGCTACAGTTGACTTTGTATTAAAGATATGGCGTCACTATTTGTATGGGACCAAATGTGAAGTGTACACAGATCATAAAAGTTTGAAATACTTTTTCACTCAAAAGGAGTTGAACATGCGTCAAAGGCGATGGCTTGAATTAATCAAAGATTATGATTTGTAAATTCACTACCACCCGGGCAAAACCAATATTGTGGTAGATGCACTTAGCAGAAAGAATGTGGGGAGCCTTGCCTATTTACTCATAGATCAGAGAGAACTACTACTGGAGTTTGAAAAACTTGAAATTGAAGTGATTCCTTATGAACAAGATAGCTTGATAGCCGTAATGTCTGCCTAACCTGCCATTATTGAGGAGATTAAACGAAAGCAAATGAATGATGAGTTTTTGAAGAAGATTTGTGATGAACTTGACACCAAGGCTAAACCGGGGTTCATAATTGAAGATTCCGTATTAAAATTTCAAGGGAGATTGTGTGTTCCAAATGATGCAGATTTGAAAAGGAAAATTTTGGAGGAAGCTCACAAGTCAGTGTTTGCTATGCACCCAGGGAACACCAAAATGTACCAAGATTTGAAGTTAGTGTATTGGTGGCCCAACATGAAAAGAGAGATTGTCGACTTCAACTCTAAATGCTTACAATGCCAACAGGTAAAAGCAGAGCATCAGAAACTAGCAAGTTTGCTTTAGTCTCTTCCTATTCTAGAATGGAAATGAGAACATATCACCATGGACTTTGTTGTTGGCCTACCTCGGACACCTAAAGGTATGGACTCTATTTTGGTTATAATTGATAGATTGACCAAGTCTGCTCATTTTCTTGTTGTAAAGACTTCATTCACTGCATATAGACTTGCAACCATTTACATTGATGAAATTATTTGACTGCATGGGGTTCCAGTGTCTATTGTATCAAATAGGGATCCTAAATTTGTTTCTAGATTTTGGCATAGTCTGCAGGATGCAATTGGAACAGAATTGAGGTTTAGTATAACATTTCATCCACAGACCAATGGGCAAACCAAAAGAACTATTCAAACCTTAGAAGACATGCTTCGTATGTGTGTTTTGGATTTTTAGGGCAGCTGGGAAACTTAATTTTCGTTGGTTGAGTTTGCTTATAATAATAGTTTCCACACTAGCATTGGCATGGCACTATATGAGGCACTATATGGCAGAAAATGTAGATCACCAGTTTGTTGCAGAGGTTGGTGATAGGGCTATTTATGGGACTGAACTTGTGCAAGAGACGAGCGAAAAGATTAAAATCATTCAGCAAAGGCTCAAAACTACACAGAGCCAACAGAAAAGTTATTCGGATCAACGAAGAAGAGACTTAGAATATGAAGCAGGAGATCATGTATTCATTAAAGTAACATCGATGAAAGGGCAGATGAGATTTGGCAAAAAGGGAAAACTGACTCCTCGCTATGTTGGACCGTTTCAGATCCTTGAAAGGTTGGGTCATGTAGCTTATCGTATTGCCTTGCCACCGGGAATGGACCAAGTGCATAATGTCTTCCATGTATCCATGCTTCATGGGTATCTTAGAGACCCATTCCATGTGATTAATCACCATCGGATTGATCTAGACGAGGATATGATGTATGAAGAATGCCCCGTGCAAATCATTGAACGGCAAGTGAAGCAATTGAGAAACAAAACTATCCCTATGGTGAAAGTCGAGTGGAAAGAACATTATGGGAAGGAGGCCACTTGGGAAAATGAGGAAGAGATGCAACAACGGTATCCGAATTTGTTTCCATCTGAAGGTAACTTAAATTTGAAGGACCAAACTTTCTAAGGGGGAGAGACTGTGACGACCCCGACCTCCGAACTAGTATATTATGTTATTTAAATAAGCCTAATTGCATGGTTGTTGTAGACACCCCATTTTTGACCGCTCAAAAGACTTGGGCTTCATTGATTGCTTACTTTATGGTGCAGGCTATCTTGTGCAAATGTTCGATTTCTTCGGCCAAGAGAACGTCAAATCCCAACCTTATACCCCATTTTGGACCAAAACTATTTTGACCAAAATGATTTTTAGACCTTAAAACCCTCTCTTTCTAAATAGTTTTTGAAAAAGTTCCTACGATATTTCGAGGCTCGCAGTTCATTAAATGTTACGCTTTTTGGTAAACCGAGCAAGGACAAAGTGGAAATGAATGGAAGAGAGGTGAATTCTTTGAAAAATCTTTCAAAACACCTTATTTAGGGGTTTGGGGTTGAAGAAAAGAGGAGAGGAGCGAAGAAAACTAGCTGAGAAGAAGTTAGGCATGAATCCGGTTAAAACGAAACTGAGCAGTCTTCACTAAAATGAGCATAAATTTTTGGACACTTGGAATTTTGATGTGAGGATGCCACCATTGGAAAGAAGACTTCCAGGGCTTCATTTTAGACTCAAGAATGACCTGCAAAGGAGTCCAGATGAAGGAGATATGCCCATTTGAAGCTAGACCTAGAGAGCAGATTTTTCTGCCGGCCACTGGTGAAGAGTGTCGGCCATGGATGATGCAGTGCCAGCCATTGATGATCAGTGCCGGCCACAAATGATCCTTTCTGGCCATCAATGATCCCCTGCCGGCCACTGGTGTCAAAAATTAGATTTTTTACGGATTTTTACCTCCAGCTATTTCCAGATTGCTCCAGCTGTCCATTTGTTGATATTTTTGACCTGAAGTCATATATTTGTATATATAGAGGTCATTCTCTATAGTTTTGAAGGTTGGAAAAAGTTTGGGAGCCTCTCTCTCTATAATTTTCTCTCTCTAGATTTCTTTCTCTCTTGAACCTTTGTGCATACAAGTAGAGATATACTTCTCCTTTGCCTATACATCCTTGACCAAAGTTGGTTATCTTTGGGCTGAGATTCCTTGGGACCTTCTTTGAGCTTTAGAAGGTGATTTTAGCTTGATTTGGTACCTCATTTGTGCCTAAAGTGTGCTTGGCTTCAAGAGGTATAACCTTTACCTTTTAAACTTGTTTTGCATAACTTGTTTTGCCATCTTTTTGTACTATTTTTGGCCTGGTTTTCAACTATAAAAACCTCTGTTTTTTAGGCTTAAAAATGGTGGTTTGAGGCTATTTTGAGTTTAGGGGTGGTCCACCCTTCTTGTCTCTTTGCTTGTTAAGGTTTTGTGCCATATTTTCATCACTTTCAAACCAACTCTTTTGGCCCTTTTAACCACTAAATTTCAGAGGATTTTTAGTGGTAAAAACTATGTTTTGAAGTCCAAAATGGGAGGGGTTGGCCTCCCCTCCTTGTGTCTTGCTTCCATGCCTAGGTTACTTCACATGTTAGCATTATTTTCTAGCTTAACCTAGCTTAATTCAAGCATGTTTTGGGCTTTATTTTGGCTTGTTTCAACTCTGTTTTGGGCTGCTTGGAGCACTTGAGGCTTGCTTTGTATGCTTGTAGTGCAATTGTGCTTAATAGTTTAGCTTGTGCTATGTTTTGGCCTCTTATTCTAGCTATTTTTAGCTTACTTCAAACATGTTTTAGGACTCCTTTTAGGCTATTTTAGGACTGTTTTGAAGTGTTTGTACCTTTGGAGCTTTGTATTGCATGCCTATAGTGTATTGATCTTCACTAGTTTGGTGTTTTCGGCTTTTAAACATGATTTGCATGAGTTGGTTGCATGTTGTAGTGTCATTTTGCATGCAATTTCAGCACATATAATATCTGCAACCTCCCTCACTTCATCACTTTTTCATTTGCTTTGAGAGTTGGTTGGCCTTAGGGTTGTGTTTAAGCTTGAGATTGAGATTTATGCTTAATGGTTTTAATCCTCTTTTGAGGGTTTCTACTAACCAAAGGCATGATCTCTCTCTTGCCTTAAGTCATCCCTTGGTTGACACCTCTCTCATTAGAGGACACTCACCTTGGACTAAATCAACTAAAGAATAAGTTGGTAATTAAAATGAGTAAACAAAAGTGATAAGTAAAACTTGAGCAAGATGAGCATGTTGTGTTGCATTGCATGTGTTCAATCGGACGTTATATTGAACACAAGGAAGATTGGAGCATTTCATACTCAAAGTGATGAAATGAGCCAATCTCCTTTGTCTCCATTGCCTTTGATCACTCATGATAAGGTGGTGGTCTTGAGTCTTGTTTTTTTTGCATACAATGAAATTGTACTGCTTGGTTCCTTGGCCATCATGCATTGAAAATGCTTGGTTGGTGGTTTTGGATCCAAGAGTGCCACTCATTTGAGGTTTTGAGATGATAAGGAGGGGTCCAGTACAAACATACCCTTGGAAAAACCTTCTTTTTTGCTCTCTTTGTGCTATGTTGCAATGTGGTGACTCAGAGCACTAGTGGCCGGCAGTGCCTCACCAGTGGCCAGCAGTGCCTCATTTATGGCCGGCCAGACACACTTTTGGCCAACAGAGGGTCGGCAGCAACCATCCATGGCTGGCAGGCCACTGGTGTAATCCTCAGTAGTGATTTGGTAAGGTGGAGCAAAAAGTTCCTAGAGTATGTTCAGCCCTGCAAACAGAGCCTCTCAAGAGCAAAACGGTGGCTTTTCGGGGTGAAAACTGAGTGCATGCATTCTCCACTTCCCGAAGCAGAGCTAAGGCAGTGTAGTTTAAATATTTTGCATGATTAGTTTATGTACATTTGTGTTGTAATTTAATTAATTAGTCGCTAATTAGTTAAAGTGCTATAATAATTAGTAATTAGTTTGCTAGTTATTCATTTGATTTGTAATAATTAGTCTAATTAGTTTAATTAGATTAGTTAGCCTAGCTTAGCTTAGATTAGCTTAGCTCTTATTCATTCAGACCCCCCTTCGCGAGGGCACAATGTTGTAATAACTGTGCATGTGTGTGTGCATGTCTTCCAACCCCACGTCTTTCTCCCTTTTATTTAATCACTTTCGATGGTTAGATTAGGGACATGTTTTGATTAGCATACCTTTTGGCTTGTAGTACTCGGTGAGTTTTATGCTTTAGCATACTTGCATGAGTGTGATTGCCATGTTGCCATGAGGTTATGTGCTTACTTGCTAAACTGCATGAATGCTTGTGGATGAAGGCTTGTTGTTTGAAATGGAACGATTCAACAAATGTAAGTTTTAAGCCCACTTTGTTGAGTGGCAAATCATGTTTTAAGCCCACTATGTTTGGTGGCAAATCCGCATCTTTAAGCCTACTTGAGGGTGGCAAATTCAAACCATTTTCACAAACTAACATGAAGTTGAATTGTTCCAAGTCTTGCGACTAGTCTATACTTGCTTGTGTGCGTCACATAGTAAAGTTAGTTAATAATCAGAATAAGAACACATGAGGTTTATAAAACATCATATCATGATTAGTAGAGGCCGATCTTTGATCGAGCGAGCGGGGGTGCTCATTTCAGGACCTTCCCCTCTCATACCCAAGTTCCCGAGCTGAGGCAACTTTGGTGATGACAGACACGTGGCCTTTGGTACGAGTCAGGGTTTCCTAAATTTTCCAAAAACAAAATATTTAGTTGGCGCCTCTATAATCTAGCAAGGCAGTCCAGTTTTGGCATTATTTGATTCAAAATCGATGTTCCAGAATGATTTGCCGGATTGGACTCTTCGATGATTATCAGTTTCACATTGCACTTGTGAGACTAGATTCAGAACCGCAGGTAGAGTCCAAACTGTGAGACCTTCTTTTCAAACCCTTTTCCGAAATGCGGGGGCGCGGAAAAAGGCGAGGCCACAGTTGTGTGTTTACTTATGTGATTACATGTTTAATTTCGTAATTATCTATTATTACATGGAATATCTGTTCGAATTGACCACATAGAAATTGAGAACCTAGACAGCTTCAGAAACTGAAATTGAATAGTGTAATAAACTAGTTAGAATATTTAGAATTTTATGGCAACTTTAATTGAAAATTGATTTGGATCAAAATAATTAGATTTAAACTGATTGAATTAATTAGGATTGAGCCTAAATTACTTAACCTTAATCATACTTGATTAGGCTAAGCTAATCACACCATATAAATAGCTCTAAATAAGCTTATGAGCTCATATACACACACACTTGGCTGAGATTTTGTGAGAGGAGGGAATTAACTCAATACTTGGAGAGAGAGAGAGAGAAGAATTGTGAAGGACATTGTGGAGAATTGAAGAATTAAGCTTTACGACACTTGAATTCAAGTCTTAGGCATGATCTTTAACCCTAATCTTTGTAAATGAAACATGTAGAAGTTGAATTCATCTAGGTTTTGAGTTCATTTGCATGAAATTGTTAAATAGAAGCTTCAACCACCTTGAATTTGGAAGTTAAGAGTTAAACATGTACATGCATGCATAATTTGAGTTAGAATTCATGAAATTCCTACATGCATGGCACAACTACACCTCAATTTGGAGAATCCTTCATGTTTTATGATTCTCATGTTACTTGATTATGTTTTGATGAAGTATACACTCAATTTGAATTGAACTTGTTTTATAACTTGACATTGAAGTTTTTGGTTGAGAATTTGCCATGGTTTTGAGCAATTGGTTCCAAATTAACTACGTTTCCATGTTTTATACAGTTTTCCCATGTTTTTGAACCTAAAACACAAGTTTGGGACCTTTGAATATCATGTTTGAACTTCGAACACAGTTTTGGAAATTCCAGAATTTGGCTTGTCTGCTCGAGCGAGGAAAGCTCCTCTCGAGCGTAAAAATCTGGCTTCCAGAAGTTTTGCAAAATTGTTCAGGCCGCTCGAGCGACCGTCGAGTGGGAATTTCATGCAACCAATACTTTTGTCAAGTTTACAGACCACTCGAGCGTCAGAAGTTGCGCTCGAGCAAACACCTTTGTTTTTCAACCCCCGCTCGAGCGAAGGCAGTTACACTCGAGTGGAGACCCTGTTTTCAACAAAATTTTACCAATTCTTTTGAGTGCATATTTGCATCATCATGCCACTCCAAGTATTCTTAGGCACCATTTGAACTCATATAATCGTAGAATGAGTTAGAAACACATGAGTAGAATTGAATTCAAATGAATTGGTGCTTCAACTTTGCTTCTGTTATGTGTTTTGTTTAGGTGGACGTCCAAGGCTTACTGACAACTCAAACCACTGGGAGTAATAACTTTATAAAAATATGTTCAATTAATATTTTTTTCAAAATTGTTATTGCTTTGGAATCAATGTGACTGATTGAATGGTTTATCAAAAATTTATTTTTTAATGATGAATGAAGTTCATTTTCAAAATGTATTTGTGGCATCCATTGAACATAGGCCCATGCCTAGGGGTAACAATACCACGGCTATTGGTTGTAGGCCCTTGTCTGGGGATAACAATACCACGACCATTGGATGTAGGCGCTTGCCTCGGGGTAACAATACCATGGCTATTGGATTACATAGAGATCTCTAGTGTTGACCCTTTGTGGTCCATTGGTTTGACCCTTCGTGGTCCATTGGTTTTTGCTCCACTATGATTGGAATGTTATTGTTCATGGGTGTGCCACATATTTTGATATTGAATGACGTCAATTATGAAATTTATTGGATATGAAGATTTGAAACGAGAATTATGATGAGCATGTTATCGAACTTCATTCACGTAATCTCTTTATTCTGTTATTACTCACTATTTATTTATATATATATATATATATGTAGGTGGGCAAGCTGAACATCAAAGTTAGAAAGCCTCGAGTCTACCCGGGTCAGCCCTTTTGAGGAGCTTTTAAGTGAAGTGATCAGGCTCAAGAGGAGCCATGCTAGTTGAACCCGCTTTTGTGTATTTCAATGGTTTTGTATTTTTTTATAGTTGGGGTTGTATTTTTGTAAAACATGAATTTCGTACAATTGTGATAAATGTACTATTAAATCAAAACTTTGTTTATTATATTAGTTATCCTCATATATGCACAGCTCAATCGATAATTTCTATGTTGTTTTATATTTCTGCTAAGCCCCGTACTTTATATTAAGAGGTACATTTGTACAGAGGCCGTAGGTAATCCATGATTGCTGGCCGGTCATGACGCTGAACCTATAGGGGCGGGTTTGGGTCCTGATAGTAGGGATGTATGCAAAGGTGGAGTATTCCTTTATCCTGGGTATAGAGAGACTTAGGCTTACTCGCATTTTGAGAATAGCATATGGTTTCGTTGGGAATAGACTTGTATCTTAATGGTAGGTAATGTTAGCAAATCTTAGTATTGCCTGGTTGGTTGTCTCTTGTGAAGGGATTTTAGTCCCTTATCGTAGTATTGGTTGTTAGTGTTTGGTGGGTGGTGTGTTCGGAACGCCTTGTGTTGTATTTCGGGCAGTGGTACTGCAGACATTTCCTAAGTTCTAGAATTTATTTATTGTATTTGGGTGCGAGAGATGTGTACCTCAATTATGGTTAAGTTAAGAGATGTTTTCGGAAAGGTTGGTCGGATATGTAACCCATGGTTGCTGTGTGACCTATGTGTAGGGTCATAGTGGTTTTGTGTTTATTGGTCGAGGTTTGGAATGACGGTGAGGAGGTGATTGTCTTCGGAGATGGGTCGTGTTTTGGCTCACCTAGTGATCTAGGTTGGTTGAGAGAGTAGTTGGGAATGTAGTGTTCTATGACTTGGGTGAAGGAGGCTGAGAACTTCTTTTGTTCTTCTATGGAGTTTGGATAGTATGATTTTGAAAGCTTTTGTAGTATGGTGTGTATGTGTCGAGGTTTGGTTCAGGGTAATTGTTCAATAAGTACTAGCAACTGGTTGATTTACTAGGGGACTTAGTGTTTTGGTTGTACTCGTACAATGGGTGATGGGATAGAATGTGGATTAAAGAGTTGACTTATTGGTCATTGATGGATGGAGATGTGTTTTCTTGTTGTTCGGTTTGGGTTATTACGTGGTGTCGGTGGTGTTGTAGCGTAGTAGGCTCTTGCGAGTTGGCTTGGTACGAGAGAATAAATATGTGAATTTCATGATTGTGAACTTGGTCGAGGTTGTGAGTACATTGGCAGAATGAGGGATTTAGTGCTGAGATAATCCATTTGGGGTTAAGGGTGAGATGTTGTGCAGTAAGTAATGGAGTCTCGCTTGTGTGGTGTGTAGCAGTATATGGTTTGTGTATTGTTGTTAGGTGAGGTGTAGAGGGGGATTGGTTATGGGACGATCCCAAGAGGGTGTCTCAGTGAGGCAATAGTGTGGTTAATGTATGGATTGAGTAGTTTAATGTTCAATAGTGCTGGGTCACTTTGGTGTGGTGTTTGTTGTTTGGTTTGGATAGTGGAACTCCGAGTAAAGTACTAAGATTGTGTGGAGTGGTTGGTGCGCTCCGTCAGAGTTGTTTTGACCTTATCAGCCCTTATGTACATGGTGTGAAGTGTTGGAGTGTGCGTTGACTTGAGGGGGCGTGTTGTGTTTTAACTTGAGAAGTCCATTTCGGACTCAAATGTGAAGTGAGGATGTGCATGGCACATAGGCATATGTATGATGGATGAATTGAGAACCAGAGTACTGTAGGTTAACTTTGAGGAATCCTGAGTGATTTAATGAACATGTGAAGTTAAGTGGTATGTCGGTGTTTGGAGGCAGGTACAGGATAGTGGTGTTGGATAGTTGATTGGTTAGTATTTGAGTTGGTTGACCTAAAGTCACCTCGGAAATAGGTTGGAATTGAGGGTTGTGTAATTGAACGGTGTCTTGGTGTTTCGTGTAAGTCATGTATGGACAGTTGGGAAGTTTTTCTGAGTTTATGGTAACCGATTTCGGGTTACGGTTAGGAACTTTGGTCTTATGATGTGCTTTTGCGTCATTATGTGATTGGTGGGTGTGAAATTTCTTTCTCTTGTTATTGCGTCGTTGGCATTTTGGAAATTTCTAGGAATTCTCATCGTGGAAATTTTGTTTTGGTACTGTGGCATCACCGTGGATGTGATGGGTTTTGTTGGGTGACTGTGTTGTGGTTCACCGAAGGAACGCTAAGGAATGATTTTGAGGAAAACAAAAATTTTCTTTTGGTGTTGTGGCCTTGAGTAGTTTTCTTGAACTAAAACGGTTTTGGTTTGAAATGTAAGTTTTTGGTTTAATAAAAAGCTGAATCTAACAAATAAAAAATAAAAATATTTTTTTTTCAAATGAAATTGATTTTGGTGTTATGAGTAACACTTGTGGTTTTCGGAAAAATAGTTTGGAAATCTCTGAGTTTTGTTGTGGACGGTTGAAAATGCGTTTGGATTGTGATGGTGCGGGTTTGAACACCTTTTGGGAAAGCAAAGTGTTTTGAGACAAATGGGGAAAATAAGGAATTTTCTTTAACTTGAATGGGGTATCTTATATCTTGTATTGGGAAGTCATGTTTTGACTAAACCTTTGTTGCTAGTTACATGTTGTATGTTATTTTTGCCAAGACTTAGAATAGTTGAGCATTGATGTGCCATAACATTGGTGATTGATCGTGTTTTATTTATGTCTTGAATTGCGAGAGAGTTGACTGGGAGCTTTGTATACGAGGAGTTTTTTTATTCTCTGTGTCCGAGCATTTGAGCACTTAGTGGTGGTTTGGTGTGGCAGGTAGTTTAGGACGTGGTTGACGTCTTTCAGTCTGGGTGGTTGTTGTTGTTGTTGTGGTTGCTTCTTGTCTCATAGACCACTACGAGTTATGTGGGTCGAAGAGGCATCCGTGCTTGTACTTAGTCTTTCGGTGTTTAGCTGTCTTTGGGGCCTCAAGGTGTAGGACCGAGATATGGGAACATATCCTCAGATGGATCTAAGCTTCGGTTAGTGTTGTGTTTTCATTTACAGATTGAGTGGCCTTTTTCGTTTTGGTGTTTCTTCAATTTCAAGTATGAAATTCCTTAAGGGGGGATGGTTATAGCGATCCTGATTTAGACCCGACCCATTTATTGCTTTTGAATCTAGGAAACCACATTCGTAGCGATCGTTCTTCTTCCCTTTCATGTTTTGCTTTGCTTTTGGGGTCGACAGTACCTTGTTGTCTTATTCTTGGTGTCTCTACTATTTTTGGGGTTGACACCAGTCTTCCTGGGGTCAACACCACCTTGCTGTTGTGTTCTGGGTGTTGTTGCTATTTTTTGGGGTCAACACCACGGGTTCTGGGGTTGACCTTGTTGTCTGCTGCAAACATAAGTGTCTTAGCATTTATTTTTGAGGATCGACACCACTGCCTTGGGGGGTCAACCCCTGCGAGTTTTTCTCAAATTTTGGATTCGATTTGGGCCATACCTTTTGGGGGGTTTTTGACTTATTCTTTTCATTGACTTTAGGGATATTATACTACTACTATAAATAGACCCAAACACTCTTTTCTCATTTATTCTTTTATCTTTTTCTCTCTTTCTTCTTTTAAACCGTGAATCTCTCTCTCTCTCTCTCTCTCTCTCTCTCTCTATCTATCTATCTCTCTCTCTCAAGGGCTTTTTTTTTTATCCAAGAGCTTCGTGATTTCACCAACTTTGAGTTTTCCCGAGTTTTCCTCTTCACTTATTGAGGTAGGGATTACTTTGACTCTTTTTATGATTTTTAACTTAGTTATTTGTCTCTCTAAAGAAGATTGTGATTTGGGGATTTTTGGATAAAAATCTAGGGTTTTGGTTTTGAAATAAAAAAAGGGGTTTTCAAAATGGGTGTTTGTATATGGTTGTGGCCTTGTAAAAATGATTGGGTTGTGATAAATGGTGGATTTTGTCCATGGAAATTGATTTTTAAAGAAAGGGGGTTTTTTCCCTATGAAAATTTGATTTTGTAAAGAGAAACAGAATTGATGTTGGTTTTGTGGAATTGGAACAATGATGATGATGGAAATGGAGTTGGACATGAATTATCACTCCTAATTGGAAAGGTTGGAAAGTATATCTGTGTTGAAATTTAATTATTTGTTTAGAGATATCTATTTTGGACTATCAGTGAAGGATAGTTATGATTATTGTAGAAATTGCATGAGAACTAGGTAAATTGAAACTAATTTTCTCATTCATTGCATTGAGCATTGTAATATGTTTAACACATTGAAAATGATTATTGTTTTGAGAAAAGTGGTGAATACCCTGGTGAATCTGGGTAGGAGTGTTGTTGTGGTATTATGTTGGCCTGAGTGTCCTTGGTGAAAGTTCAGAAATTTGCGCGGTTCGGTGTCGAGTCTTCCGATTAATACCGGTAAAAATGACAAATTGATAGTGCTTGTAGCCTATTTGCAAACATGTCCTAGAGATTCCCAGTGTCCACTGCCCTGGTTTCTCTTGAAAAGGAATTGATTGCATGAATTGTGATATAAACTTGGCATTGCATGGTTTTGAAAAGAGATATAAAATGTTTTGGCACAGGCAATGCATATACATTCACCTTATAACTCTGTTAAGATTCATACACTATGTTAGAATATCTTTACTAGGCTTTGGCTCACCTTACATGGGAAAGCCATTTTCAAGTACAGATGATATGCCTCCTCCAAGAACATGACTTGGGGGGACTTGGAACTGAAGGCTTCTTGTGTTTGTTTGTTGTATTTACTTTTGTACAAGCCTTGGGCTTAAACAATATTGAGTTAAACTTATTTTTGTGTAAGCAAGCATGGATTGGGAAAGATGTAGCCATTAAGATATTAATTATCTGTATAACTTTTTATTTCATTCCTCTTATATATGTCATATGTTGTAGATCCATGATGTGGGATTTATGAATGTATATTGCATATGTCTCCTTTTGTACATCGAACTCTCATTAATGAAGGGTTATTATTCAGCATGTGTAGCTTCTATTGAATATTGATGAGTTGGATTATTGTATTTATTTCAAGGCGTTACGCTCTAAAAATCATGAAAGTTGAAAAATTGTATCAAATTTTGGGAAATGATGTAGGCCATTTTTGTATTATTTGAGCTTTAATATTTCTTCCTCTACACTAAAAAATCCTTAGAAACTAATTTGATCCTACATTCCAAACCTTTCATTCAATAAACCCCTGGTGATAACTAGCTATTGTCTTCATGAAAAAAAAAAATTTGGAGGAATTGATAAGGAGGAGGATGGAGAAGAAAAAACAAATTTAAAAAATCAGAAAAAAACAGAAAGAAAAAAGAAAATAAGATTATGGAAAGGAGTTTACACTGGTACATATTGTTGAAAGAGAATGTCAATACTATGAAATAATAATGTTGACTGTTCTCTTACACTTAGAAATGAGATACTAATTCTTACCCATTTTATTATCTACCCCTAACCCTGTTTGACTAACCCAATAAAAGTCCTATTTGATCCCATAATTGGAAAAATTTAGATACAAACATGATGGAAAAAGGTGTTAGTGTAATTTTTTTTAGCTTGAAGAGACTGTGTTCTTTCATGCTAGCATCTTTCATCACTTATATGCGACATATTTTGATTTGTTTATATTAATTCCACTCACATATGTTGAGAGTACACAAAGTTGCACCATATCTAGTGATTCATTTGTGGAGTGCAAAATCTATGAGATTTGAGTCGAAACATACTTCTGATAGAATTAGGGTTGTCTTTCATTAAGAGATTAACTAATATTTTTGTTGGCTATAATTTACACACACACACACCAAATATAGAGATAGATAAAATATTTTTTACCAGTTGCTAGTATTTTGAATTCTGAGAATTATTCTGAATTCTGATAATTATTTTGCTAATATATTAAAATTAACAATTATCTCTGTGAATATTTTCTTAAAAATAAAAAAATTCTGAATTTTATGGGTATATCTTCTGTAAACCCTCACGAGACTACAACTCATCCACTAGGGATAACTTAGGGATTCAAAGGCTAGTTGTATATGCTAAATACAATCGTGTTTCCTACGAAAATGGCTTATATAAATTTTATTTTATTTTATTTTAAATTTATTTTGCTCGAGAACTAGCAAAATGTAAATTGGGAGATGTGATCAAAGCCTAAATATTACACATTTGGCCTGCTAAAATATATTTTATTAGTCTATTTATTTTTACTATTTTATAATTTTACATATTTTTGATATATTTTGAATGTTTGTACAAATATTAACATAAATAATATATTTTAGATATTTTACTTATTATATTATATATTATAAAATAAATAAATAAATAAAGAAAAAGAATTTGAGAGGGTGTCGGCAAAGCCGCCCCCTCAATCAAACAAATAATATTTATATATATATATATATATATATATATTTATATTTATATTATATTATATTATATTATTATACTAACCATGTTTGTTTGTTGGTTTTTCCAGTAAAAAGAAGAGCATATGCAGCAGAGAAGGAGGGAGCTCAGCGAGGCAGAGGCTTCAGTTAAGGAAGTCAAGGAAAGAAAGAGAAAAAAATAAAAAGAAAGAAAAAGTGGGAGAGTAGTTTGTATACATTAGAGTAGCATGTCTACAATTCTGTAGAACTAATATTTTTCTTAAGGTAGAGATGAAATTTTGACCAAATAATTATAGTGAACTGTATTTGATATTTTTAGTTTTAATTTAATTTGGATAAATTGTATAAATTTTATATCTTTTTGTGCAATAAATATTTTATTCAAATCATGTTATATAATTATTTTCACTGTTGTGTATTAAAATTGTTAGACAAGTCATACCTAGTAAGACGGATCGTGCATCAACTATAATTTAGTGTAGTTTAGTTTAGTTGTGACGGTTCGTGCTAAGCAAAGATGATTCATGATTTTCAGGGTTTTAATATACAAATCTTCTGGATGATGTATTTCTGATTAATTTACATCATTTTATCCAAATTAATGATTTTCTGAAAACTAATGCAATAACCCCTTGATTATAAGGTTAGTGGTGGATTCAAAACCCTGAGATATTTCTTATTTTATTTTACTTATTTTATATTTTATTAAGTTTAGTTTTATTATTTTCAAAACCAATTTCCAAAATCAATCTTTTTAAATTACATTAATTATTATTTTTGAGTCAACACAACTCGATTAGTCCCTGAGGATCGACACCTGGTCTTAACTGCTATTCTACGAAATAATAGTTATTACTTGGTTTTAATTAGAATATTTTGGTGTGCAAACGGCCAGCATCAAACTTGTTTGTAGATATCACGTTGTTTAGACAAATAGAAACTCATTCATACTTGCAAAATCATAGATTTGGAAAAAAAAAACTTACCAAATTAGGACATTCAGAAAATAGAGTAAATAAGAAAATATCTTTACTAAGATATTACCCTCTATGATTTGGTTACTGATACGTCTACGCGGATGGTCCTACACAATCATAAACATACACATATTGAATTGCATTGCTCAACGGGATAGTTCTTTAACTTATTCAATTCTTTTAAGTCTCATTCTAACTCATTAATTCATTTGGAATGCACAATATATGCCTAAGAATACTCAGAAGGGAATGAGAATGCCAAAATGGGTAATACATGACTTTTCAAAATATGTTGAAATAGGACAGTCCACTCGAGCGCAACATTGGTCGCTCGAGTGGACCATATGGTCTGCAAAAGTACTGGATGGTTCAAATCTAGGCTCGATGTTCGCTCGAGCCAAGATGTAAAATAAAAGGCAATTGCTTGAGCGATGACTTGGTCGCTCGAGCCAACTACAAATGTTTGCAAAAATACTAGATGCATGAAATGTGCACTCAAGTGACAGATTGTTTACTCGAGTGGTGTGGCAGAATTTTGGAATTTCTAGAACTTAGTTTGAACTTCAAAACACATGTTCAAAGTATGGATTCATGCAAGACTTATCCAAAAACTTGAAAACATGGAATTAAACATAAACACTTGATGATTTGCAAATCTTATGCTCAAAACTTCATGAATTTACCCAAATTAAACCTTAACTCTTCATACATGTATGAACTTCAACTCTTTTTCTTACTTTACAAGAACATGCTCTTTAATTCATATATTCATGAAATTCAACCTTCAAACTCTTATGAATCATGAGTGCATGCATGATATAACTTCTACTTTCAACATGGATGACATGAATCATGCTCTAAATCATGAAACTAAACAAAATTATGCATGCAAGTATGAATTAACACCAATTCCTTCACTCTAAGCTCAATTATGGCATTTAATCACATAATCTTCTTGAATTCACATATTTGATGAATTTAATTCTTGAGTTAAGGTGTAATCTCGTACCTAGAGTCTTTAACAACACCAATTCTAGTAAACACTTGAGCTCTACTACACAGTCCTTCAATTCTCCAAGCAATTTCCTTCAAATCAAGCTCTTTCTCTCTCTACAATTGAATTCTCACTCTCTCTAAAATGTTACATAGCAGATCTTTTAGTTCTTCCCCTCTAGTTAGCCTCAAATTATCATATATATATATATACACACACATTAGATTAGCTTAGGTTGCTAATTAGAGTTTCAGCTATCTAATTAAGCTTAGGTTAATTAATCAAAACATAATTTTTCTGAATTGACTCAAATTTTAATCAAACCACCCAATAAGCTCTAAAAATTATGCCGATCTCAATGAACTAACCAAATTCAGTTTCTAATGCCATTAAGGCCTTCAATTTCAAATTATAACAGAAATCACAATAGATATTCCTATGGTTAACAGATATGAATCCAAAAACCATATAAACACATAATTAGCATTCAAATTTGCACTAAGCACTTAAATAATATTCAAAATTAATGATTAAGAGCATAATACGTAACAGGGTTGTTACATGAGCCAACATGGGAAGCCTTTATTATTGCTTTCCAAGACAAGTACCTACCTCCCACTGCTAGGGAGAGACTAAGGCAAGAGTTTTTAGACCTTGAGCAATTGAGAACGTCGGTGGCCAAATTCGAAGTGGCATTTACTAGCTTATCTGATTTGCACTGGAATTGGTGGCAACAGAGGAACGCTGTTGTATTGAATTTGAGAATAGACTCAGGACCAAAATTTTATTCAAGGTTCCCGAGAATATGATTCGAAACTATGACCGTTTAGTGCAAGCGGTAGCGTAGGTGGACATCACAGTGCTAGCCGATGACGAGAGGATTCGAGGTACAAGATCTAGAGGGCAGGAGTCATATGGGGACTTCAGGCCTAGTAAGAAGCACAGGGACTCTGGTCTATCTCAGTCTCACTCACATCAGACCAGATACACTTTTCCATTGCCTAGTGTAGGCCCAAGAAAGAGTGCTCAAGGTAGTTTTACTTGTTTTAGATGTGGCCAATCGGGCCACAAAGCTAATGCTTGTCCACAGAAAGAAAGAGAACAACAGCTGCCACTATTGCTGCCTAACCAATCTCAAAGTCAATCCCAAAGTACGGGGCAGGGACCTACTTTCTTTTAGTGCAGTCAATCAGGGCACATGAGGAGAGCATGTCCACAGTTGGGAGGCGCATCGGGATCGAGGAAGACTCAGAGCCACTAGAAGGCTCATTTAGTCCAGACCTCACGAGCTATTCAGGGAGCTACTTCGACTAAGTCAGTATAGTAGGCCTATGCTATAAGAGATGAGCAGGTTAATTAGAGGCCACATGGGCATGTGTATGCCGTTACAACGCCAGAATAGTTGCTGAGAACCTCAGTTGTAAGAGGTAATTTTGTTGTGTTCAATTTTATGGCTAGTGTGTTGATTGATACAAATGCGTCACATTCATTTATATCTATTACTTTTGTTTCTACATTGGGATTAGAGATTGATCAGCTAGAATCTCCATTGTGGGTTGAGTCATCAATTGGGGATAGAGTGGCATTGGGGCGAGTGTGCCGCTCTTGCAATATTGAGGTCGCAGATCGCTGACTCTCTTTTGATTTCATTATCTTAGACATGCACACTTTTGATGTTATATTGGGTACGGATTGGTTGTCACATTTTCGGCCACGATAGATTGTCAGCACCACCAAGTGTCTGTATGCACACCTACCAGGGATTTCTTTTATTTCCTATAGGATTGGGGTGATAGCTCCATTTTGACGTTGTATGACCTTAATGGTTAGGGAGGACTTAGCTTTCTTTTTGCCCTTTCTTTAACTAATAAAGGTAGTGTGATCCGTAGTGACTTGTTGAGAGTAGTCTATGAATACTGGGATGTTTTCCTTAAAGATCTCACTGGTTTACCACCCCACCGAAAAATTGAATTCTCTATTGACTTAGTTCCTAGCATGACACCAATTTCTATGGCACCATATAAATTTGCACCCGCCAAGATGTACGAATCGAAGATCCAACTCCAAGACCTCTTAGATAAGGGCTTTATTAGCCCTAGTACATCGCTTTACGGAGCGTCAGCCCTTTTTGCAAAGAAGAATGATGGGTCATTGCGGTTGTGTATAGATTATCGCAAGCTTAATCGAGTTACCATTTAGAACAAATATCCTCTACCCAGAATAGATGGCTTACTTGACCAACTTAAGTGCTCATGTTGCTTTTCAAAGATAGACTTGAGGTCGGGGTACCATCAGTTAAGGGTTAATGAGGGGGATATCCAAAAAACAACCTTTCATACGCGTTATGGCCATTATGAGTTTCTTGTTATGCCATTTGGGTTAACCAATGCCCCGACATCGTTCATGGACTTGATTGAATTGGATCTTCTGAGAGTTCTTAGATTGGTTCATAGTCATTTTTGTGGACGACATTTTGATATATTCAGCCTTTGAGGAGGAACATGAGGAACATTTACACATAGTACTTGACTTACTTAGAGTGCACAAATTGTTTACTAAATTTGAAAAGTGTGAGTTTTGGCTAACAAATGTGAAATATTTGGGACATGTTGTATCGGGAGAATGGGTAATCGTTGATTCCTCCAAGATAGATGTTGTGTAAGATTGGGAACGAAATAAGAATGCTTTTGAAATCCAAAGGTTGTGTTTAGTGTGGAGTTCAAATCATGACTCCACACCCATATTTGAGTATAGTGTTTGGTTACAACTTTCAAAAATTAATTCCCACCACTTTTGAAAACTTGTTTCAGGCGGGATTTGAATTTTGAAATTTGGCGTACCCGATCGTCCAGCCAATTGACCAACCGGTTCATCGGAATAGTGCAATTTTTATTATTTTTTTTTGGGACAATTTGCACCTTCTATTTTTTATATATTAAATAAAAAATATTTTCTTGAATTTTTTAAAAAAATTTATGAGTTTTGAATAGAATTTTGGATTGTGTGTTTGGTTATGAGTTGTAAGTTTTTGAATCAAATATCATATGTCGCATCAATTATTCCAAACTCAATTCAAAAGTCTTTTCAAAACTCATAACTAAACAAATTTTCCACACTCAAATCATAATTTCAAAACTCACAAACTCAAAATACAACTATATTCTCAAATCATAATTCTAAAACTCTACCAAACGCAACCAAAGTTTCTTAGGGTTAGCCGGGTATTACCACCATTTTGTAAGGGACTTCTCTAGGTTACCTGCATCGTTGACTTGGTTGACCATAAAGGGTATTAAATATGTATGGAATGAGACTTGTGAGAGATCATTTCAAGAACTTAAGACTAGGTTTACTACCGCTCCAGTTTTGATAATTTCGGAAAGGAGTTTGGGATATACCGTGTATTGTGATGCATCCTGGGATGGGCTTTGATATGTGTTGATGCAAGAGGGGAAGGTTGTAGCTTATGGGCCACGGCAATTACAAACCCACGAGAGAAATTAGCCCACCCATGACTTAGAGCTAGTAGCAGTAAGTTTTGCCTTCAAAATTTGGTGACATTATTTATATGGTGAGAAGTTTGACGTCTATTCTAATTACAAAAGTTTAAAATACTTATTCTTTCAAAAAGATCGGAACTTGCGCCAACATAGATGGATGGAGTTTATGGCGGACTACGATTTTAAGTTGCACTATCATCTGGGGAAGGCCAATGTTGTAGCCGATGCCCTTAGTCGAAAGTCCGTAGGTACCGTGGCAAGTGTGGCCATTCGGGAATGGATTATGTTGCATGATATCTGTGAGTATGACTTTCATCTTGGTGAGTCTAGTGAGGGTACTACCTTGTTTACCTTGATTGCATAACCCACCTTTGATTAGGAAAGTGATAGAAGCACAATGAGGTGACCGTGAGGTGGAGACAATCTATGAGAGAATCTCCAATGGGAAGGAAGATAAGGGTTTGAACATCCACTTAGATTTGAGTGTGAGGTATTTAGACTATTTGTTCATGCCAGAATCTTGTAGAGAGGAGGTACTTTGGGAGTTTCATCATTCAAGCCTTGAGGTACATCCAGTAGGCACAAAAATGTACAATGATCTTAGTCGTCAGTTTTGGCCATTCCATTGCTAATTATCAATTGAATGTTGTGTAATTGAATGTTGTTATGAAAATTGGCCATTCCATTGCTAATTATCAATTGTTAAACTCCTTGTAATCGTGAAAACAAAGGTTTTGTAAAATCATCGAAGATAATGGAATTATGAATCATTTGAAATTGTATTAAATGATCTTGTTGTTAATATTCGGCATAAATCTTGTGATAAGGGATTGTTGAGTTAAAACTTCTTCTTGTAGAAAAGATCAGCTTAATTTTAGGGACGAAATTCCCTAAGATGGGGAGGTTGTGATGTCTCGAGTCTTTTTAAAGTAAATTGAGCACATCAACTGGTAAATTTTGTCTCTTATGTTGTCTTCGTCATTGTCGACCCATTTGAGTTTTGTGTGGTTATCAATTCTTCCTTGTGGTTGTTTCAGTCGGTGTATTTTTGTGAGTTCTGAGATGTCTTTTTGTACTTTTGGGTGTTGGAGTGAAATCAAGAAGGTAGGTTTTTTTTTCAGGCTGCCTTGTCTCACTCCAGGTTGAGACTGCCTGAGCAATTTTTTGGTCGCTTGAGTGGTGAAATTGACCTTCTTGTATCTAGTTTTGTAGTTTAAACTTCTACAAGCAAGTGCTCTTCGCTCAAGCAAAGCTTTAATCACTCAAGCGGTCTTTTATAGAGGGGAACAGAGTTTCTTGGAGTTGGTATTTTCCGTTCAAGTGCAGGTTTGGTCACTTGAGCAACCTTTCAAATTTGAATTGTTCGCTTGAGCATAGGTTTGGTCGCTCCAGCGGTCTGTCTGCAATCTGCTGCAAAAATTGTGCCAAATCACTTCAAAAGTTAAGTCTTACACACTTTTCTCTCAATTTTTACTTCACACTCTCTCTCCAGATTAACTCTCACTCTATTTTCTCTCATCTCTCTAGAAACCTTTCATCCACTTCGTTTACTCCTTGATCTCTCATTATCCATTGAGATTTTGACCTTAGTGTCTTCTTTAATTTTGGAGAGCTCGTCAAGCATTACATTGTGTACGGTGGAGATCGAATTTTAATGCCATTGATTTTGGAGATTTTCATCTTCTCCTCTCAAAGTCTTGAGGTAGGGAGTTTCTTGGAGTTATATATATGATTTTAGCATGTCTTGTTCGTTCCCTTACAATTTTAAGTTTGGATTTTAGGTTTTAAAGTGTGAAATCCAAGACATGTTAGAGAAGGGATTTCTTTCTCATGAATTTGACCTTAGATAAATTATCTTGTGAATTATGAACCATATTTGGGGATGCATGCAAGATGACATTTTGAAGATAAAGGAAAACCTTCTTTTGAACAAATCCTAGATTTTGGGGCAATTTGGAAAAAAATGAAATTTGTGAAACATCCATGGAATTGATGCTAAAACCTTCTAGAAATTGAAGAAATGTTTACTCACATTGTTGTGTAATTGAGATACTCATGAAAGGGGTAAGACGTGAGATTTGGGTAATTGTGATAATATGTTGTACATATGCTTAGCGTATGGAAGATGAAAATGAATGTTGATTGTGAATATAAGTAAATGTCATATGTCACATGGATTTGTGTTATATTATGATTTCTTTTTGAAAACTATTGAACAATGGAAGTTTTTTAGAACAAGTGTTGGGATTTTGGAGATACCTTATCTAATTATCTCTCATTTCATTCATTTGCATCATCTTGAATATTGTTTCACTCATGGTTATATTTTGATAATTAAATCCATTGTTTTGAGGAAACAATCATTGTTATGGAAACTTTTCAAGGTAAATACATTTGGTAAGTCCGAATAAGGGGTGTAATTGGTATTGCGTAAGTTGGCCTAAGTGTCCAGGGTGAAAAATCGAAAACACGAGCGGATGAGGTTCACGTGTCTTCCAGTTAGAAGCGGGTAAAGTGGGGACTCGGTAGTGCTTGTTATGCCTGTTTGTAGATACCAACCTAGGGATTACTTGAGTCGTATTTACTACCCCATTGTCTAAATTTGAAAATCATGAAGAAAGTGAATTTTTGAAAGAGACATTGCATGTAGTTTCAAAAGAAATGAAAAATGTCGACATTTGGACATAGCATGGCATGGCATTGCATTCATGTATATGGACTACTTAAACATATATACTTTGTTAAGAATTCTCTATTGGGCTATGTGCTCACCCCTAGTGGTTTTGTGCAGGAAAGGATGCAGTGATCCCGTCTAGTTAAAGGTGTGGAGTGTATTGAGGGCAAGGGGGTCACTTTTTTGTGTGAATGTGTCAAGCCAAGGGCTTAATATGTTTGGTCAACACCCTTTTGTGTAACTGGGCTTAAGCCTTGGAATTTGTAGCCTTTGGGCATTTACCTTGTTTTTATTTCCTTCACTTTTATATGGTTACACATTCTATGGATTCATCTTTTTAGAAGGTTGAATATGTATTGCATGTAAACACTTTTGTATACTTCTATGAAATAAAATACTAATTGAGGGAAATTGGTTGGTAGAAGAAGGGTTGTGTATTGGGTATATTTATTCATGTCGACTTTATTATTATTAGATTTTAGGGGCATTACAGATGGGTTCAAACATTGTTGGCTATTACTTTTCCTGGATGGGACATTCTTAAAAGATAGGTTCATGGGGAATTTACTTGCAGCAATGGCTAAGGATGTCAATCAAGGTAAGAGGATGTCTAGCTTTTATTTTCATACAGAACACACATCAACAACTCCATTACACTCATGTTAAAGTATGTAACACACTAACAGTCTACAAGTTTCTTCCCATTGAAACACACATCAACAATGTGGCATACATTGTTTTTGAACTTACTAAACACAGATTATTTTCTCCACATGGTTTTTTCCATTAGCGTTCGCAATTGTTGATTCAAAAAATACCGCCAATTGGGAGTGGTTTCTACATCATCTGTCTGAAATTATTGGTAGAGATCAGGTGTTGACATGTGTCCGACTGTCACACGGAGCTTCTGCAATCCATGTCAACCATATTCCTATCGACACATCATGCATTTTGTTTGTTACATCTTCAGATGAATTTGAGAGATTAGATGAAATATGTTTACTCATCACATAAAATTTGGTTGATGCGTAAGCTACGGGAATGTGCATACGAGCCGACTGTAGCAAGTTTCAACCAAAAGTTTGAGGTGTTAAAGTAGTGCAGCCCGACGGTGATTGAAGATTTCTTTAAAGACTTGCACCCGAAGCAATGGACTAACGCGTACTTTAGGTAAGTGACGCTAGAACGATATTCGTTTAGTATTTGTCTGTTTGGTGGGATCCAAATTCGTTACTGTGTTTATTATTTGCCCACATAATGCATGCTTATATGTTGTTTGGTCCTTTTTTGGCTACCACATGATGCTTGGGTTTTTTTTCCATCTAATTGTTTTCTCACGTGGGTTTCATTGTTAAACGTTTTCTTGGGGGCAACGATATAGTGAAATGTGATCGAATGTTGCCGAGTCATTCATCAACTGGATACATGAGGCTCATCATCTTCCAATTACTAGGTTAGTCGATACAATTAGAGGTAAAATGATGAAAAAGATGACAAAGTGTAGGGTGAAATGTACCACACGGGTTGGCATAATATGTCCGAAAATGAAGAAGAAATTGGTGGCAACATATAACAACAACAGGTCATGGAGTGTTAGTCAGGAAAATGAAAATGTTTACAAGGTCCACTTGCACCCATTGGTGTTGGTTGACATTGGTAGGCAGACATGCTCATGTTTTCAGTGGCAGTTACATCGGTTCCTGTGCTCCCATACTATTGTCGCATTTCGTAATAGTGGGCAAAACATATATGACTCAATTGCATCGTACTACCACATTGACAAGTTCAAGGCGATGTATAGCGGAACTATATTTTCGATACCAAACGTTGGGAAACCGACATTCACACTGGATGATTACATGATCACACCACCAACCGTGAAGCGTTCGCCTAAAAGACCCAAACAGAAGAGAATTACTTCGAAGGGCGAGATGGTGCAGTATAGTCGTTGTGGCCATTGCATGAAGTTGGGTAACCATAACAGGAAAACATGCAAAGAACCGATCTGGGTATGGTACGATATGTTCATTTTATTGGGTTGTCGGCTTCAGTTGTTGACTTGATTTCATGTGTCGTTATGCCAAATTTTCGTTCCTCAAGACTTAATTTATGTTTAGGTTTGCAATACCTTATCAATCAGTAATACGTATTTTACGACATTTCAATTTGAATAAACAATTTCCATAGTTGATCATATTGGTTCCATGCACAATTAGTTGATTACTTTTGTTTTCCATCTCATTGGGATGTTCACAACCCAATTACATTCTGCTACATATTATGTCATTCATCTATTTTGTTAATGATTATGGGAATTCGGTTTGTATGTCTTCCAATTTTGCAATGTATGTTCTAGCATATCGACTAGCACACAATGACAAGAACTCCGATTCATCTCGGTATAACATTGACACTTTACTACTTCTCAAAAGGCAAATATATATATATATATTTATTTTTTTTTGCGCTGCACGGTACCATGTTTGTTCGACTCCAAGAAAGTCGTACGGTACGAAATGAGACATTAACATCCTACGGCTTAACTGGTCATGGATTTGATTTGTTTTTGAACGTCACATTGTTATTATTACCATGACTAACAATACAATACGCGTCTATGTTGTCTTCATGTTCACATATACATAGCATGGGTCCATGACTTAATGTCCATGCGCGGGTTTAAACAAAGTGCTTACCCTATACGACATGATACATTCGTAAAACATATTGTTTGGTTTAACTCTCAAAATACAATTTTTGAAAAAAATTCCAAAATTTTGTTTGGTTGGAATTTTTTTTTAAAAAAATTCCAAAATCAATTTCTCTCTCCTACACATCAATCAATCACTTTTTCTCTCTCCTTTTTCCTTCTCAATTACTTTTTTTCTCCCACACATCTACTTAACTACAACAAAATATCAAATCATCCCAAACTCCCATACTCCAAAACTATTTCCAAAATATATAACCAAACAAACCAAAAAAAATTCTGAACTCTTTCCCCAAGATTTTTTTTGAAAATTTATCTCTCAAAACCAAACCATACACACCCATAATTTCATCCACGATAACACCACAACTAAATGTATAAATTTGTTCAACAAATTGTTAGGAATTTGAATTTCAAATGTCAAACATCGCACACTAAGTGCAAACATAACAAACATGTGATTAAATAAAATATAATCAACACACCCAATCTACTAAAATTTCCTTTATCTGCAACAACAGGAGAGATTTCTTGACATGTTTCCACGTGCGAGTGCTTACACAAAGGTTACATGACACAACAGGCGTTCCATCATACATTACGCAACCGGTTTATTTATTGATATAACCACATACTTGTCCCACTCAAATTTTGAACCATTTCATACACAACAAACACACAAAAAATCAATACTACATTGTAAAGGTATACCAATAGCAACATGAATTATAAGTACTACACCAAGTCTTAATACAATCAAAACTCATAACTGAAAATATATATATACTCATAATGTTAAATCATGTTCATACCAAAATGACACGGATATTGTTATGCTGTGAAAAAATAAAGTCAAGCAATGCAAACAAAATTATGTCTCATCCAAAACACACGAACAAAATAATATATAATACCAAAAGAACATCAACTGGTTGCATCACATAAGTTGGCTGGGAAGCCCCTTTCAGAGTCGTTGATGAAATTTTTTACGAGTGTTGCCCTGAATGCGGTTGGTGTCATACCATACATTGAGCTGTCAATTTCAATCTTGTTGACATACTACTTGATGATGAAACATACCACAATCGCACAATCAGGCTTGTGCATACAACACACGTTTCAACGTCAACCCACAATTAATACAACACCAGATTTCATTTGTACTATTTACTGCAAAATACCTATCACTTACGATTCTGGGTTTTATTGGGGGCAATCTATCACAGACTCTAACGGACTATCATTGGTATGGGTTGACGACCCACCAGCCACACCAGCCGCACTCGATGCACTCACGGAACTCTTTATATACTCAATCACCCATTGTTTCTGGAACAACAACATCACTATTACAGTCAATCCCGTCATTCGTGCATCGCACCGCCAAAATTAAGCTATAATTTCATAAAGACATTCCGAAAATTTCACACACATTTCGGTCATATTCAGGAGTATATAGCTTACTGAATAACACAATTTCAAAAAAAAAAAAAAAAAATTCACTTACCACTTTCATGGCCTCGTATACATGATCGTCTTGACTTCCCCTCCGTTGTCTAATAGAATTGTAATGTGTCCACGTACCCAGCAATGAATCATGAACCATGATCGTCCAGTGGTTAGCATGGTATATCGGAAAATGTATGTATCTGTGTCTAGCTGTGGCCATCGGATGTACTTTCAAGTAACGATCCTTCGACGAGACACTAGGATTCTATATCATGAGCACACATACAGCCAAAAAAATTTGTTACAAAACAAACAAGTTATACATCACTACAGTCACCATTAAAAAAAAAAAAAAAAAAAAAATTGGGGAAATGAGAGGGTGGCTTTGCATGTTTGTCCTTTTCCATACCGAACATACGCTGCTGTAGAAATACGATTTGTGAACATTCATTGTGCTCACACACGACATGGTCTACAATTCTGCTAGCACATTAGCATATGCATCAATAACCTACAGTCCCACATTCAATACATTGCTCAGACTTTTTCGTATAACTTTAGACGGGTCACGGCCATGAATCATTTCGTTGTACATATCACTTATAGTACCCATCGTTGCACCTCTTTATACAAGCGACTGATTATCTTTAAAGTAGACGTGTTTATTATCCTTCGTCGTGCTCTAAATAACAACTCTATACCAAAAAACTACAAACATTAGAAACTACTTAAAACTACTGACAATTCATTACAACAAAAATACAATACTGGTATCCAATCAAATTACCCATCACCATCGAAACTATAAACATTTTCTAGCAATTTCTTCTCATCCCCATCGACCATTTTCCACATAGGGTGATGGTTGGTCATTTCAAAGCCCGTCTAAGTTCTATGCGAGTCGTCCTCATCATCAACGTTTATTATAGCCTCGCACACCAATGAGACAATGTTACCACAAATTTCCGTTTCTTTGAACACCTAACCAACTCGGGGTACTCGTAATCTTCCAATCTCCATTTCCATCTTGGTTTGTTCTTTAAATGCCTCACCATCAATGTCATCATTGATTCCATGCCATACACTATGTCCCCATAACTCTGAACCTTCACTCCGACTGCATCACCGTTTAAGTCTTCTGCAATGTTGCCACCAAGCGCAAGTGATGCAGCTCCAGTGCATGCCACACAAAATGGACTGCAACTTTCATTGTCGGTGTACGGCACGGTGCCAATTAGGGGTGTCCGCAGTTCGGTTTGAGAAGGTTTGCGGTTCGGTTTGGACCCACCTGCATCTATGCGATTTGGGAAAAAGTCAACCCACAATCGCCTGCAGTGCGGTTTGCGGTTTGTGCGGATAGGGTTCGCGGATGTGCGAGCGGTTTGAGGATTGGACTTTTTTAAAAAAAAATTATTTCTAAACCTTTTTTTTCCCTATTTTGTCAATATTTATTTTAGACCATTTCCTCCCATTTTTTAAAATGCTCCAACATTAATAATTAATGAATTAAAACTTATAAAATAAAAAAAAAAACAACAAAATCAATTCATAACCCAAACAAATCATTCAAAATCTACATTGATCATTAACTTGCATTCATCCTATATTCATCATTCCAAACCCAAATAAAAAAATCCTACATTCATCATTCTTAACCGAAATACCAAAAAAAAAAAAAAAGAAAAGGTAATTCTTCATTAACTTACATTCATCCAAAATGCAAAAAAATAAAAAAATAAAAACTAAATTCATTAACTTACATTCATCCAAAACCAAAATCCAATTAAAAAAAAAAAATTGTTGTCAAACTTCATTCAATTCAAACCCATGAAATAAAATAAAAGCATTTCTAAGCTATCAAACTTCATCATGAATCACATCCAATCCAACTTTCAAAAATTCCAATTCCATGCATGTGGTTGATGAACCCTGCACAAAAACAAATTGAAAAAATATAAACTTTAATCTTCAATCTTCATAATTCCTTTGAGATAAAAAGTGTAAAAGAATAAAATAATGAAAAAATAAACAAATGTCTATATATTACATCTCAATATAGTAAGAAAATGTGTTGAGTATATGAAAAATTACCGATGAGCAAATGGATATTAGAGATCAATTATAGCATTAACATTATAGGTTGAACTTGAAGATGAGCTTGACTCCAAAGTACCTAATCAGGAGTCAACAAGAGAAGATTAATAAAACTTACATTAGAAAATGAACAATGCAAATAAAAATGAAGATAAATAAATTTTCATGTTACCCAAGTCATATTGCTCAAATTCCTCCACATCATCCATCGCCTTTCGAAGAGAAATTAGAAGGTTTCTTCAAAGCCAATTTTGAGTACATACAAGAGCTTCAACCATAGAAGGCGAGAGTGAACTACGAAATGGGTCAAGAATACGCCCCCCTCCCCTCCCCCCGGTACTAAAACCCGATTCTGACACAACGGAAGAAATAGGCATGGCCATCACATCCCTTGCTAGTTGTGATAACACCCTATATTTGGTTGCATTCACCTTCCAATAATCCAAAATCTCAAATGTTTGATTTTTTGCAAAATGTTCAACCTCTGATAAATATTGTTCCAATTCCGACTTAGATCCACTAGTGCATCGCCTCTCCAAATAGGAATTAAATCGGTAGTAAACCAAAGAATAGGGATCATCATCATCATCATCTTCCACCATATTCACAACTTCATTCACACTTGGAAGTTTCTCATTTGAAGGATAAAGTGTGACATAATGGCTATACAAACGACTCATACAACTCTTAACCTTGTCTACTATATCTTCCACCTTCTTATTATCTCCAAGAAATAAATTTGAAAAACGAAACTCCAAGTATATCATTTTTTTGGTAGGATCAAGAACCACCGCAACATACAATAACAAATTGATCTTACTTCCATCCCCCCAATACTTGCTAAACTTTTGTTTCATAGTCTTTGTCATTGTGCTCAAAGTATCATCCTCCTCCAAAATTAATTGGTTAATTTTGCTTTCAATAACAAACATTTCTTTGGAAAAAGCATTGGAAGTAACAAAGAGAGACCTCAAAAATTTCTTAGTTGTAAGATAAAATAATTTTAAAAACCTCAAAAAAATTCTACATTTTTTCCAATCCAACTCATTCGGACTTCTCCTTATGCCACCATCAACATCCTTGAAATAAGATTCAAAGTTGGAATCCACAAACTTCAATCGGTTAAAAGCCTTCTCATACTTTTCGGCGGCCTCTAACATCAAAGTTCCATCTAGTTGGTATATCTAGGCATACAAGAGCTTTTGAATCAAGTTCGAGTGTGGCCGCACACTTCTTAAAAACATCATGCCTATGAGGAGAAGACCTCACATATCTCACTGCAAGTCTAATGTTGGCAATAGAATCGTCCATTTCTTTCAACCCATTACTCACAACAAGATTAAGAATATGTGCACAACAACGCATATGAATAAACTCATGTTGCAAAATAGTCCCCCTCCAATCTTTGGTTATTGTTTTCAAATATTGAATGGTAAGATTATTAGAACTAGCATTATCAACTGTTAAGGTGAATATACTATCAATGTTCCACTCAATCAAACATGACTCAATTTTTCGACCCAATGTTTCTCCTTTGTGATCCTCAACTTGTTGAAAATTTATGATTCTTTTTTAAAGTTTCTAGTAATCATCGATGAAATGAGCAGTCAAACACATGTAACACAAATTTTGAATAGATGTCCAAGTGTTCATAGTAAAGCAAATTCTACGACCCTTCATGGCTTTCTTTAACTTATCCCTGTCATTCTTGAATATGTTAAGCACTTCTCTAGATATGGTTTGATGCGAGGAAATTGGTGTGAATTTGGATTGCATGACATTACAAAATCTTCTAAACCCAACACCCTCCATAAATCTAAATGGCAACTCATCAATGACCACGATCTCCGCAAGAGACCTTTTACAAGTATCAAAATTAAAAATTGTTGCTACAACCTCAACACCCTCTTCATTTTGTTTCGGTTTAAGATTTAATGTTTGTTGACCATTTGTTTCCTGTTTGGATATTCTTTACAATTGGATGTATGACTCCTCAAATTACTAGTCCCATGAAGTCTAGAGTCAACCATATACTCTTTCTTGCAATATTTACATACGGCTCTACGCTTCCTATCGGTCCCTACAACCTTGTCAAAATGATCCCAAACTGTGGATGGTGCTCTTCCCCATCCACTCTTACTCTTTCTCTTCGGGGGTCTAGGAGGCTTAGGTTCAGGTTCAGGTTTGACTAAGAGGGGATTCATTTGAGAATTAGAGGATTCCGAAGGTACAAGATTGATTGCGGGAGATTGAACACTATCCTCCATTTAAATTGGATTAAAAAATTACAAATTCAATTTCAATAACATAACAGATTCAATACAGTCACAGATTCATTTTAATTTTAATAACAGATTCAATACAGATTCAATTCTATACAAATTCAATACAGATTCAACACAGTCACATATTCAATTTTAATTTTAATAACAGATTCAGTTCTATACAAATTCAATTCCAATTTCAATAACAGATTCAATTCTATACAAATTCAATTCCAATTTCAATAATAGATTCAATACAGATTCAATTTCCACTTCTCACAGATTTGTTGGAGCATTGCAAAAGCACAGATTCAATTCCAAAAAAAAAAAAAAAACTCAGAGATGTAACATGCCTGCGAGGGACCTCAACGGGTTACAGTTCGGACTCAATTTGCGTCACGGTTCTTAATCTTGAACCAAAGAGTCCAAATCCGGCAAATCGTTTTGAGAAAACAGATTTTTGAAAAGAAGTGCCAAACATGGACTGCTTTGCCAGATACAGAGTCGCCACCTAAATATTTTATTTTGGGAGAATTTAGGAAACCCTGACTCGGTGCCAAAGGCCACGTGTCCGTCATCACCAAAATTGTCTTGGCTCGGGAGCTTGGGTACGATTGGGGAAGGTCAGCTATGAGCACCCCCTTTCGCCCGGTCCGAAGACCGGCCTCTACTAACCGTGATATCCGATTTTGAAAACGTTACGTGTTCTTATTCCGATTATTAGCCTAGAATTACTATGTTATGCGCACAGTAAACAAGTATAGACTAGATTGCCTAATTTGGAAACAAGCATTGCATATCCGTTTGTTTTGAAAAGCGCTTTGGAATTTGCTACTCGCAAGTAGGCTAAAACACGGATTTCAACGAGTTTTTCCAACTCAAACAATCCAACCTCCACCCACAGGCATTCAGGCAGTTTATCTCATATAAGCACTTAGCCACATGGTAATCATACTGTCATGGCAACATTCACACGCATGCGATATGCTAAAGCGAAAAATACTTACATCGTACTCCGTGCCAAAACAATAAACTAGTTAGTAATCATACGCATGGTCCTAGTTCATGTTAAGTGGCTAATGCAACACAAGCAAAATGTGATCTAGACAGGCTCGGCTATCCTAAACATGGCATGTGAAATGTTACAAGTAACAAGTATTCAATTTGGAAATTGAAATACAATGCAGTTAGCGTGATGTACCGAGCCCGGCGCATGTAAGACAAATGTATGGATGCACGCATGCTATCATACTGTATGCTAATTTAAATATGCCCTAATCTACCATCGTAAGCAGGTAAATAAAAGGGAAGAAAGAAGCGGGGGTTGGAATGCATACACACACACACCCACCCTTATTACAAATTCGCCCTCGCTCGGAGGGACCAAATAAATATTACAGTCCAAACAATAAATAAATAAATTATTACAAAATTTCTAATTATCAAATTAAATCCAATATAAAAAGAAAGGGGTCTCAGCCCTGCCTCGGGATGCGCGAATGATGCATGCTTGATCCAACTTGCGCAAAATGGCTAACCCCTCACCAAAATAGCCTTGGTCCTTGGGCCACCAATTATGCTAGAGGCCAAAATACTCAAGGCTTACAAGCCCAAAATGCAAAGCAATCACATCAAGCATGCCCAACATGACAAAATCAGTGGCTCACAGCCCTTAAACATGGCAAAATGATGCTAACATCTTCATGGAGTTATGCTAATATATGCAAGAATCATGGCCTAAACACAAGATGCACTTCTATGCCAAATAGAGGAATGCAAAGCAAGTATGTTAAGCATGCAAGAGGCCAACAAAACACCATTATACAGAGATAAAATATGATCCAAAACACCCAAAAAAGTTCTGAAATGGCGCCAAAAACAAGCAAGCATGCATGTTGCCTTTTAAGCCAAAAACAAAGGTAAAAGAGGTACAAAGGGGAGAGGGGTGTCCCTCCCCAATACAAGACTTCCAACCACCTTCCTCACCACTAAAAACCCACTGGTATTCAGTGGTGAGAAGACCAAAATAACAAAGCAAACACGGCTCAAAATAAAGGCACCAAAGAGGCCAAAATAAGGCCTAAGAGGGTGAGTTTGCACTCAAACCACAAAGTGACCTTAATGAAAGTTCAAAAGTAAGAAAATATAAGACTTTTTTATGTTATACACAAAGCTAAAAACAGCAAGCAAAACAGGTAAAAACTAGTTGCAAAAACGGGGAAACTAAAGTAAAGTGCTCACCCTTGAAGAACACCTCAAGAACAGATGATCCAGCCCTCTTCTATTGATCAAAACCAGTCCAAAAGTTCAACAAACAACCCTCCAAGTCTCCCAATCTCGAGCTAAGGTGTGATGGTGTGTGTATTGGTGCAAAAGTAAGGTAAAACCACACTTTTAGACCTAGAAACACACACACAAGAGGAGAGAGAGGGAAAATGTAGAGAGAGGGAGTATATGGCAGATATATAGATATAGAAGCTCTGGTTTTTTTTGTTGAAAATGGCTAACCCCTCACCAAGGGAGAGAGATGGTGCTTATATAGGCAAAAAACAAGGCTCAAGGCTTCTCCAAGAAGCTAACTAAAAGGGGCAAGGGGTGCAAAGGGGTCTTGGCTTCTTGGGGAAGCTAAGACAGCTGGCCAAGCTTCTCCAAGAAGCTTGGCCAAAGGGGTCAACCTTCTAGAAGGTTTGGGGGTTAAAAGGTGCAAAGGGGTCATCCCCGTGCATAGGGAGTGGTATGGGTGCATTCCAGCTGGCACAGCTGGCATGCACTATGCTCCAATGGATGTAGAAAGGTTGCCGGCCAACCAAATAGGTCACCGGCACAATAAAGTGCCGGTCGGCTAAATATAGTGCCGACCGGCCAAAGGTTTTAAGAAAACACTGCCGGTGGCACAAATTTGAAGCCGGTGATGATATGGGAGGGCCGGTGGGGTGTGGGGATGGCCAACAAGCCATTCCCTGCCCTTCAAGGCAAACACACAGGTGTTTGGTGCTAAAACCAAACACGAAGCAGTCGAGTCAGGAGGTCCTGAGACGAGGCGCGCTGCCAAGGCCTCCGGGAACTCGAGACGAACACAAACACGGATAATCACCGTGTGTTCAAACGGTGACGTCCAAGTCTTGAGGACGGTCAAAAATGGGGTGTCTACAGTTGCCCCTCTTTGACAGAACTCGAAAGTCATAACAATGACGGGAGTGTATGTCAAAGCCCAGAGACGACCCATTTTTGACCAGGCCGAAGACTTAGACAAGCATGCAAGACAAACAAGGTATGCCCCCGGAGGCAGGGGCAAAATGCAGCTGAAAATGCAAGAAGCCGAGCATAACTTATGATCATGCAAATAAAGCTGTAACGAAGCACGCATGCGACAGTTTTAAGCTAGCATACACCAAACTACACTACAATGCAGAAAGGTGTAAGAGAATTATGTAATTCTCAATACGTCTCACGCGGAGGATACAGTACCTGTCCGGTTCGTCCGGTTGCACCGACCTCAAATGAGCCGTACATACAATATCGTGACTGTAAAGAAAACAAACTTAACAGGTGCAATGTCGTTAGTAACATGCATAACAAAGCAATCGAAAGTGCGTGACAACGCATGCAATGTGTATGGAAAGGGAATTTGAACACCTGTAAGTAAAGCAATGCACGCATGCACGCAATGTGTATGGAAAGGAACTTGAACACATGTGAGTAAAGCAATGCACGCATGCACGCAATATGTATATAAGGAACTTGAACACATGTGAGTAAAGCAATGCACGCATGCACGCAATACGTATATAAGGAACTTGAACACATGTGAGTAAAGCAATGCACGCATGCACGCAATGTGTATATAAGGAACTTGAACACATGTGAGTAAAGCAATGCACGCATGCACGCAATGTGTATATAAAAGGAACTTGAACACATGTGAGTAAAGCAATGCACGCATGCACGCAATGTGTATATAAAAGGAACTTGAACACATGTGAGTAAAGCAATGCACGCATGCACGCAATGTGTATATAAAAGGAACTTGAACACATGTGAGTAAAGCAATGCACGCATGCACGCAATGTGTATATAAAAGGAACTTGAACACATGTAAGTAAAGCAATGCACGCATGCACGCAATGTGTATATAAAAGGAACTTGAACACATGTGAGTAAAGCAATGCACGCATGCACGCAATGTGTATATAAAAGGAACTTGAACACATGTGAGTAAAGCAATGCACGCATGCACGCAATGTGTATATAAGGAACTTGAACACATGTAAGTAAAGCAATGCACGCATGCACGCAATGTGTATATAAAGAACTTGAACACATGTGAGTAAAGCAATGCACGCATGCACGCAATGTGTATATAAGGAACTTGAAATTGAACCTGGCAAAACATGATGCTGAAATGCAACGTACTGCAACACAGTATGATTGAAATGATTTATGGAATTCACAAGATATAAAAGGACACGGGAAGGAGCGTCCTTCGCCTGTACCGAGCATCGCTCACAAAAGTCATGGCCTGAGGTCAACTCGAAGGTCCACTTGCATTCTGACAGTGCATTTTCTTGTATTGCCTTGAGTGATGAAGGTGCCAAACCACACAATTGACCCGAACAAGGGTGCGAAAGGTACAATGACCGCGAGGGGAGGTTACTGGTATCCATTCCGGTACCCTGCTACCCTGTTATTCTCCTGCTTTATTTTCCTTTTTATTAGGAGTTTAAGCACATTGCATTGCCTCAGGCAGGTCCTATTTTTTGAAATCGCATATTTTTACAAAAATACATGGCGGAAATGAAACAGCTATTTGTTCAAAAGGTGTTGCATTTGCACGTTCTACGCATCGCATCGCAAGGCATCACATGACAATGTGACCGAAATTGACACTGTTTTGAAAACGAAACATCGCATCGTAATAATCAGGTAGTGAACCAATTACAATTCGATAAGCAAAACAGAGGGACTTGTTATGACCAAGCAGGTGCGAGTACAACTCGATAAACAATACAAAGACTTAAAGAGAGTGAAATACAACTCGATAAGCAAATATACAACAACTCGATAAACAAATGGGCGCGCCCTCGTGAGAATTGATCACTGGAGGGTATTGGAAATGGTAGGATTCCCCAACTTCTTAGCATAAACAGCTCAGAGGACAAGGAGGAGAACCACCGGCCCAACAGAAAGGCCATCGGCCGTGAGGAAAGGCCATCGGCCGAAAATTTGATCCATCGGCCAAAATAGATGGCCGGTCGGCAATCTATTTGGCCGGTCGGCCAAGAACAGAAGGAACCAGCAGAATGCTGACACCTGTCCTCCATTCAACCTTATCCCCTACAAAAGACCCCAGCTTCGTAGTTTTCTTCATTTCCACTCTGATTTACTCCAAATGGAAGAATTCCTTGCCCAAAATCTCGCAACTTGGATTAACAACTTGGATGGCTCGGAAAAGCTGAATTTCCGGGCCTTTGGCATAAACGCACTATTCACTTTGCGTCGTACCCCGCTGCATTTTCCATTTCTTCATGCCGCGGCAAGGTTTTGGAATCCGGTGACACACGTCTTCAGCTTTAGCGGGCAAGAGGTGTGTCCTACCTTCGAAGATTTCCAAGCTCTAATGGAATCTGAGCGTAATGAAGAGATTTTGCCCCAACTTCGTTTTGGCCATGCCCAAGTCTTAGGGCAAATGTGTGGGCTTTCAATACCCGATGCTCGTTCTTTAATTTGTGATGGGATGCTGGATGTTCCGAGCTTGGTTTGCCGTTTTTCTGAGACCGGTGATCGCGGTGACCATCACTGGCAAGGCTTCCGGCGACACGCCCTCTGTTTGTGCATGCTATCTCATTTTCTGTTTGTCTCAGGTTCTGGAGGGTCTAGTGTCCGGTTGATTGAGGTTGCCCAAGGCTTGAAGGAGGGCAAAAGCTGCATTGCCATGATTCTGGCTGAGACGTTGCTGGGCTTAGACGCCTTTTATCGTCGAGAGACGACCAGACTAGCAGGGAGTCCACTATTACTGCAGGTAATGTTTCCCTCCCAATCTCACATATATGTTTGCTCACATCACTCGGCCCTCAGGCTCGGTTTTTCTCACAAAACCCTTTTCTTACTTTTTCTCTCATCGTACATCTCTCTATTCTTTATTCTCTCATTTTTCATCCCTCCCCAGGTATGGTTGATGGATAAACTGCAGGTTGTGGACTCTTGCCCAGCTTACTCAGCTCGCGGTTACTTCTTCAGGCAGCGCCTAGTTGATGCCCTTGATGAGGGTTGGTGGTTCGAATGGATGTGCAGTTTGTCCGCAGACCGTATTGCTTGGCGGTGCCCTTGGCTCAATCTCCCGGTAATGAGCTACAGCATGACCCGTCAACCCGGGATCCAATTGATTGGCTTGACTCACTGTGTCTTCTACTTTCCATTCCGTATCCTGCGCCAGTTCGGTCATGATCAGACTTGCCCGCCGGAAGGGATAGAGTACCCGGCTACATTCCCGATTCGAGGCGCACAGCTGGCCCGATATGCCACAGCATGGAGGACGAGAGAACTCCTGGCCCCCGCTCCCACTTTCAGTTGCACTTTGTCTGATGAGTGCTTGGATTGGCTTAATGAAGAGGCACAGGAAGGGCCCACTTTGGCATCAGAGGCTTCGACCAGCTCTGGGAGGGGGCGCAGGGACATTTGACTTGACCATGCCCCGGATTTATTGCTTTATTAGTACTTTCAAGTTTTCTTTGTGAGTGTAATAAAAAGCAACTTCAATCGTATGTAAGAGCAAGAGAACTCTGTATTGAAATCAATGAAATTGAAGGTTGTGGTACTGAAAATTTTCCGCTTTGGTCCAGAAATGGTCTTAGTTGTAAAAAGATTTATTTGAACAAAGTCACCTTTATTAAAACTTTTCAAATCTATTTTCGGTATGGATCAGAACTGGACACGCCTGAGATCTGTCACTGAGATGCACAACCCCGGATCCTAGCAACTGGAAAGTTGCCCCTTTGTTTGAACGGTACCGCGGCACTGTACAGCAACGGAAAGTTGCCCCTAGTCTGAATAGCATTGTACCGGAGATTGCGATAGACGCTGATGGACAAAGATGACCGAGATGATCAAATGGACAAAGTTGATCGGGGAAAAGTTTATGGCTGAACTTCAGGATGAAGCTGCCTACGTATCCCAAAGATGGGAATCAAGCCTTACGTAGTTCAGGCTTGGGTTCACTCGAGTATTTTCACTCTCCTTTTGCGCTCTAACTTTTGCCAAGGCCGCCCTTTGCGGGTTTTCAACCTTGCGAGCTCAGTTTTTATATTTTCTATTTTTTGTGCTCTGAATTTTGCCTAGGTCGCCCTTTCGGGTTTTCGGCCTAGCGAGCCTCTCAGGGGTAATATTTCTTCAACTTGTCCATGTTGATCGGTTGGGAGAACTCTAGGCCATCTAGGTCCATCAGAACCACAGCTCCACCTGACCAGATTGACTTGATGATGTAGGGACCAGTCCAATTGGGTCTGAACTTGCCCCTTGGGTCGTGGATGGGAGCTCGGTTGTCTTTGAGTACCAAATCTCCTTCCTTCAAATTCCTGGACTTAACCTTCTTGTTGAAAGCCCGGGCAATTCTGCGTTGATATCCTTGGACATGGTATAGTGCTTTTAATCTCCTCTCATCAAAAAGCATGAGTTCCTCGAATCTGCTCTGCTGCCAATCTGCCTCGGCTATTTGACACTCAGCCAATACTCGTAAAGACGGAACCTCAATCTCTATAGGTAGAACGGCCTCCATCCCATAAACCAAGGAATACGGAGTCGCCCCGGTAGAAGTTCTAATCGAAGTTCGGTAGCCCCACAGAGCAAACGGCAACTTATCTAGCCAATCCCGGTAGGTTTCCACCATCTTCTGCAATATGTGTTTGATGTTCTTGTTGGCGGCCTCAACTGCTCCGTTGGTCTGCGGCCGATATGTGGACGACTTATGAAAAGCCACATTGTATTTCTCCAACAAATCAATCACCTCCTTTTTGAAGTGGGAGCCATTGTCTGAAATGATCTCGTTCGGGACTCCATAACGGCAGATGATGTTGTTTCTGATGAACTTTGCGACATGCGAAGCCTTCAACACCGCATAAGATTGGGCCTCGACCCATTTGTAAAGTAATCTATTGCTACCAAGATAAACTCATGCCCATTCGACCCCTTCGGGGTAACAGCCCCAATCACATCAATTCCCCAAACTGAAAATGGCCATGGCGACGTCATGTTGTACAGCTTTGACGGCGGGATGTTCATGCGGTTTGCGTGAATCTGGCATTTGTGGCATCGCCGAACAAAGCCGATACAATCTTCCTCCATGGTAGACCAGTAGTAACCCTGTCTGAGGATCTTCCGTGCCAGCATCACCCCATTCATATGTGCCCCACATTCTCCTCCATGGATGGCCTCCATCAGGCGCTTCGACTCTTCAGCTTCTACACACAGCTTGTGCATTCCCAGGTGACCTCTTTGTACAATTTACCCCCGCAGATGATAAACTGAACAGCCATTCTTCTGATTGCCCTTTTGTCCTTGGCATTTGCCCCTGGTGGGTACGCCTCCTTTTCCAAGAAGTTCCATATGTCGTAATACCAGGGGTTGTTGTCCTGCACTTCATCTATGGCAGAGATTGACTCGTAAGCAGGTGCAAATTTCTGGTCAATAATGACTGGACGCATCCGGACTCCAGATGGGATGTCTATCATGGAAGATAGAGTTGCTAACGAATCTGCGAACCTGTTGTTCTCTCTTACTAGGTGAGTGAAACTTAACTTCTCAAACCGAGGAATTAACAAATCCAAGGTCTGGTGGTAAATTATCATCTTTTCCTCCTTGACTTTCCAGTCTCCTTTCGCCTGAGACACAACAAGGTTCGAGTCCCCAACGACGTCCAATCGCCTTGCCCCTAGTTCTAGGGCCGCTTCTAGACCGGCAATACATGCCTCATACTCTGCCTCATTGTTCGAGACTTTGAACCGAAGCTTGAATGCTAAAGGGATACGGGAATCGTCAGGCGCTATCAGCAACACCCTATCCCATACCCGTACTGATTTGACGCTCCGTCAAAGTACATCGTCCAAGTTTCATCTTCGATGTGCAGAATAGCTTCATCTGGGAATAGGTACTCAACCGCTTCATCCCCTTCAACCGGGTGGTCGGCAAGGAACTCTGCTACCGCTCTCCCTTTTACTGACTTGCGCGTCACATACTTGAGATCAAATTCGGAGAGCAACAGCAGCCAACGAGCTAGCCTACCCGTAAGTGCTGGTTTCTCGAAAAGATATTTGATGGGATCGAGTCGTGAAACCAACATTACAGAGTGAGCTAACAGGTAGTGCCGCAGCTTCCTGGTAGCCCATACCAAGGCCAAACAAGCCTTTTCCAGCGGAGTGTAGCGGGTCTCGTAATCCAACATCTTCTTGCTCAGATAGTAGATGGCCCTTTCCACTTTATCTTCTGACTCTTGTGCGAGCATGCAGCCCATTGTAGTCTCGGTTACTGACAGGTACAATATCAACGGTTTTCCTGGCTTTGGTGGTGACAACACGGGCGGGTTCTGTAAATATTCCTTGATCTGTTCAAAAGCTGCTTGGCATCGGCCGTCCCATTGGAACTTCTTTCCTTTCTTCAGAAGACCAAAAAGTGGTTCACAAGTTAAGGTTAGTTTTGAGATAAACCGCCTTATGAATTGCACTTTACCCAGAAAGCCTCGCACCTCCTTTTCAGTCATTGGTGGTGGCATTTCTAAGATGGCCTTGATTTTGGAAGGGTCGACTTCGATGCCCCTTTGTGTAATCAGAAATCCCAGCATTTTTCCCGCTGTAACACCAAACGTACACTTCTGAGGATTCAGCCGCAGCCGAAATTCTCTGATCCTTTGAAAAAACTTTTGCAAGGCGGTGTAGTGGCCCTCTCTTTCTTTGGACTTGACAATCATGTCGTCCACGTACACCTCGACCTCTTTATGGATCATGTCATGTAATATTGTGGTTGCAGCCCGTTGATATGTAGCCCCAGCGTTCTTCAACCCAAATGGCATCACTCTGTAGCAATATGTACCCCACGGGGTGGTAAAAGCAGTCTTTTCCCGGTCTTCGGGTGCCATTACTATCTGATTATAACCTGAGAAGCCATCCATAAACGAAAGCAAAGCATGCCCCGCTGTGAAATCTACCAACTCGTCGATATGCGGTAAGGGAAAGTCATCCTTCGGACTGGCTCTGTTCAAATCCCTGAAATCCACACATACCCGGATTCTGCCATCCTTCTTCGGCACTGGAACAATGTTGGCCAACCAAGTCGGGTATTCGGATACCAGCAGGAAGCCTGCGTCAATCTGCTTGGTGACCTCTTCCTTGATCTTAATGGCCCAATCAGGGCGGATCCTCCTGAGTTTCTGTTTGACCGGTCGGGCTTCGGGGTCAAGAGGGATCTGGTGCTGTACAATCTCAGGATCGATTCCAGGCATGTCTTCGTAGGACCACGCGAAAACATCTTTGAAATCTTTTAATAAAGCGACTAAGCGCTCGCGTTCCTCTGAAGACAACGTGGACCCGATCTGGACCAGCCGCGGGTCCTTCTCAGTACCAATGTTCACGGTAGTGATTTCATCAATTAAGGGTTTAACAAACCTCTCCTGCTCTTGTTCAATTAGTCGTTGCAAAACCGGAGGAATTTCGTCCTCGTCGTTTTCATCAAAATTTTGAAAGTCCTGATTTAAGCAATAAATCAAAGGCACAGAAAAGTACTCGGAAACCACATTCACCTCATTCTCATTAGATACTTCCAAACCGTCCAATTCTTCTGTTACAACAGACTCAAAAGAGAACGAAAAAGACGACCTGGACAGGACTGTGGCATCCGGGTTATCACCCCAGGAATACCGGACTCAGACTCAGACGAGCTGGAACCTGATTCCGACTCACAAGACTCGGTGGAATCAGATTCCGGCTCACTACCTGACCCGGTGCTGCTTGACAAAAACCCCTCCTCGTACTGCCAGGTGAGGGAGGGTGCGATGGATGCATCCAAAATAGCTGATGGTAGGCCCGCAGCCGTTTCATCTCCGATCATGGACACCGAGGAGTTATCCCCCAAGCACAACTGGTCGATCGAAGGATCTGAAAGTAGACATGCCAGTGCTACCCCCATTTCAAACTCTGTGCCCGCAGACTCCAATTCTTTGCTATGCTCAACCTCGACCGTTGGGTCTGTCTGCTCTTTAACATCATCCCCAAGCAACTGTAGGTCAAAGAAAATTTCGAACCCTGGCAAGCGCTTCTTCTCTGCGTTCAGCCATGGCTCCGGAAAACCACAGAATGGAAAATCCTCCCCCTCCCGGACGAAGCGTCCGTTTAGGGTACCCCGAATGGGCCGATGCATCAATTCAAAGGGTTTTCCCATTTGTTTTGCTTTGGCTCTCCCAGCCATCTCTTTTCCTTTCCTTACCCAATCTTCCTTGGTGGGCAGATAACCCAGGCCGAAAGTATGAGGGTTGTGCGGCACTTCGGCCAATGCTGCAATGCCCTTACGGCCGCTCTTTCCTAATCCCATCCCGGGGATGTATTGGAGCTTGTTCATGAGATACACTGCTTGGGCACTGACATATATCCCTTCGTTAGCAGCCATGATATTCTGTACGACCTGAGCCTCGGCCAAGGTAAAACCTGATATGAACACATCCTCCATGCCATGCTCGATTTCTAGAACAGGCGTGGATACCTCTGGTGGTGGGTGGATTGATGAATTCCCAAAGACAATGGCTACTCCCTTCCCGTAGGGGTATTTCACCATTTGATGCAAAGTAGATGACACTGCCTTCACCTGATGCAGCCACGGCCGCCCTAAAAGCAAATTGAAAGTTGCGGGAACTTCTAGGACATGGAAATCTATCTCGTGTTGTCCCGGCCCAACCTTTGTCTGAACTTTTACTGTTCCCATTACTTCTCTACTTGTATTGTCATACGCCCGGATGACCTGGGCTGTTGGTACGAAATCTGCAGTTTTCAAACCAATCGCGTACGCCGTCCTTGCTGGGCAGACGTTGATGGCAGACCCGGTATCGACAAGTACCACCGGTATCCACTTATCTCTACATTCCACGGAGATGTAGAGGGGTTTATTGTGATTTACGCCCTCAGGCGGCAGTTCTTTGTCTGAAAAGGTTAATGCCGGGAACCTCCTTCCGGGAAAACCAGCCCAACCAGCTGCTCTGGTGTAGTCTCTATGGAGAGTTTGGCCTTATCCATGGCCGTCAAGACAGCCTGCCTATGTATTCGCGAGGCCATGAGCAGTCCCCAAATGGAGATGTCTGCTTGTATCTTTTTCAGCTGTTTGAGTACAGCTTCCTCCTCAAGTTGCTTTTCCTTTTGCTTCTCAGCTTCTCTATCCTTCCCCGAGGCCTCTGGTTGATCCAAGTGTAGGGGTTTGAAGTACCGTCCACTCCGTGTCATGTGGTCAACCTCTCCAAGGTACCAAGTGTCATCAGGCCGGTTATTCCCCCAATCTTCATCCGTGTGGGCAAGGCATAAGTCTTCATCTTCCCACCACATTCCATCAGCGGCTGACAGACTCCTGTCCGGCTTTGGTATGACTGTTCTTGCACTTGCAGCATCTTCCATCCACATGCCCGCAACATTCTCGGTCCCTGTGCACACAGCAGTTTCAACTCCCACATGGGCCTTCGCCTTCCTGATTCTCTCGGAATCTTCAAAACTTGCTTGTTCCGACATGACTGACTGTTCAATAATCCCCGTACTCAAAATATTCCAATCTCGGGCGAAATTCTTGACACCGGCGCCCTCCGGCGACGTACTCTGTTCTTCGACCCTTCCGGCCGTCACTGATATTCTCGCCCCTGCTGGGCCCTGCTCTGCTTGAAATTCTCCTACCACATCGGGTTGATCGTCCAACCACCCAATAATTTCTGCTGAATTCTCATAATCGAACCACGCTACTGCCGCATCTTCCGGGTCTTGGTCACTGTAAAACTGGAGATCGGCAAGGTCCTCCCCCACAGCTGTTACATCATCTGCTCCCTGTCCCAGACTATCTCCTTGGATTACACACAGTTCTCCTCCTGCCTGGAAGTTCCACAACTGGCGCATCCTGGCCTATCGATAAAATGTAGTCACCCGGACTATACGTTTCTCAACACAAATTCCAGATCCCGCAGACTCTGGCCCAACAATCCTCTTTTCCTTTGGGTCTCCTCTCTCCTGTTCTCGGTGGTCACCACCGCTGGCTTAAGTTGGATTATGGAGATGTCCATCATGCACAAGTCGGTGCAATCGGGAAGAACACCTCTGGCTTGGACAGGTGGGAAGGTGTGATATAGATACTAGGATCGTAGGACACAATCCCAGTTTGGATGAAATTGAGTCTTTTGGGTGGTGGAGCTTGGTTATGTGTGGGGAGAGGGGTTGTAGTAAACATTGGGTTTCTCAGGAGGCAGAATCACCCGTTATCAATGAGATCTTGAATCTCATGACGTAACCGGAAGCACTGATCGGTGTCGTGACCGTGCTGTTGGTGGAATGAACAATATTTGGCTGGGTTATGGGTAGGAGGGTGTCACGCCCAAACCCGCCCCTAAAAGTTTGGGCATGACCTTTTTTAAAAACAGACAAGTAACCTAATATGCATAGCATATGGGGCCTTGACGGAAGCACCAAAATTTAAACATAAATTACAAACTCCATTGAGCTACCTCTAATATGCCAGGATCACATGCATCACATACATTATATCAACCATCACAAGCCAAAATTATATCTTGAGCATCAGTCGTATATATATTTACATATATAGCCCCAGCCCTATGATCGGGCATAAACAAAAATCATGTACATACAACTCACATCAAAATACAAGACAACATTTTAACAAAGTTTGCTCCAAATAGGTAATCTCGCCTAGTGCTTGAATTCATAAAGGTTGACAAAAGGAAACAGACGTCCTAGGTTAGGACTGACCTCCTGGTTGGTTACCTACAGAAACAGACATACAGAGGGTGAGCCAAGCTCAGTGAATAGTAATACTTAAATGAAACAATGCATAACTTGTATCATAGTAAACGAAAACATATAGAGTCGTAGCTTGTTAACACTTATTGAACTTCAAAACATATACTTATCAAACTTTAAAACACATATACTTATCAAACTTTAAAACATATACAAAAGCATGCAATGCAAAGTCCACATAGTTAGTGTGAGTCTGTGTTACCTCGCAATGGACTTAGGCTCTATCTTGAAACATATTAGCTTGACCATCTTAAACATATAACTTGAACATCTTAAACATATCAACTTGAACATCTTGAACATATTAGCTTGAACAAACAATCTTGAAACATCAACTGAACATCCCGAAACATATTAGCTTGAACATAACATTTTGGCATAAAGCCCTTGAAAGTTGGCACAAAGCCCTTGAAAGTTGGCATAAAGCCCTTGCATACTTGAAGGTTGGCATCAAGCCCTTGAAAGTTGGCATAAGGCCCTTGTAAATGGCACGAGGCCCTTGAAAATGGCATAAAGCCCTTGTAAATGGCGCAAGGCCCTTGAAAATGGCATAAAGCCCTTGTAAATGGCACGAGGCCCTTGAAAATGGCATAAAGCCCTTGTAAATGTATTGGTATTATAGCATACTTAAACTTGTAACATATACTCGAAACATACCTGAAACATCCTTAAACTTGTAATATATTTGAAACCATACTTGAACTTGTAATTTACCTGAAACCATACTTGAAATATACTTGAGACCATACTTACACCATACTTGAAATATACTTGAATTTACCACATACGTGAACTTGTAACATGCGTATACTTGTAACATATTTGGACTTGTAACATACATAGACTTACAGCATACTTGGACTCGTAGCATACTTGAAGTTGTCACATATATAAACTTGTAACATTCTTGACTTAACAGACTTGAACTTAGAACATACGTAAACTTGTAAACATTCATTAAATCATAACGTAACATATCAGAAACAGAGCCTTTCTTGTCATATTATATCATTATTGTAAAATAGAATAATTCATATTCTTATGTGGTTGCATTCACGTGTAACACAACAAAATAACTTCATATTCATATGAATTCACATAGTTTTCCAATTATTCTGATTCTTCGAAGATGAACATCAGTTCCACTTATCCTTTAAGAAATCACATAATATGCTTATAAATAACAAAGGGTTAATATTTGTCATTAACATAACAAAGGATTCCAAAATCATACCGACGTACGTGAATCTTTCAACGTTCAGGTCAGTTCATATTGATTTCCCACTGTCATAAATGTGCGTAAAACACTTACAGAGAATAGAGCATTAGTAACAATAATTCTCAACAATAGATAAAATATACATTTTTGTACTACTACTCACAGTGCTACAACGGCAAGCTTGTCCCTCCTGGAGTGTACCCTGTACACAATCAATGCACATTAGTTCCTTTTTCTTCCTTAAATCATTTCTTGGTCTTTACCCTTTGCATGCATTTTCAACCACTTTAAAATCATCAGAAAAATATTCTGAAAATACCAGAGAGACAAGCACGCAAAACTGAACAAACACATTTTTTTTTCCTGAAAATGAGTCCCCCGCTCGAGCGCCACTTTGGCCGCTCGAGCGGACTGAAAAATTCACAAAACTGCTGGGAGGGTGGTTTTTCCCGCTCGAGCGGGCTTCCCGCCGCTCGAGCGGACCAAGCAAATTCTGTTTTGGGGCAGCTCAATTTCAACTCAAAATTAAGCATCATCACCTCATTTCTCATGCAATCCAAGATGAACTTAAGGCGATATTTGAACCCAACTTCACTATAACATAATTTATCATTGGAATAACACAAGGTAACATGATTAAAAGCTTGGTCAAGTCACTATTCTTCCACATTTCACCATAGTATGAACTAGAACTTGAGTATCATAAAATACACGAGTAGAAGCTTATTCAAGTTACATACCTTCTAAATTCCATCTTTAATTCAAGTTCCTCATGTTTATTAAAACATTACACATTACTTAAATACATTTTCATGGGTTTAACATGAGAAACAAAGATTGAGGTATAAAGTTCATGCCAAAGCAACTAATTGATGATGATCCCCTTTAATCAAACATAATTTATGAACAATTCTTCATTACAACCCTAAATCATCAAACATAAGTCATAACAAACCCTTCTCCCCAATTGAAAGGAGAATTCTCTTGTACAACCAATTAAACATACTTGAGCTTTAAAAATTACAATATTTATAACATAGTTCATTCGCAAATTTTAAACATACTTTCCAAACATTTCCAAATTCCAATTAAACTTGTACATATACAATTCAATATCTCAATTTCATTAATCTACTTTCAATTTGGGCCAAAACATTGGTTATCATCATTAATCAACCTAGGGTTTCTAAGAAATCTAGTAATTTCAAATAAAATTCAAACTTATTAATCCATCACTTTTCATTCCAATATTCCATTGATTATACACTTAGAATTCATAATCCATCATCTTAACTCATCAATTCAACTCTCAACATCCCATACCCTAAAACCCCCAATTCTCATACCATACTCTATATGCTCACAATTGGAAATTTGTACATATATACAATGAAAACACCACAAATCTATCTAGTGATGTAGGTATTGAAGAGAATTAGAACCCCTACCTCAAGAATCAAGTAAAAGGGCGCAACTTTGGTGAGGATTCTTCACAAATCGAAGTTCCAATCGGTTGAAAATATTAATCTTCTCTTGTTCTCCATCCTTGATGCAAGAATCATGGTGGATTGTTAATAAAAGTGGAGGAAATCAAGGTTTTGGGGCTAGGGTTTCGGACCTAGGCAAGAGGAAAGAAGAGGGGAAAAAGAAAATGGAAGAAATGAACTCAAAATCCCGTTTTTAAGCTGCTGTACCTGCTATTCCCGCTCGAGCGGACCTGTTCCTAGCACAGACTTCAAAACTTCGAATAGGTATAACTCTCCCACCCGGACTCCGTTTTAGGTCGTTCTTGTGTCCAAATTGAAGCCCCGGAAATAATCTTTCCAATGGTTCTAACCTCACATCCAAATTCAAAGTGTGGAAAAAGAAAAGGGCAAAAGAGTGGCGGCTGATCGTAAAATAACTATCCAAATTAAATTCTTTGGTCCAATCTTACATTACCATCTTATTACCACCTCAACCAAAATCCCAAAATAAAATAAAAACATTCTCAATTCCAATAGATATAGGTGAATTAAACACATTAACCCTTAATTAAATGAGGATGACTTTCTATACGCATTTTGGGGTCATTACAGAGGGAGTTTCTCTGGTAAGGGCCGTGGCTCTAGGGGCTTCAAGTGCCCTTTTTTGATTAGCACCCCCAAAGCCTTGGACAGGGGCATGTAAAGTGGGGCGAAGGTTCTGGTGTTCTTGGGTGGGTATTTAGCTGTTTGCGGGTTGCTTCCGGACGCACCGGAGAATGGCGTAGCTGCCATGGCTCTTGGTGGGGGGTTGGCGGGGACCATGCTTACTTCGGAGGCTCTCGTAGTAGTAGTGCCACTCGGGCCTGCATTAGTGTTGCGGTTGAAGGTCCTTCGGGGTTGCTCCCGATCGTTATCAATCAAGCCTTGCTTCAAGGCATCTTCAATCTGCACCCCCATTTCATGTAGGTCAGAAAAAGTAGGAAAGGGGAGTACTATCATCTTTTGCATCAACTTCGGCTGAAGATTGCGCACAATCATCCGAATCTGGTCTTTGTCCGTAGGCCTCAAGGTCATCATTGAAGCCTTGGCCCTCCATCTGGTTACGAACTCTGAAAAACTCTCCTTAGGCTCTTGCCTAGTCGTCTCGAGATCACGGGTCGTAATCTCAATCTGTGTATTGTATGAGTACTGCGCGATGAAGGCCTCAACCATTTCGTCCCAATTCCTCTTAACGTCATCTTCTAGCTTGGCATACCAGATGGCCGCCACACCCGACAAGGTTCAGCCAAATAAAGACAACTTCTGAAGCCTACTGAGGCCCATTGGCCTTAGGATATCTGAAAACAGCCTCAAGTGCACCATGGGGTCCCCTGTCCCATCAAATCGATCAATATGAGGCATTTTGAATCTATCGGGCAGCGTCACAGCTGCATCGGTGTATCCATCTTCAATATCGGGGATAGTCTTGACTCCCTGAGATCTCTTGAACAGCTTTTCAAGCTTGCTTAACTTCAGTGCGGTAGGGTCAGTCTCGAACTCAAAGGGAGAGTCCGGTAGGTTGGTGGGTGTTTTTGATAGCTGAGGTTGGATTTGAGGTAGGATCGGAGGTGGGGGTGGTCCTATGGGAAGTTCTGTATCATTCTGAACATTGGCTGTCTCCCGAGGTTTGGAACTCCTAGTGGGGGAGGAGCTTGATAAGAAGCAGATGCCCCGGTTTGCTGCTCTAGCCTGGCAATTGTCTCTGCCTATTCCTTCACAACTGTGGCCTGTTGCCTGGCGAATTCTGCCTGACGGACGGCATCCTGCTGCATTGTTTTCATGCTCTCTTGGAGGTGGCGCACCATCTCCTCTAAACTAGCCATACTATTCTGCTCTGGTTGAATTACTGGTATATATTCTCTCTCTGTTGGTGACACGGAACCCTGATCCCTACTGAACACAGGTGGGGTAGATAAGGCCCTCTGAACTGACTGTTGTGCTGATGTCCTCTGCCTGACTGACCTCCGTCTAGTAACCGGGGTAGTGAGTAGTAGTAGTACACTGGTTGTCCGTCTACCAGATCCTCAGATCGATGGAGTCGACGACCTCTAATCCAGAGTGCTTGGGGAATATCTACTGGGTCAGAAGCAATCGTGCTCAACTACCTAGTAGAAAGGATAAATAAAGCGTATAAATAAACAGACAATTGGACAGCATAACGGCATAAAATAAACATACAACACATGGTTGGATATCATAACACACTGCTAGTGAACTGGATACACTGTTCCTCAAATACTGATCACTGCTTCTGAATCATTGCCCCCATGTCTGAATCTGGTACCCACAGATAACTGATTCCCCAAAATACTGTTACTGGTGCCCTCAGGCCGGATACCAAAACTTGCAAACTGATACGCGCATTCCTATAGAGATACACTCTAAAAGCACATAGCATGTAAAAGAGAGCCAATACACCCCTATGTTGGGGTAGGGTTTCCCTGTCCTATTTTGTCAGGAGCTAGGGTTTCACTACGCACACAGCGGCTTCAAACAACCTATATCGGGTAAGCAACCTGTCCTAGTTTGGAATGGTCACTATGGATTTCGATATGCACTAAGTCGAATGGTCAAAAAGGGTGCCCCAGTAAAACCGGGGTTTGTGTTCCCATACTTGCAGAGCCCGCAACCGGTCAGCTTTATGGTCATGCCTTGACAAGACAAGCCTCCGGCAAACCGTTCAGGAATAGCAGATGGCCAACACGGTGTCCTAGGCGCACCAATGCACATGCAATGCAAAGAGACACATAAATGAAATCAAAACAAGATATCACGAGTTCGAGTCAAGTTCTCTAATGTCCCCAGCGAAGTCGCCAGAAACTGTAACATGCCCGCGAGGGACCTCAACGGGTTATAGTTCGGACTCAATTTGCGTCACGGTTCTTAATCTTAAACCAAAGAGTCCAAATCCGGCAAATCGTTTTGAGAAAACAGATTTTTGAAAAGAAGTGCCAAACATGGACTGCTTTGCCAGATACAGAGTCGCCACCTAAATATTTTATTTTGGGGGAATTTAGGAAACCCTGACTCGGTGCCAAAGGCCACGTGTCCGTCATCACCAAAATTGTCTTGGCTCGGGAGCTTGGGTACGATTGGGGAAGGTCAGCTATGAGCACCCCCTTTCGCCCGGTCCGAAGACCGGCCTCTACTAACCGTGATATCCGATTTTGAAAACGTTATGTGTTCTTATTCCGATTATTAGCCTAGAATTACTATGTTATGCGCACAGCAAACAAGTATAGACTAGATTGCCTAATTTGGAAACAAGCATTGCATATCCGTTTGTTTTGAAAAGCGCTTTGGAATTTGCTACTCGCAAGTAGGCTAAAACACGGATTTCAACGAGTTTTTCCAACTCAAACAATCCAACCTCCACCCACAGGCATTCAGGCAGTTTATCTCATATAAGCACTTAGCCACATGGTAATCATACTGTCATGGCAACATTCACACGCATGCGATATGCTAAAGCGAAAATACTTACATCGTACTCCGTGCCAAAACAATAAACTAGTTAGTAATCATACGCATGTCCTAGTTCATGTTAAGTGGCTAATGCAACACAAGCAAAATGTGATCTAGACAGGCTCGGCTATCCTAAACATGGCATGTGAAATGCTACAAGTAACAAGTATTCAATTTGGAAATTGAAATACAATGCAGTTAGCGTGATGTACCGAGCCCGGTGCATGTAAGACAAATGTATGGATGCACGCATGCTATCATACTGTATGCTAATTTAAATATGCCCTAATCTACCATCGTAAGCAGGTAAATAAAAGGGAAGAAAGAAGTGGGGGTTGGAATGCATACACACACACACCCACCCTTATTACAAATTCGCCCTCGCTCGGAGGGACCAAATAAATATTACAGTCCAAACAATAAATAAATAAATTATTACAAAATTTCTAATTATCAAATTAAATCCAATATAAAAAGAAAGGGGTCTCAGCCCTGCCTCGGGATGCGCGAATGATGCATGCTCGATCCAACTTGCCCGGAAAACCCGCACCATACCACTGCTGCCTCTGTTTTTACTGTCCTGCCTTCCTGAAATCTGCCAAAGTCCCAGGACACCTTCTAAGCACACTGCAGTACACCACCGGCTGGAGGAAATAACCACCGGCCGTTCAAAATGACCATCGGCTGCTTGAGAGGTTATCGGCCACAAACAAATGGCCGGTCGGCACTCTTTTATGCCGGTCGGCAAACAATTCCTGCAGAAGACAGTTTTGACAGCAACAGCAGACAAGCAGTGCATGGTGTGGAATTTTGAGCATATGTAAGCATGGCCAATGCCCCCTATCATGTATGGGACTCAAGGAAGCATGGCCCTTGGTCCTTGGGCCACCAATTATGCCTTTTGGTGCATGATGGCCTAAGGGACCAAGATTGCAATTCAATGTAAATATGCATGCAACACACAAATGAGAACCAAGACCCTATCATGTCAAGATCAAGGGCCTTAGTGACATGAGAATTGAGATGTGTTTTGTCACTTGAAGTACAAACACCCCTCATTTCTCACACTTGGTTTGACACCCCAAACCAAGCAATGCAATGCATGTTATGCAAACATGGCTCAACAATGCAATATGATGCTAAAATGCAAGGCATGCCAAATGCTATGCAACATATCATGTTAGGTATATAGTGCTAATCATATGGGAGGCAAATGTGATGCAACCATGGACCAAAATGCCATGAAGCTAGCATGGGACAACATGTAATGAACCAAATAAGCAACAAGCATATGATAAGCAAACAATGGTGGACTTAACCACAATGGGGCAGACCTCAAACCTCCCCAAAACAGTGGCAAAAAATGCCCAAAAACATGAACAAAATGCTATACAAGCATGCAAGTTAATGAGCCTAAACCTAAGGCACCAAAGAGAGCATCTTACTACCACTAACATGACCACTCATGGCATGTATTAGGCGAGCAAAAACAGAGTTCTATCATGCAAAAATACACCCAAACCCCTTGACATGGTAGCCCCAAAATACCCTAAACACACAAACATGCACAAGGCCTATCTCAAGGCATAAAAGGACACATCCTCAAAGCATAAAAGAGGTCACATATACAAACATACAAACATGATTTATGGACTGAAATATGATCCTAAATGATGCCAAATCATGAGGATGGTCTAAGGTGAGCATGCTAGAGGCCAAAATACTCAAGGCTTACAAGCCCAAAATGCAAAGCAATCACATCAAGCATGCCCAACATGACAAAATCAGTGGCTCACAGCCCTTAAACATGGCAAAATGATGCTAACATCTTCATGGAGTTATGCTAATATATGCAAGAATCATGGCCTAAACACAAGATGCATTTCTATGCCAAATAGAGGAATGCAAAGCAAGTATGTTAAGCATGCAAGAGGCCAACAAAACACCATTATACAGAGATAAAATATGATCCAAAACACCCAAAAAAGTTCTGAAATGGCGCCAAAAACAAGCAAGCATGCATGTTGCCTTTTAAGCCAAAAACAAAGGTAAAAGAGGTACAAAGGGGAGAGGGGTGTCCCTCCCCTATACAAGACTTCAAACCACCTTCCTCACCACTAAAAACCCACTGGTTTTCAGTGGTGAGAAGACCAAAATAACAAAGCAAACAAGGCTCAAAATAAAGGCACCAAAGAGGCCAAAATAAGGCCTAAGAGGGTGAGTTTGCACTCAAACCACAAAGTGACCTTAATGAAAGTTCAAAAGCAAGAAAATATAAGACTTTTTTATGTTATACACAAAGCTAAAAACAGCAAGCAAAACAGGTAAAAACTAGTTGCAAAAACGGGGAAACTAAAGTAAAGTGCTCACCCTTGAAGAACACCTCAAGAACAGATGATCCAGCCCTCTTCTATTGATCAAAACCAGTCCAAAAGTTCAACAAACAACCCTCCAAGTCTCCCAATCTCGAGCTAAGGTGTGATGGTGTGTGTATTGGTGCAAAAGTAAGGTAAAACCACACTTTTAGACCTAAAAACACACACACAAGAGGAGAGAGAGGGAAAATGTAGAGAGAGAGAGAGTATATGGCAGATATATAGATATAGAAGCTCTGGTTTTTTTTTTTGAAAATGGCTAACCCCTCACCAAGGGAGAGAGATGGTGCTTATATAGGCAAAAAACAAGGCTCAAGGCTTCTCCAAGAAGCTAACTAAAAGGGGCAAGGGTGCAAAGGGGTCTTGGCTTCTTAGGGAAGCTAAGACAGCTGGCCAAGCTTCTCCAAGAAGCTTGGCCAAAGGGGTCAACCTTCTAGAAGGTTTGGGGTTTAAAAGGTGCAAAGGGGTCATCTCCGTGCATAGGGAGTGGTGTGGGTGCATTCCAGCTGGCATAGCTGGCGTGCATTATGCTCGAATGGATGTAGAAAGGTTGCCGGCCAACCAAATAGGTCACCGGCACAATAAAGTGCCGGTCGGCTAAATATAGTGCCGACCGGCCAAAGGTTTTAAGAAAACACTGCCGGTGGCACAAATTTGAAGCCGGTGATGATATGGGAGGCCGGTGGGGTGTGGGGATGGCCAACAAGCCATTCCCTGCCCTTCAAGGCAAACACACAGGTGTTTGGTGCTAAAACCAAACACGAAGCAGTCGAGTCAGGAGGTCCTGAGACGAGGCGCGCTGCCAAGGCCTCCGGGAACTCGAGACGAACACAAACACGGATAATCACCGTGTGTTCAAACGGTGACGTCCAAGTCTTGAGGACAGTCAAAAATGGGGTGTCTACAAGAGAGAGAGAGAGAGAGATCTGTTTGCATAAACATAGATTCAATTTCCACTTCTCACAGATTTGTTGCTACAAAAAAAAAAAAAAAAAAATTAGATTTAATTCCAAACAAACACACAGATTCAATTTCCACTTCTCACTGATTCAACAACAGATTTAATTCCAATACCACATATTTAATTCAAAAAACACAGATTCAATTCCTAAAAAAAAAAAGAAAAAAAAAGAGACAAATCTGTTTGCATAAACACAGATTCAATTTCCACTTTTTTACAGATCTGTTGCTACCAAAAAAAAAAAAATCAGATTTAATTCCAAAAAAACACACACATTTAATTTCCACTTCTCATAGATAGATCTGTTGCTAAAAATAAAAAAAATAATAAAACAGATTTGATTGCATAAAATAAGAAGATTTGATGAGATGAGAGAGTGAGTGAGACAGATCAGAGAGAGAGAGAGAGAGAGGTCTGATATGTTGCCAAAAAAAAAAATCAAAGATCGATGAAAGAGAGACAGAGAGAGAGTCTTACTTGTGAGGTCGATCGGTGCGATGAGAGAGTGAGGTCGATCAGTCGATCTTGTGATGAGGGAGAGTCGATCGGTGCAGATGCAAAACTAGAGAGTGAGAGACTGATGATATAAGAGAGTGAGGGAGACAGATCAGAGAGAGAGAGAGAGAGATCTAATATGTTGGAAAAAAATCAAAGATCGGGGAGAGAGAGAGAGACATAGACAGGAACAGAGACTAAGAGAGGGGCTTACCTGTGAGGTCGATCGGTGCAATAAGAGAGTGAGATCAATCGGTCGATCTTGCGACGAGAGAGAGTCGATCGGTGTAGTACAAATGAAAAACACGAGAGTGAGAGTGAGAGTGAGAGTGAGAGTGAGAGACAGACTGATGAGATGAGAGAGTGAGTTCGTGTTTTGGAGTTTGAGAAATAGATTAAGATTAGGGTTTTTTTTTTTGTTTGTTTGTTATAGTCTATAGATGAAGTGAAATAAACGGTCAAATTTGAAGGGAAAAAAAAAAAAAAAAAGGTTTATGCGGGCATGTTGGGCGGGTGCGGTCCAAACCGGCAACCCACCTGTAACCCGAAAATTATATAAAATCCAAACCGCACCCTATCCTAATGTGTTTGCGAAACCGCCCATATATGTGCGGTTCGGATTGGGTAAGGTGGTTTGGGCGGTTCGGATAACCCTACGCCCAGCCCTAGTGCTAATACCAGTAGTGATTTCTATTGATGTGTCCTATTTTGAAGTTGCAGCCATTGTGGGTTTCTCGACGCTTACAAATTTAATGCGTCCCTATGTGCCATCCCCCTCATTACCAAAAAGATTCTGCTTTGTAATGTTGTTGTAGTGTCAGTAGTTGTCAGATTTGATGAGGCTAAACAGTGAAGGCTGCCACTACGACTGTTTGAGTACGTTCTAGAATTCAGCACAACAGAATGGTCAAATCACATGCCTCGCCTCGAATTTGTTTTCCTCACTAACTGTGTTACTTCATGGGTTTCGAAGTCATTGGCCTAGTCTTCCAATTGGGTAATTGCTAGTTTCAGCTTAGTTATAAGCTTGTTTAAGCATGATATTTCAGCATCATTGAAGTGACAACATTATCAAAACCCGCGAACAAATTTGTAGCTTGCACATCGATTACGCGTTCCATATTTACTACCTTAGCTTCTAATTCAGGCACATGTATACAATTCTCACGTGCGTGGGCCTCTAAATCCACAATCGTTTTTAAAGCTTTTGGCAGTTGCTCACTCGTACAATCTAGTTTGTCCTCATTTCCTTCTACTGCTTGTGTGAATGACAAATCCAGCAGGTCGGGAAACAGTTTTGGCCACCCTTCTCCTATGACCAACACGTTATGTTTGTCAGGGGCCTGGGTAGTGTTAGTATTGGTGTTTGTTGTGTTTGCTTCTGTGTCTATTTCGATGTGCTCTCCAGATGGTGAATCCGGTTTCCAGCAATCCAAACTAGCCTCAATCCCTGTACCATCAACACCCTTAATTGCATTCCCATCAAACATCGAAATTGGATCCATGTCCAGCGCATTCTTTTGTGGTTGAGCATGCTTCTCCTTTGCCATTGGCATATTCAGTTTGTAATGTTCCATTATCATGCCCGCTAGTTTCCCACTTCTAACCTGTCAGCAAACAAAACAAATTCAATTTCATCCCAAAACAACTTGCAAAAATTAGCCACAGTATAATTAATCAACATCATACCTTGAACAAGCTTTCATCTGCCAAATCTAAGCCTTTCATATTCATGATAAGTGTCGCAATGTTCCACCTATAGAACCTTGGGAATACATTTCGTCGTTCCGGTTCTATGAGGCCGGTGTGTTCGTAAACAAAAACTACAAAAAAATAAAAATAAATTATAAACACAAATGAAGATTTACTAAAGCGTTCGAACGACATATAAATAGCATTAAATTTACCAACACAAGTGCATAACAAATTAGAATTTTAAACGTTTTACAAGATACGACAAAGCAACTTACAAGTAGGGCGACAACACATCTGGTGACCCGTTCAGTGCTGTTGTAGAACTCGTTCAATGACGCAATTAGAGTGTTATGTATAGCCGTAGTCCAATCATATAATTGTAATGTGTCCAACTAGTTGATAACCTGAACAAATGCCCACCTAATTGCCTCCTTCGTGGTTGTGTAAAACAACTTTCCACATATATACAAACAAAGTAGCTTCGCAACGTCCTCTTCGTCACGTTTGCTACTGCCTGGCAACGCTTCCTCCGTCAGTTCCTTTATTTTCTTGCAGGAAAGCCGCCCAATGATATTGCAGCATGGTTGAATGAAATCAAAAGGTAGGCTTGACCCATGCGCCAAATCTAGTTGATCCATGCCACATTGAATTCCGAAAATAAGATGCGTATCACTATTTCTATGTGGCACACCTTCCCTACCAATGTAGAACTTCTCATCTGCATGGTTGTATGTTTGTATAATACGGAACACTGTGTCATCGCACTTTTTGAATGAGTTTGGCTCTGAATTGTGCTTACGGATCGCGTCAATCATCATCCAAAAAGCTGTTCTCTTCAAGTGTTGTATGTGCCCTTTACCCAATTCAACCTGACTAACAGTTTTAATGATCCAGGTTATGTTCGAGCCATACATCAGTCTTGCTGCCTCGTCCATCAATTTTTTAACCATCGGAATAGTTGGCTTTTTGTTCTTAAACGATAGCTTGGTCTATATCTTCATTGCCAATTTCATAGATGAAAAATCAGAACCCATCGCACCACATTGTATGTTGGTGGCTCTCTTCCGTGATGATTGCCTTCGCTCATTACCTACAATAACAACCGCAAAATTTTAAACACATTGACTAGCAAAATTAACCATTTAGACATAATGTCACGAAAACACAATAATCGAGCCCCTCCCCTCACCTCCCCAAAAGAAAACATCATCAAGTCACGCAGTAACACCTGGACAGACACGTGCTTTCAAATTTCAAATGTCACATATGACTTCAAACATGTACTTCAAACCCACAAACAAAAAATACTCTATACCATTGTCGAATTCCACCAATCAATAACATAAGCACATCACCACACCATTTGAAACCCCAATTCCTGTGGTGGTTTTTTATGTTCATGATCAAAATATGTTCATAATGCTCACATATCATAAATTATTATAACGGAATGTCCAACACCACCAAACCAAAACACAAATGCATCATCACATTGATCGAACATTTGTACACACGATATTCTTAAGTGTTGCAATGCGTACGTTATGTGACATTGCCACCCGTTTAGTATACACCATCAACACAACACATGATGTGCCCCCAAACACAAAGACCATGTTAACATCATTATCCCAACCACATCAAACATAAACATTCACATTAACATACAGACTAACAACAAAACTGAGCATTATAATGCGATGGGTTTTAAATGCATCCCACCATTTGATAAAATGTTGTCTAATGACTATGTTATCTTCAATATGATATTGCCATTTAAATATCTAATGAACTTTATATTTGGACATGAAATGGAGCAATATTGGAAACTGACTCTTTTGTTGACTCGATTTGTAGACTGTAGAGAAATGAGCGACTTGATCCATGAGGTTGAAGGAATGATCTCTGGGATGGCACCATGTTGAGACCACCATCTCAGAAACCAAGAAGGAAATTCTAACTTAAATTGATAATCAAAAAAGAAAAGCCAAGAGTGATTGTATGCTTCATTTTGATGCAAGAGGACTTTGAACTATGCATCAATATAATCAAAATAACTATATTGTATCATATAATTAGGAAGATCTTGTAATAAGAAAGGGAGACCCCATTCATCAAGGTATATAATGTTGTGTATATACAAAGAGTGGTAAATGATTCTACTTATCAACCAATCATTCTCTGAACATATCACTGGGTCTAAAAGGTGGGCTTGTATATCATTTTCTTTAAATAAAATTCACGTCCATTAAAGCAAATAATATTGAGTGTAATGGTGACACTAACCGAAAATTGTTGTAATCCTAATTGTAAATCAAGATTGTTCATTGAATGGTAATACCATCACATAGTAGTATCATTGTTACATCTAATATTTACTAGTTACAATAAATATCAATAAATAATTTTTTTATTTCTTTACTTTTCTTGTCATTAGAAATCCACTGTTTGAGAAATTTAGATCACATTGTTGGGTTAATAATTTTCAAAAATAATTTGAGTTTTTGTATATATATATTTTTATTTTTGGTGAACTTTTTAAATTTTTAGATCGATTTAATATACACTTCAAAATAAAAAAAAAATTTTGTCAAAATAAAAAAAAAAAATCGAAAGTAGTTTTCATTTAGCTTAATTTTTTAATTTTCTTTTAAGAATTTATAAAACTTGAGTTTACAAGAGTGATCCCATTTATAAAAATTTCTGGAGTAGCCATTAAGTCCATTGAGACAAACCCAACTACAGGACCTAAAAGAAAATTGAAAAGTAAACAGTTGACTCCGAAGGCCTTATTGATTTATATAATACATATGTACACATTGAAAAAGGTGTTATATTGGGGAAATTATTCTATACTTTTAGAGTATCATGTGGTTATATTCCAAACTAATCACCAATTACTTAGTTTCATATTATTTCTTCATCTCTAACATAAATTGTTGACCCTTACGCCTCTCTAATCAAAACCTTATGGAGTACCACGTGTCCATACTCCGAGAGTATTGAATGATCACCCACTATATTATAGCCATGTTTGATTTTGTTTTAAAAATTTGTTTCAAAATTTTTTTTTTTTACAAAATTTAAAGTTAATTTAGTGAAGTAAATAAATAAAAAAATAAAAAATACGTATCAATTTTATTTATGGGAGCCTAGGAATAATTTTTAAATTGGGCACTCATTTTATAAATTTAAATTTGAATTTTATTCGGCCAAAAATTCACAAACTAAAATAATTTGATCATAAGGACACAAATAGATAAAGAAAAATGCTTGAGAGCTCTAGGTTAAGAGCTCTAAACCATACACTAATGACATGGAAGTGTGTGGAGTCCAGCCTGATGTGATGTTTTAACTTAAATTTTTTTTTTTTTTTTGACATGCCAACTCATTAGAGCTCTTTTAGAGCTCTACTTTTAGAGCTCTATAGCATTGTTGATAGATAAAATGAACAAAATACTTTGTCCATGTGACCACTACTCCGATTTATTCCCAATTACTTTGTCCCGAATCAGGATCCTCTTCTTACTCTCTCTCCTTAACTCCCAACTTGCTGGGCCACTGGGCCGAATTTCGATGATCCGAACCATCTACATTTTAAGATTTGTTGAGTATATCATACTTATTAAAAATCAAGTTGATCGGATATCAGAAATTATGTGTTTGGATCATTGAACTAAAAACCATTTTTTAAAAAAGTTTAATAAATAGTTTTTCAAACACATACTTTTTGATCTCCGATTAACTTGATTTTTATAAGTATAATATACTCAATAATTTCGGATTATCAAAATTGAGTCCAAAAGTGAGCCTAATGACCCAATAAGTATGAAGTCAAGAAGAGAAATCAAGGAGAGGATCCTGATTCGCTTTGTCCTCTCTCTCTCTCTCTCTCTCTATATATATATATATATATATATAGGTTTGTGTGTGTTCTGAAGACCTAGAGTGGAGGAGGAGGCGGCGCAGAAGTGGTGTTGGTGGTAGATTCACTGGAATGTCACAGTCCTCACCGAAGACGAATTGTTCGCGGCGGTGTTCGATGGAAGGTAACAATGATCTCCCAATCTAGAATTGATCTGTTGTTATTGTTGTTGTTGTTAGGGTTTGGTGATCTCCTCTTCTCTAGATTGAAGTACACCGATCGAATCTCCTTTTCGAAGCGAACTTATGGCAATGGAACTCCGACGACGTCTGCAAAGAGGAAGAGCAAATCGGTGGTGACATGACAGAGCAAATCGTCTTCTACTGTTGTTGAGATTTTCTTATTTTTTCTATGCTTTTGGATTTTGGATAAAATGTATGAAATTTTTTCTAATAATGACAGACATATCAAAATGGCTCAGATTTGTTTAAAATGGCTAAGATTTGTTTAGATTTGTTGAAAAATGGTTCAGATCTGTTCTATTTATTGTTGTTATTATTTTTGTTGTTGATTGTTGTTATTGTTGATGATGATGATGATGATGAAACAGATTGCAATAAATTATAAAAAAAAAAAAAATAGACAGTGTTTTTCAAATTTTAAATAGATAATAAAATTTGGTCAGATCTTTTGAACAGATCTTAAAATCTCAAATTTGTTCAAAATTAAACATATAGTAGTTTGGTATATTTCAATAACAAAAATTTGAGCAAATAAAAAATCAACAAATAGAATTGAGGGGAAAAATTGAATAGATAATAAAATTTAGACAGATAGATTTAAATAAATAAGCAAAAAAATTAAACCAATAATAAAATTTGGACATATATTTGAACAGATAACCGAAAAAATTGAATCCATAGTAAAAAAATTAAACAAATAAAAAAATATTTGAGCACAATTAAAAAAATTAAACAGATAGTCAAAAAAAATTTAACAAATAGATCAATGGGTAAAAATGAAAATAAAATATTTTCCAAAATAATAAAAAGACTTCCCACCAAACTATTTCACAAAAAGTAGACCTCTCACCCAAAAAAAATATTCACTTAACTTAATACCTTATACCCTCTTTAGATTAGACTTTTCAACAATTTTCTTATTATGAATTTATAGTGTTTGTAATTTTAGTTTTGATTGAAAATATTTGATTATATCTCAAAAATATTTGATTATGATCTATTAAATTATGAGTACCACTAATTAGCCTACTTATTGCGACGACTTATAGCCATCCGCGCTACTTTTTACCGTCTTTGGTTTCAGAAAATTAAGTCCACTTTTCAAAAAATTGAGTTTTTTTTCCATGTTTTTTTATTTTTTATTTTTTTAGTCATCAATTTTAATATTTTAAGATTTTTTTTTAATCTTTTAAATGCACCTAACCTACATACACTTCAAAAATAAAATATTTATTTATTTTTTTAATCTTTTAAATGCACCTAACCTACATACACTTCAAAAATAAAATATTTATAGAAAAAATCTTTAAAAAATTAATCAAATACAAAAAATACAATATATATATATATTCAATACATTTTGTATTTTTGTGTATTTATTAATTTTTTAAAATAATTTTCACAAATATTTCGCTTTTTAGGTGCATCTAAAAACTATGAATTTATAAAGTAAGAAATTTACTTAAAATATTACAAAAATCACTAAAAACAAAAAATTACGAAAACCAAAAAATTTTAATTTTAAAAAAATAATCAAAACAAAACAAGATGTTTGTTATCTATTTTTTTTCGAGGTTGATAATATTCACAAGAGTAGTGCTACTCTAAACCAAAATTTATAGCCACTTTTAAATTCTATAATATGACAGTTATTAAAATACTTAACAAAACTCTTTCTTATATTTTCTTTAATTATTAATTAATTTTTTTTATTTTTTTATAAATAACTAAATCTAGAAGATAGACTTTTTAAACTATTTTTGTATTCATAATGAACTAAAGCTGAGCAAGCAACCACGTTAAACGAAATTGTGTGCATCAAATAGAAGACCCGTGTGTCTTCATGTCGCCAAATTATTAGAGTTTAGGGTAATATTTACTGTTGTTCCTTAATATTTTGGGCAAATAACATAACAGTAATATTGTAAAAAAATAATTATAAATAAGTGATAAATATTAGTAATAAAAATTGTAAATTTTTTGGTGAAACTGTAATAATTTTTACAAATTACCACTAAATTATAATTTCTCCTAATATTTTTTATAAATAACAAATTACAAAATATTTGAAGTTATTTTTACTTGTTTAACTTACCCGTCTACTCTATCACGTGACATTATTTTCTGTCTATATGTATCCCAAGGCAACTCCCTACGTACTCACTCATCACCTCCAACTCTCTCTCTCTCTAGAAAAATGGAATGGACTCCATTGGCATCATCTTCTTCTAAAACCCAATCTCCTCCTCTTCCTCCTCCTCCTCCTTCAAGTGGTGTTATTATGAGCCCTTGTGGTGCTTGCAAAACTCTGCGTCGTCGCTGCGTCAACAACTGTCTTTTGGCTCCCTACTTTCCTCCTACTGATCTATTTAAGTTCAGCATTGCCCACAGAGTCTTTGGAGCTAGCAACATCATCAAGTTGTTGCAGGTGTGATGCTTATTAAGCTTTCGAGCTAATTTGGTCTCATTCTTGGCTCCTCCTGTAGTTTCTCTTTCACTACCTCGAAAATTTTACGACATTAAAAATATTTAAAATAGTCTTGTACCCAAAATTTATATATATATATGAAAATTTTCAAAGTGCAAGTCGTTCTACCTTGAACTTTTAAAAATAAATGTACAACATTATTTCAAATAATAAAAATAATAAAACTCAAACGTAACGTATTTGTATTATTTTTTTGAACTTTTCATTAAGAGTAGTATTATACAAACTTAAAAGTTAGACTTATTTTTTAAATTCAACGATGTGACAATTAATTAAAATATTTAAAGTAACTCTCTCTCTCTTATATTTTCTTTAATTATTAACCAATTATTTTTATTACGCAACATTAAATCTAAAAATTAAGTTAAAATAATAGACTAATATATTATTTTCCTTTCATTCCCACACACGCACACGTTAATCGTGAAGTGGCTGAACTCTGCCTTTAGTTCTTAAGGTTAAACATTGACTCAAGTCAAACTGATTAATAGTTTTACAATAATGTTGTGTGCACATAAAAGATATTTGAAACACATTAATTTTCCTGAATACATTTATGTAATTTTTCTTTTTCTTTTTCTTTTTCTTTTTTTAACATATAACATTATTAAATACATTAAATTGTAATTATGTATATAGGAACTTCCAGAATCACAAAGGGCAGATGCAGTGAGCAGCATCGTGTATGAATCGAATGCTAGGATTAAAGACCCGGTTTATGGTTGTACAGGCATAATTTACCAGCTTCACAAGAAAGTTACTGAGCTTCAAGCAGAATTGGCTAAGACACAAGCACAGCTTGTTAGCATGCAATGCATGCAAGCTATGGATACATCACAATCTCAACAACAAAATCCACCCTATGATAACTCAGGCTTTTCTTTTGATGGCAGCAATGTTGGCTTGGCTTGGGAACATCCTTGGACATGAACAAATCTTTAAAGAAAGTTCAAAGTTTAAATCTCATATGAGTACTAATAATGAAGGATTTGATCCGTTGATTGTACTTAATTTTTCGGCAGGGATATTCTATCCCCAAACTTTATGTCTTTCGATTTCAAAAATATTGAAATTTTTTTTTGGGATTATTTGTCTTGAGATTTTCAATGACCTAGTGATTATGAGTTGGAGACAGAAATAAGATGATTTGAGAAATAAGATGATTTGAGAACAGAGTACTCTTTGTTGGATTTTTCTACCTTGTAATTTCTCGAGAAAAAGAAAATAGAGTAAAAAAATAAAAGAATAAATTACAAATACATCTTCTGAAATTTGCTTAAAATAAATATTCCCCCTCCCCCCCTTCCCCGGTGATTTGAAAAATTGCAAATATCTCATTGTTAGAATTTCTTATTTAACAGAATTAATTAAAAAAATAAAATTTATAATTGCTCTCCAATACAATAATAAAATTACATAAATTATTAATTGAAATATATTTTTAATATCATTAAAAATTGTAATTGACTTAATAATTTATTAATAAAAGGAACGATTTGTTATGAAATTAGAAACCTCTGGGGGTGGAATGTAATTTTCAGAATCACAAGGGACGATTTGTATTTTAATCAAATCTCAGGAGTGTATTTGTGATTTACCCAACATAAAAATACATATTTAGCAGAATATATAGTAACACAATGGAGATGCCATTGTGCTGAATTATAAGGACATATTATACCGATAGTCCTTACATTTTGCCTCTTATGTTATTTTAGTCCTTATATTTTCAATTATCTCAATTTTGATATTTAATTTTAGATTTTATGTCATTTTGGTCCAATTGATAGCACTGTTAATTAGTATTTTTGACGAAAAATTATAACTGAATTAGTTGAAGTTAACTCACAAGTTTATAAATTTATCCCTAAACCATTTCAGATGTCACTTATGTGCATATTTTTGATAAAAACTGTTAACAATTATAATCAATTAGACTAAATTGAGACAAATTCATAAAGTCATGTTGAAAATTGACTCAATTGAAATGACAAAAACCAAAATGATACAATAATCAAAATACAGAGACTACTAACATAATTTTCCCGAATTATAATTATTGAATTCAAAGAAATAACAATGAATGAAAGCATTTTTGATGGTTTCCTGGTCAAACTTGTCCCTTGGCCAACTATTTTCTTTGAAGTTTCACTTCTTTTTTTGGTTAGATTTTTAAGGAATTTATTGCAGTGTTTTTTGACGCAATGTAGCATTATTCACATTAAGAAGAGCAGTCCACATGCTGACAATAAAAAAAAAAAACCAAGAAGAGTAGTCCACATCACACCAGCAAAGATATTCTTCATGCATGATTTCCTTGGGGAGAAATACTATACAAATAATTAAATAAAAATTGTACATAAATTTAGTACATGGTTTGGACAATTTGAGAGAGCGTTTAGATTTTGTATGCCTATTTTAGGACCAACATTGGTAATTTGAACTATTTTTAAGCCTTCGTTTGGAAAGAACTTTTTTAACTTGACTTTTTGATTTTTTTTTACTATTTTAGTATGACTAAAAAGTTTGAATTGGAATGAACTGTTGACTTTTTTTTGTAGTTTTGTGAAGAAAAAAAAATGAAATGATTATAGTTTGAATGTAACATTTTATCTTATTAGCATTTTAATCTATTATTTCTTTTAGTGAGCTAAAAACTTGTTTTGCATCCCCTATCTTGCGAAACAAAGCTTTCTAACGCTCGTAGAGTAGAATATATACAAAAAATGGCGAATTACACTAATAGTCCCTATAGTTTGGGGCTCGTATCACTTTGGTCATTGACTTTTCAATGTTGATACATTTGACCCTGTATTTTGAATCTTATTCCAAATAAGGATAATTGAAGATACTATTACTTAAAAACAAGGATAAAATTGTCAATTTGATAAAATATAAATTAATTTGACAAAAATAAATGTCAAAAAATATTTTTAGATTTTTAAAAATTATTTCTACTAGCCAAAGATAAAATTATGTAAAATTGATAAATCTTTTAGACATATATTGATTTTTTACCAAATTAATTTTTATTATGTGTTTGGATGATATTTATGTAATCGGTGGTTGTTAAGATTTTAATGTGTAATTTATATATTTAATATATGAAATATTTTTAGTTTTGAATTTTTTGATTTAATGAATTGGTTTAATAATGATATCAAAGTTGTCGTCATATTTGACTTTTTGAAAAAAATAGAAACTAATTTAATGAAAATAAAAACAACTACCCATTACATGATCATCATCCAAACACATAATAAAAATTAATTTTATAAAATAAATAAATAAATGTCTAAGAGATTCATCAATTTTACATAATTTTATCTTTAGTGGGTAGAAATAATTTTTAAAAATTCAAAAATATTTTTTGGACATTTATTTTTGTCAAATTAGTTTATATTTTATCAAATGGATGATTTTTATCTTCAATTGTCCTTATTTGGAACAAGATTCAAAATTCAAAGTCAAATGTGTTACTATTGAAAAGTTAGGGACTAAAATGACACGAGGCCCAACCTATAGGGACCATTAGTGTAATTTGCCCTATAAAAAATTAAGATGATTGGATATCAATAGTTATATGTTTTAATCACATTTGTATTCCAAAAAATAGCTGACTACTTTTGAAATTATAATTGTTGTTTATTTTTTTTTAAACAAATGTGAGTAAAATACATAGTTACTAATCTTTGATAATCTTAAATTTTTATATGAATATTTTACTCAATAAGTATAAAAAATTAATTGGTTCCGATCACTGAGGTTGGCCACAAAATAGGCCCACCAAACTCAAAAACTCTCTCAATTTAGATGACCAATTTAAGGGAATCCAAACCGTAAAATTATACATTTTTTTGATAATACTCTTTGGTGTCTTCATTTTCCTTTCGTTTAAAAATACTAACCAACCATGTGTAGCCCTCCTCCAAACGATGTGACTTTTCATATTTGCATTATTCATAACTCACACCGAATGACACCAACTGATACGAGTAACAATGCTAAATGGTGAGTCTTTCCTCCAACTCATTCAAAAGGATTACAAAGGCTTCCTCAATCAAAAGGAGTGGCTCTCATTATGTATGGGTCCTTGGTTGGCAAGATTAGGCAAGAATAAACATAAATGCTTCTAACAATCACAAGAACCCATCGTGTCTACGAGATTAGAAATCAAGCAAAATATCTCATTGGTACGCCCTACCTTATATGCATCCCAAACACATTCACATGCAAGGAAATAACTCTATGGTCGCTCAATAACCAAAACCTTACAAAACAAACTTTCGCTTCATACTAAGAAGTCCTCAACCCATTCTCGCAAGAAAGGAAAGGAATTATATAAGATATATAGTTCACCAATATGGTTTCTAGGTGAGGCAAGTCTTAATGAATCAATTTACCATAGTCTAGGCACTTGCAATTTGGCTAGTAAATAATGCCCACATATTCCACAATTGAGTTTTTGAAATATTTAGGTGCCGTTTGGTAACAGTTACGTTTTCAGTTTTCTGTTTATATTTACAAAAATTTTAAAAATTCAAATAAAAATTTGTTTGGTAAATTTTTGATTTATAAATCAGTGGTCTCAGTTTATAAATTTGGCCAAAAAATGTAAAATCAAAAAATGTGTTTCCATTTTGAGTTTTTAATTTTTTTTTTTTCTACCACCCAAAACTAGCTACCACCCGCCACCATTTTCCACTACCGTCTTCCGCCACCACCACCTACCACCCACCCCCCACCACCACTTGCCACCACCACTTACCACCCACCTGCCACCACCAGCCACCACCCGCCGCCACCACCACCACCACCACCATCCACCTGCCATCCACCCACCATCACTGCCACCTACCACCCGTCACTACCATCCACCGCCGGCTACCACCATCTGCCGCCTGCCTGCCACCACCACTTACCTGCCACCACCATCTACCACCCACCACCACCACCACCCACCACCACCATCACCCACCACCCACCTGCCACCACCACCCACTCGCTACCACCCACCACCTATCACTGTCACCCACCCACCCACCCACCACCACCACCACCACCACCACCACCTCCACCTACCTGCCACCACCAGCCACCACCACACCACCAGCCACCTGCCACCCACCACCCACCCGCCACCCACCTACCATCACCACCACCCACTCACTACCACCCACCACTGCCACCCATTCACCTACCACCACTACCACCTGCCACCTACCCGCCACCACCCACCATCCGCCACCCACCTGCCACCACCACCAGCCACTATCACCACCACCACCACCCACTCGCTACCACCTACCACCCGCCACCGTCACCCACCTACCCACCATCACCTCCCGCCACCACCACCCACCACTACCCACCGCCACTACCACCACCACCACCACCCACTTGCTACCATCCACCACCTGCCACCGTTACCCACCCACCCACCCACCCACCCACCACCACCACCCGCCACCTACCTACCACCGCCACCCACCTGCCACCACCCACCGCTACCCGTCATCCGCCACCTACCTGCCACCACCACCCGCCACCACCACTACCACCACCCACTCACTACCACCCACCACCCGCCACCGTCACCCACCCACCACCACCACCCACCCACCCGCCACCACCTACCACCACCCGCTACCTACCATCCACCGTCACCACTTTCCACCACCGTCTTCCGCCGCCACTTGCCACCACTTGCCATTTCTCACTCTTTTTTGTATTTTAAATTTTTTTAAATATTTTGTCAATTACTAAACGCGTTTGTAGTTTTATGTTTTTTTAAAACTAAACAAAAAATAAACAAAAATCAGTTTATAAAATTTTTGTAAATATAAACTGAAAACGTAAACGTTGCCAAACATGCCCTTAACAGTCAATAACACCTTAAAAAAATTACTCACTACGAGAATATTATGAATCTCTTCTTTTCTATAAAATTTTATTAAAAAAAAAAAAATGTTTAGATCCAAATCGAGCATCAATAAAAGATATTTTCTTAATTTTTTTTTAGTTTATATATATTTATTTTATTTTACGTAAAAACAATTAAGGTTTATATATATCATATGGCTCGATACATCTCTACATAACTATTATTCGTTTATTCCTTTTCACATTCCTAACAATAAATTCCAATTCCGACCAAACCAAATCACAATCAATAGGAAATTTCGTTCCCAACTCTTTTCTCAAAACACTTCAACTAGTGAAACATCCAGCCATCACCCAACCAACAATCTTATCACCATCATGGTGATGTCACAACCTAATCACAATAATGCAAGCAACAACAATTCAAAATAATATCGATAAGATTAAATAAAACAACAAATAAGCTTCACTTTTAAGCTTGGGAATCACTTTCCCTCACAACTAGCATTACAATCCATTGACTATCCATCAAAATTTTCAAACTCGCAAAAATAATTTTCGCAACAACCCTATCGTAGGAATCACACGCAACCCACTATAAACAACTATCAAGCAATTAGCATGACTTGTCACTCCCGTGAGTGACACACACACACACACACACACACACACACACACACACACCCAAGCAATTCTCATTCACATGCTTCATTTCTAAACTTAAGACAAGTTCTGAGGTGACTCCCTGTCAACCTCTACTAACGCCACAACAATAAGTAACACACCACGTAAGGAAAATCATCTACCTATACCTGCACAACATGGTACATTCCTTGAAGTCAACAACATACTCCTATTCCTCAAATCACAACCCAACATCTTAGTTCAATGATGAGTCACACCTTCTATCCAGGCAAAAATTTCCCACCTAATAACAAGAAAACTATGTTAAAGATAACAGCTAAATCTGGAATTTAAATTATCTTAATTAATGAAAAGCAGGAGAACTATTAATCATTTCAAAATCCAAACTATTCGTATTCACTGTAAGTCGAATACACATGGATAGCCTAAATAACCATGCTAGATTAACACACTAGTGACCCAAAATCTTTCCACACCCATGGTGGAATTGAAAAAACCAAGACTACGTCATTAGATCAACCGTCAAGAAATAATTTTCTTACCGAAAAATTACAATTACCTGCACTCATAGGCAACTAATTTAGCATGAGGAATTAATGAAAGACAATCAAAACTAAAGTCAACCTCTTACTTTCAACCACAAGACCATTGCACCCCAACCACTTAACAACTTTTTCGAAATGACAACGAGGAATTAATTTTCTTGACTAACAAGGTCACAATATGGTGATACTAACTACCATTTCAATCAAACATACAAGACTTATAAAGGAAGGCTACCCCAACTAATTTTCGTATTAATAGATAGTTCCATAACTCTGTCTAGCACCACTTACTGCATCATTCAGACACTAGCATTGAAAGGCAAGGATATAGGTTAGCACATTTTCTACTCGTTGCATAACCAATGATTTCCCCGCTAAGGTTTTCACTCACCAAGAGAAGCATGTACATTCACGTCTCACACGTTCTGGAACAACATCCCGAGACCAAAGGTAATAATAAATACTCACTACAGAGATTCACTGAGATATACTCAAATACACACTAGAATCAACACAATAATCAGGTCGGATAATAAGGATACAAAATTTCCTAGGCATCATCAATCTAGGGTATTTATGAGCCACCTATTGGTAAACACACGTGCTCAATTATGCCATAACTTAGTAATATGGTAAATCAAGGTTCTTACTTTACAAGGTTTCCTCACCCCCAAGGTAAGACAAAACTATAATAAGGTCATTTCCCTCTTCACCAAACAACTCATACTCCCCTATGCAACTATTTCAACATATTATAACACAAAATGTCATCATCGCAGAAAAATAAATAAATAAAAACGGAGGAGTTAATTTCTACTATAATCACACCATTTGCATAGTCACAACTCACATCGAATTCATTTAGGAAATCATATATAATTCCAATCCTTACGAATTCTAGATCACACCCTGAAACAATCATAAACGACAAATGCTAAATACTCTAGATTGAATACTTTGCATTGAACTCAGTGATAGTACTAAACTTGTATATCAATGATACATATTCCCATTTTACTCACAGTGGGACAAAAGCCACTACAAAAAATCACTCTCGTATTACAAAATAGTCATTACTGCAAGGTACAAGGACTCAGGTTGCCCTCCATTTTAAGCACCCAAATTATATAGTCGACATACACCAAACCCAGCTCAAAAGACTCATTTACGACTCACACTTTCAAAATTGCTACCTATAGGTTAAAATGACCATAAGGTTTGACGCCAATTCATTTGAACATGTCTAACACAACTTCCAAGAATTATTATTTTTACTTCATTTTTTTTTTCCAGATTCTAAAACACTTATCATCAACTCTTGTGGATCTCAATAGTTTCACACGTTAACTCCAAAATTAAGTTCAATATAGATACATTTATAGAGGATGGAAATGCTTGGTATTCTAATTATATGTACTCCAATTATGCCATCCTCTCCTTACTCCACTTGACAATCAACTCAAATAGTCTAAATTCATTTTTTTCGAAAGATTTGGTTTAGTTCACTAGTTCTAACATCCACATTTCCAATATATGTTCTTAGGATATTCTAGTTATCACTAAAGTCCCAACCGGACAATACTACGCTTAATATGTATAACTTCTATACCATTCTATCTCCAAAACTCTTCATAACGACAAACCATTCACCATACAATAAAATCTTTACTATCCTAAAGTCACAATTACTTCTCATGAACTTACAAAGTTGGTAAATTAAGGTTCCACACAAATCTCACAATCGTGTTCTCATGTTATCCCAAAACTATATACCTTACCAATAGAAGTGGCACCAACAAAGGTTTCCCTCAATTGGGGTCACTCATGTCTGGACATCCTATAAGAAAATAGAGATAAGATTAAGCTCACAATTTATATACCCACAATGTTACCTCATGCATCACACACACATAAGCATGCACATCTATACACATATCTACATCACATAAGGCAAACTAGGTCAGTACATAGTCACATAGAGCACATACAAGTTACTATTCTAGGATGCCAACTAGTCCCATGGTGCTCAACGACCTCCCAGTGGAAAAACAATTTATCAGGTGCCTTTCCAAAAAGATTTCAATGAATGCAATAGGCAGAGGTTGTATCCTAGAAGCTTAACCCCATAACTATATAGCCACATATACACACAAAGCACATAAAACACATAAGCGTCCCATCCTAGCATGATAAACCCACTGCGGCAAGAGCCACATCCTATGAGCTCAAGGTATTCAAACCTGGTTAGCTCTGATGCTAAGTTGTAGCGCTCCCAACTTTGAAACTACAAACTATCCAACCTGGTTGAGATATAGATGTATCAACAAGTACAATTTACTACACAAGTCCCAAAGGTTCTCTTTCTCATTGAACTACTAATCTAGAGTTACAAAATACATATTAAGCTTTCATAGTTCAAGAAGTTAGAGAAAGTCAAACAAATGCCCAACGGGCTTACAATATTTAAGACATGGCCTTCAATGAACAAAAGGGGCCCTTGATTCCAAAACAAATTAAAAATTCAACTATCGAATTACAATTTCAAAATATCCTTAAATTTTAAACAAATGGGTTGATGTTCTTCCTCTTCAGTGGGGTGGTAACGGCTCACCAAGTCTAGAAATTTTGCTAGATAGGAAAGAGTGATTGCCTAGCGGATAATATATTTAACCAAGTATATAAATATTTGATTTAAATTATGCGTAACCATGCCCCTTACCCATGAACACTAATCCCTTATTTTCTATATTCCAATGCACACCGTTTCAATTATTTCCACATTTTTCTATCCTCACACGGATGGCTAGTGGGCACCTCAAGTTTTCCACATTTATCGTTGTCACACGATCGAATAGGTGGACACCTCAAACATTCCCATATTTGTCGTCCTCACACAACCGGGCAAGTGGGCACCTCAATTTCCCTGCACAGGTACCAAATACATCACACAACATATCATTTCAACAAATCCCTAAATTTACCTCATCACAAGATGTCTCAACACATCCACATAACATCAATTTATTTCCATTTATCTCTTAAACACCAAAATCCATAGCTAGGGTTTTGTAAAATTTAGGGCTTTTCTCCATATTCTCTATAAATTCAAAAATCATGGAATCAAAGTTGATTTTATTCTGTTCAAACATTACAAGATTATTAAAGCAAAACCTATTTTATCCATAAATACCCATTAGATCAAATCATCCATCCCATATCATACATATATTATCAAAACTAACACATAATCGAATCAAAATATAGATATATAAGGTTAAAAGTATTCCAACCTCAAAGGTGACGATGAAAAGATGAAAACCCAACTTGACGTTTTAACAAAATCATGAATCAATTGGTAGATATCATGATAAAGGTTTGTTCTTCAACTCTCTTGAAAGATCTAAGGTAGATTCTTAGTAGAAATAAGGGGAATCAAGTGTTTTTGGGGCCAGGGTTTTGGAAATTGGTGTTAAAGAGAGAGAGAGAGAGAGAGAGAGAGAGAGAGAGAGGATTTGAAAAAGTGAAAGAAAAATGGGTATAAGTCGACTTTTAAGTTTGTTGATTTGTGCATACTGCTCAATCGGTCTTTCTACCGCTCGAGCGGTGAAATCAATTTCTCAATATTTCGATCAGCAAAACAAGATACTGAATGCACCTCCTTCACCACTCGAGTGGTAAATCGACCACCCAAGCGGTCACCCTAGACACAACAAGGCACACAAGCTCAGCACCTGAGGCACTCCTAGTACATCAACCTTAAATGCTTTCATTTAGCCTTTTACATCTATATTTCATTTACTTAAGTTTACAATGTAAATAATGAAATACCCCCCATTTGGATTCAAAGAATAAGATTAAAAAAAAAAAAAAAATCAAAATCCAATTAAATCAAAAAGTGATTCTCCCAGTTTTAGTACAAAAATAATTTTTCGACTGAAATTTCTAAGTTTGATGTTGAAGTAAAGGGGTTAATACTTTGTAGAAAAATCACATAAAATCATATTAGACTATTTAATATGTAAGGAATAATTAGCGTCAAAAGTTATTTTCTAAATCGTAAGTTTTGAAAAACTCAATTTCCGTACTTAGAAAAATTTCAAGTCTAGTCCTATTTTTGATAGAAAACCTTTTTAATACAACATCTTTATACGAAAACAAATAAGGGTCTAGTCTCAACTCGAGCTGTTACAATGTAGGTGGGGTCATGTCAAGCAATACTCAAATCTACTTGGGGCTTGCCTCTATTCCTCATTGAGTGACTATATAGCCAAGAAACTTTCCCACGCCAACCTCAAAGGTACACTTTGTTGCATTAAGCTTCATATTGAATCTTCGGAGGATCGTAAATGTTTCCTGAAGATCCGTCAAATGGTCCTCACTTCATTGCGACTTGATTACCATGTCATCAATATACACCTAAAGGTTTCACTCGATCAAACCATGGAACATCTTTGTAACTAGACGTTGATAAGTTGCCCTCACATTCTTTAATCCGAATGACAACACCTTGTAGCAGAACAACCCTATAGAGGTGATGAAGTTCGTTTTCTTCTAGTCATCTAGCTGCATAACTATTTGATGATACCCTCGGTATGCATCCAACAAGCTCATCCTTTGGTGTCCAGATGTGGCATCTACCTGTAGCCCAACTTTTCGTGCTCTTTTTGGATACGACTAGCCCTACAGTTCGAAATCCAGTGGTTCTGAATCTAATTTCACAAGTGCAATGTGAAATAAATAAACATAAAAGAGTCTAAATCCAGCAAATCTTTTGGAAAATTGATTTTGAATAAAAAATGCCAAAAATGGACCGCTTTGACAGATTATAGATTACAGAGTCTAACTTTTGAAACACTTTGATTTCATGTTTGTTTGAATTTTTTTTTGAATATGTACCACTTGAAAAAGTGATCACATATGTACATTACTCAATTTATTCCAATTCATGCAATTAGCATCATCCACAGGCATTCAAGTAGATATATCAATTAAGCACTTAGTCTCATGGAAAACATGCTGGAGATGGCAATGATCACACGCATGCAATATGCTAAAGCAATAAAAGCTCACCTAGTACTCTACGGCAAGCCAAAAGAAACAAAAGAGTTAAAAAAAACATGCATACCCCTAATTAATGCAACATGACTAATGCAACACCTGCAATGATATATTTAATAGGTTCGGCTACTAATTATGACATGTGAATCAATTTGAAAACATGCGGTTTGAACATGTATTTAACGAAGTAATAAACTGCAATGCTTGTTAGAATGATGAACCGAGCCTCGATTTATGCAAGACAAGTGGATGCAAACATGGGAAACGCTAAACGAAACATGATATTCTATTCTAACCATCGTAAGCAAATAAATAAAAGGGAGAAAGATGTTGGGTTAGAAGACATGCATATTATTACATATTTGCCCTCGCACAAGAGGGTCCGAATGAATGTCCTAGCTAATTACTACGAATTAAATAACTATTACAAACCAAATGAAGTAAATTAACTATACTAGTTAATTATTACAACACCACAAATTAATTAACAACTTTAACTAATTAAATAAATACACACAAAACTAACTAACTATTCTAACAAATTTAACTAATTAATTACAAGTCCGTTACTCTAAGTACAACATACTAATATTACAACATCATTTTAATGGATCTCGAGAATCGAGGAATGGCCCATGCATTGATGTGGATTTCCACCCGATAATGCTCCCCGTTTGGTTACCGGAATGCCTCTGTTGTGCCGTTAGAAAACTGCACTATTTTTCCACTTCAGCCTCTACTCTGCTCTGTTGGAAAAGGGACACTGCCTGGTTGGAAAAAGTGGCCGCCAACCCAGAAGTAGTGGCCTGCTGCCCAGTAAAAGTGGTCTGTCAGCCACTAATGTTGGTTCTTTTCTACTGCAACAGAGCACAAACAGAGTATTCTTAGGGGATGTTTGGCCACCCTGCCTCTCCTTATCATCAAACAACTCAAAGGAGAGGAGGCTCGATTTGCAAGACATCAATCGGTGCAGTTTCATTGTGTGATGACTTATGAACCAAGGGATACAATTTTGATAAGTGCACAATAAAAGACTCGCAAACCCCCTCCCTATCATGATTTGATCAAGAAAAGTGGTTGACCTTGGAAACTTGAACCATTTCATCACTAACAAGTATGAAATGACTCAAGTCTCCATGTGTTCAATTAACGTCCGATTGAACACCAAACTTGATTTTGTTATCTTGTTCCATTTTAGTCCAAGTTTTATTACTCCATTTTAGTTACCTCCCATTCTTTAGTCAATTAAGTCCAATAATGAAGATTAAGGTCCACTAATGGAGAGAAGCACCAAACCAAATGTTTGTTTTAGGCATGAGAGAGAGATCATGCCGTTGGTAATGAACCCCCAAAGGGATTAAACCATTAAGCAAAATATCACCCCTTTATGCTTAAACAACACTCGTTTTGGAGCGACACTCACAACAAAGAGAAAAAGCCAAGAAATGAGGGAGGTTCCAGAGATGCTTAGAGGTGAACACAAGTATGTAAAGCAAGAAATAAATGATATCAATTCAAATAGGTTGGTGGCTAAGGCCTAAACAACCAAGCCTATGAGGACCATTACACTACAAGCCTACCATACAAAGCATGAATGAAGCTAACATGTAAAAAAAGTCCTAAAACAGTCAAAAGAAGTGCTGAAACTAAGACAAAAACAACTACAACAACAAGCTAAAATATTGAGGGATTAAAACTACCACACAAGTACAAGGAGGGGAGGCTAACCCCTCCACTTCTGGGACTTCAAAACATGATTTTTTCCTCTGAAAATCAGTGGTAGAAAGCTCAAAAAAAGTTGATGAGAAGATGGGAAACACAAGGGCAAATGCCTTGGAAGCAAGGTTCAAAGAAGGGTTGTCAACCCCTTTACCATTAATGGCCTTAAACCCCAAGTTTCAGCCCAAAAATACAGATAATAAACAGCTCAAAAACAACAAGAAAAGATGAGAAGAAGATGGTACAAAAGAACTAGAATGTATATCTCCTGAAGAGGAATGATCCCTTGAATTTCCAAACCACTATTGCCTCAAGAGCTAAAGAGCAAGCTCAAATCACCTCAACAAGGAACTTTCTAGGTTTGGTTTAGGGTGTTTAAGCAAAGGTTATGTAAGTTGCAAGAGAGAGAGAGAGAGAGAATTGTAGAGAGAGAAATTTTCCAAAATTGTGCTCTCCAAAATTTTCTAAATTCCAAAATTTTTCTAGCCTCTCTAACCAAAGAGAGGGTCATCTATATATAGAAATATATAAGAGACCCTAAAAAATATCTATACAAACAAAGCTGGAATGGTGCATGCATCTGTGGAGATAGCTGGCAAAAAATATCTTGTTTTTTGCACTAGTGCCAGGCCGGCCACTAATAGTGGGCGACAAGCCACACTTGTGGGTCTGCAGGTCCCTGAATGCTCAGGCCTGAAAAAATAGTGTTTTGGTCCAAAACAAGGCACAAGGTTTGTAAACTGAGGTTTCATGCTGAGGTAATCGAACATTTGACGAGCGTACACATTCATCATTGAGTGATTAATCAATGGCGCCCAAGTCTTAAGGGTCATCAAAAATGGGTGTTTACAGTTGCTCCTCTTTGACAGAGCTTGAAGTCATGAAATGACATGAGTGAATGTCAAAACCCGTAGACGACCCATTTTGATAAGGCCGTAAGACTTGGGCAAACGAGTGTAGTTCTGGGGCAGGATGCAAATGATATACATAAAAAAAAATATACTTTGAAAGTTGAACTCACACGCCTCGCGAAGCCGGCTGTTTTGAAAATTTATGATCATGCAAGATAATGCATTAAGCAAAAACAGATGCAATAGGCAATAACAAGATAACGACATATGAATGAACTTCAAGCTTAAATCGAAATAGGTTTCACATTGAAATAACTAAAAACGCGCAATGCAACCATGCTAAAGCCATGAGAAGATGAGAGATAAACCGCTCAAGGTCGCGTTTCATGCGTTCTGAGATAAAACTGCCCAGGGTCGCATTTTATGCGTCCTGAGATAAAAATCACTTAGGGTCGTGTTTCATGCAGCCTGAGATACTCTAATCATGCTGAAATCGCGAGAAGAGGAGAAAAATCGGTCAGGGTCACGTTTCATGCATCCTAAGATACTCTAATCACGCTGAATTTGTGAGAAGAGGAGAAAAACCGCCTAGGGTCGCGTTTCATGCGTCCTGAGATACTCTAATCACGCTAAAATCGTGAGAAGAGGAGAAAAATGCTCAGGGTTGCATTTCACGCGTCCTGAGATAAAAATCGTTCAGGGTCACGTTTCCCGCGTCTTGAGATACTCTAATCACGCTGAAATCGTGGGAAGAGGAAAAAAACCGCTTAGGGTCATGTTTCACACATCTTGAGATACTCTAATCACGCTAAACTCATGAGAAGATGAGAAAAACACTTAGGGTCGCGTTTCACGTGTCCTATGATAAAAACCGCTCAGGGTCATGTTTTACTCGTCCTGATATAAAAACCGCTTAGGATCGCATTTCACATGTCCTGAGATACTCTGATCACGCTGAAATCATGCGAAGAGGAGAAAAATTCCTTAGGGTCACGTTTCACACATCCTGAGATAGATGTAAAAAGCATGAGATACGATAGATGCATGTGTGAACAGGTGCAGTAGATGCACAAAGTGAGCAGGTGCGATAGCTATACAAAGTGAACAAGTGCGTGTGATAGATGCGCAAAGTGAACAAGATTACAAATCAATACAGTGACAACGCATGTTCTATGCAAGATAGACAACCGACGTATGATGTTAACTGAAAGCATATTCTATGTAAGAAACAAGAGCATATTCTATGCAAAATCAAAAACATATTATATGCATGAATCATGAGCGATGCAGGGCATGTGCGCGACATAAGTGTATATGAAAACACACATTTTATGCAACAGAAGAGAACAAATATGTAATTTGACAGAATGAACAAAAGTGATGTTCGACGCTGACCTCCGATTTACCCGTCGGAGGTTGTGCAAAATGCCCAAAAAGGATACACCATGTTCATATTGGTAAGTGGGGCACGTTCGTGCGCCGGAACACAGCAGGTATTGGGAATAGCGTAATCGGAACACAGTTTCAAGCTCCTTAAAAAAACAATCTGGACCCAAAAAAGAACCTCACATACACTAGCAGGGCAAAGGAGGAACAAAACCAACATCGGGCCACAAAAGAAGGCTGCTGGCCACTAATAGTGGGCGGCCGGCCACTAATGCAAAATTGGGGGCAGAATCACCATTTTGGCACCGGTCTTTTTATACACATCACCACACCTCATTTCCTCACACACCCAAGTCCGAAAACACTATCCCTTTCCTCTAGGTTCTTCTTCTCTCGAAATTTGTACTTTGTGCATGTTTTCCAACACCCCACACAAATTTTATTCGTAAACCCTCTTTGATCCTCTACACTTTGAACCGATCAGATTTTGTTTTCGTTGATTTTTTTGAGTTTTTAACACTTTGGGCTTGTTTCACTCGTATTTCTCTCAGGTTTCGTGAACTTTCCGGGTTTTGACTTTTTCTCATATTTTCTCTCTCATAGGGTTGACTTTTTCCAAGTTTTCCCTATTTTTCTTCATTTTTCACTTTTTCATTAGTCTTCACCCACTTTTCAGATGGTAGATGACATTCCTCATGCCGATGCCCTTCCTGAGGTTTCACTTGCATTTTCACCCCCTGTTGAAGTCGAGGAGCCAACGGTCACCGAAGCCGGCGAGGTGACGGAAGGCATTGCGGCCGACTTTAAGGTAGAGTTCGCTCTAGGGCTCAAGCCTGAGCCACTACCATTGAGGATACAACCCTTTGATTTGGTCACTTATCACCCTCGCACGCACACGTTGGTGCCTGGAGACATAATGCATTTTGATGATTTTGCTGGCAGCATGCCAGAGGATGTTTTGCTGAGAGAGCTGTACTGCCACCTTTCCTACGGCATTTCTAAGGTACAACCTTTATTTTCATGCTTGCTTGCCTTTCATTTGATTGTATTTTTTACACTGCCTTTCATATGACTGCTCTTTCATCTCTGTCTTTCATCTGATTCACTCTTTCTTTGCCACAGGGGGACTCCCTTTCTTGTGGGGGTTACGGGGCAGTGACAGCTAGAGATTGGTATTATGAGCTCCTGCCCGAGGTTCGCAACCTTGTTGATGTGGCCGGCTTTGGCTTATTCTGCATTGGGCTCTCACGACACATGGCGAGCCAGGCTCTACTCAGAGCATTAATGGAGAGGTGGTGGGACACCACCAACTCTTTCCACTTCTCTTCCACTGGGGAGATGACGATGACTTCCTACGACTTCTCCATGATCACAGGCTTAGGAGTAGGGTGTGATCCGATGCCCTTTGATATGGATATGGGCAAGTGGGAGGTAGCTTGGATCTACCTTCTTGGGGTGTGCCCACCTCTATATAGGCTAGCGATGGTGAGATACAGTTGGTTCTCCGAGCACTTTCGCGGGAGTGAGCTCGAGACACAAGAGAAGGAAGAGCAGTACGTCCAGGGCTTCTTGATGTTCTTACTCGGTACCACCTTGTTTGCGAACATGTGGAACACCGTGGGCTTATACTTACTGAGCGCGCTCGTGACCTTGTCCCGAGTCCGGTTTTATGGATAAGATGGAGTTGGCCTCGCTACACTCTATGGCTATATGAGTTCCACTTCCCGCATGAAAGGGGAACGGGTTGGAGGCTACTGGAGAGCTTAGGAGGTATATACCACACCTTTTTGCTTTTACACTTTTTGTTCAATATCTGTTGACACTTTGTGCTTTCTACTTTACACTTTCTATTTTATATCTGTTGGCATATTGTGTTTTCTACTCTGCACTTTCTGTTTTATTTCTGTTGACATATTATTGATAACACCGTTGACCTTTTCTTGTAGTTATGGGTTTATGCTTATTTCCCGACTCTGGCTCCAGAGCCAGTGGATGAGATCCCTTTCGTCGAGTCTTACTCACGACGATATGACAGCCGGAATCGGAGCCACAGTGATATGACATTCGCCTTCTACTGCCGATACTTTGATACGGTGGTTGCCCAGGAGGTAATCCAAAACTCATAGTCATTTGTGCTTTACTACTATTCTGATTCATACTTCGATAACTGATGGCAACTGGCAATTTGTACATTCTCTGTTTGCAGATCATATGGCAGACTCGGGCGACGGTGCCAGCCGGAGTGAGGGACCAGTATGCCGGGGCTTGTGCTACGTCTTAATTCTTGATTCTGCCGGGCCTGGTTCTTAGGTAAGCTTTTCATACGCCAGACTCTGGGCTCACCCGTTCCAGTCGTTCCTATGCTACCCCCGGTATCTACGAGGACAGCCAATAGCCTCCCAATTGGGGCTATTATTCAGTTTATGGTGCGGCTGGATGCTGACTATTTCAGAGCGGAGGGTGATTATGCAACTTTCATCCAGACTCATCTCATGCCACCCCTGACGGGCATTCACGTAGGCGATGCAGCAGATGCTTCCTTAGCAGGTGAGGCTGCTCAAGAGACCGGGGCCGATATTGGGGGGTGGGCCCTCCCGTCGTGCAGGTTGTTGGTTGGCCAGCGATTCCCACTACACTTACATGCTAGTAGCCGATCAGGTCAGCTTATCAGATTCTGATAGAGACACCCGAGGCAGGGCATGGGTATGTCAGAGCCTGTGGCGCACCTCAGGTATGGACCACACTTTACAACTTGTAACCGCACTTTCCCTTTCCAGATATTAATTATTCCAGATACTGATTATTCAAATGCACTTGCAGGCACCGACTGAGTACACAGAGGGCCTACTCTAGCTGGTAGATGAGAGAGATGTTGCTTGATCTCCATAGTATCTAGGTATATTTTCTTGTTTTCCACATACATTTCACTGCTACCTCACATTGTTGTGCACCCCACTATCACATTCCCACTGGTACACTAACACACATACCGTAACATTCACACCACCTCACATTACACTGACACACTATACTCACACTGTACCTTTTGTACTCATTCCGCATGTTGTGTTGTATCTGATATGTCGGCACTTATTTTCCAGATCCCATCTGTATCGAGGACACTAGTAGCAACAACACCTCCTCCGCTGGTAGGGAGGAGAGGTAGACAGGCCCTAGCATGTGGCCAAGATGAGCGTCGAGGTCGAGGCAGAGGCAGGGGTGCTCGGAGCTAGAGCAGCAAGTCTGAGCCTGTATTGAGCGAGGATGATACCGAGGCCAGTGACTCTAAGGAGGCAGTGAGCCGACGCTCTGAGTCTGAGAGCGGAAGCGATGATGTTGGCTCGGGGTTAGGGAGTGGAGATGACGTTGACGCTGGCTCTGAGGTAGGGAGCAGAGATGATGATACCGGCTTTGGCTCAGAATCTGATTCTGATAGCGGTGCTGACGAAGACAGTATCACTGAGTCCCTTCTGAGGAAGAGGACGAAGAAGGCCTCTTGAGGTTGAGATGACTAGCACCGATTTTTGTACCTTTTGCTTAGTTTCTTTTATTTTGGTAGTTCAACACATGTATAGCTTTAGATAGGCTTTTATTTTTGCTTTTGAAAACTTGTACTCTCTTTGTAAAAACTATGATCGAGGAAAAACCTACAGTTTTATGAAAAGAGTTATTGTTTTTGCATCATGAGCACCACATTTGCAGAATGAAAATGGAGTTGAATGAAACCCAAAATAAAATGTATTGGCACGATGTTCTTAATAGGGTAATGAGTTGACCAATGACCAAAAAAATACAAAATACAACTCGATAAACAAAGCGAAAATAACTCAAACACAAATATGCACACTTGCCAAAACCAAAAGACTCAAAACAAGACCTCAAAACACAAAGACCAAGACAAAACCAGACTGCCAAAATTGCCAAGCCCACAAGTGGGCCACCGGCCACTAAAAGTGGATCCACTAGACGGCTGGCAGCTGGTTTCCACTCACAGTCCTATCTTCTACAAAAGGGCTTTCTTCATGACTTCTTCACTAGAACCTCATTTTTGCTGCTGTTGCTTCCACAAATGGAGATATTCCTTGCTGAGAAATTCACGGATTGGATAGCCACTTTAGACGGCATGGAAAAGGTAAATTTTTAAGGTTTTGGCATAAACACGCTTTTTCCATTAAGCCGAACAACGCTTTGTTTTCCATTCCTCCATGCCACGGCCCATTGTTGAGACCCAATTACGTATGTATTTCGCTTCAGAACACAAGAAATGTGCCCAACTCTTGAAGAATTTTGAGCATTGATGGAAACCCAGCATGATGAAGAAATCATGCCTCAACCCCGTTTTGGCCATGCCCAGGCTTTACAACGAATGTGTGGGCTCACTTTGCACGACGCTCGATCGTTGGCCCATGATAGAGAGCTAGATATACCCAGCTTGATTCATTAATTTTCTTACATCGGTGACAGAGGCGACCCTTCTTGATGAGGTTTTCGACAACATGCCCTCTGTTTATGTGTGCTCGCACATTTCCTTCTTGCCCCTAGTTACGGCGGAACCAACATTCAGTTGATCGAAGTGGCCTAATGTCTAAAATAAGGTAAGAATTGTATTGTTTTGATATTGGCCGAGACCCTAAAGGGCTTAAATGCTTTTCATCGGTGAGAGACCACTAGATTTGCGGGGAGTCTACTACTTCTTCAGGTATTGTTTTCCCACCTTTTCTGATATATGCCTCGTACATCACTCGACACTCAGGCTCTATTTTCTCTCAGAGCCCTTTCTTTACTTTTCTCTCCACACACATCTCTCTATTTTTTAATATCTCTTATTTTTTATCCCTTCCCAGGTATGGCACATGGATAAGCTGAAAGTGGTGGACCCTTGCCCCGAGTATTCAGCTCTAGCTTATTTCTTCCGCCAACAACTAATGGATTTTTCCAATAAGGGATGGTGGTGCAACTTGTGCAGCAGATCTGCAACTGACATAGCTTGACATTGCTCTTGGCTCAATCTCATTGAGATGAGTTATAACATGACCCAATAGCCAAGCATACAGTTGATTGGCCTCATGCACTACGTGTTCTACTTTTCTTTCTGGCTTAGACGCCAGTTTGGGAATGATCAGACCTGCCTCGAGGAGGGGGTAGAATACCCAACTTCATTCCCGATTTGTGCTTCACACCTGGCTCAGTACCTTGCTGTCTAGAGGATGAGAGAGCTTCTGGCCCCTACCTCTAGTTTCAGTTATGCCCTTTCTAGCGAGTGCTTGGCTTGGCTTGGCTCAAGGATGAGGCACAAGCTGAGCCCACTTTGGCTACAGAAGCCTCCGTAAGCACGAGCAGAGGACGCGGGAGCACCTGACTCACCTATGCCCCTAGTTTATTGCTTTGACCTGTAGACACCCCATTTTTGACCGCCCTTACGACTTGGGCGTCACGGCTTGCGCACCCAATGATGAATTTCTATATACTTGTCAAGTGCTCGAAGTCCTCAACAGAATGCCATAGCTTTGAGCCTTCAAAACCCTACACACCGTATGAGTTGTTTTTGGACCAAAACCATAGTTTTTCAAGCCAAAAAACCCTGTGGGCTGCCAGCCACCAATGTGGGCTGCCGGCCACCACTGTAGGCTGCCGGTCAGTTGTGTGGCCTGCTGGCCACTTATGTGTTTTTGCAGATATTTTGGCCAATTGTGCCGGCTGTTTTCATAGATACATGCACCTGCCTACATGTGTATATATTGATATTTTTGAGGGATTTTCATGTTTTTCTATATATAGAAGACCTCCCCTTCCATTTTTTAGGGTTGGAAATTTTGGAGCAAAATTATCTCTCTTCCTCTACAATTCTCTCTCCCCCTTGCAAATTCTTAAGCCTTTGCCTATACACTCTAAACCAAACCTTGTGGTCTTTGAGTTGAGATACTTTTGAGCTTACTTTGAGCTCTTGAGGGTGTGTAAGTGTTGGTTTAACACCTAAAAAGGTTCTCCTCTTCAAGAGGTATAAGTCTTGGCTTATTCATTTGCTTTATTTGCTATTTTGCCTACTATTTTTAGACTGTTTTTGGGCTTTTTATACTCTGTATTTTTGGGCTGAAGGTTGTGGTTTAAGGTCATTAGGGGTGGAGGGGTGGATCACCCTTCTTTGTACCTCATTTCTTAGGCCTTTTCCTTTGTGTTTCCCAACTCTTTGTCCACTTTTTTTTTTTTTTTGAGCTTTTTACTACTGAATCTCAGAGCATTTTTCAGTGGTTAAAACCGTGTTTTGAAATCCCAAAAATGGAGGGGGTAGCGTCCCCTTCTTGTTCTTGTTTACTAGCCTGACTTGCGCCATGTTTTAGCTTATTGTTCTAGCCATTTTTGTCTTAATTCCAGCATGTTTTAGCACTGTTTTAGGACTATTTTTAGTTGTTCATTGCATTTGAGCCTTGTATTGCATGCTTGTAGTGCAATTAACCTCATGGGCTTGGTGGTTTAGGCCTTAGCCACCAATCTAGTTGAGTTGATAGTGTTTATTTGTTACTTTCCATACTTGTGATCACCTCTAATCACCTCTGTAACCTCCCTTCTTTATTGGCTTTTTCTTTGCTTTGAAAGTTGTTTCAAACCAAGTGTTTGTTTAAGCATGAGATTGAGGTATTGTCCTTAATTGTTTAATCCCTTTGGGGGTTCATTACCAATGGCATGATGTCTCTTTCATGCCTAAAGCAACTCTTTGTTTGATATTTATTTCCATTAGAGGACTTAAAGTTCACTTTTGGACTCAGTTAACTAAGGAATGGTTGGTAATTAAAATGGATTAATGAAATTAGGACTAAAAGTGAAGCAAGATAATAATCAACTTGGGTTCAATCGGATGTTAATTGAATCCATTGAGTCTTGAGTCGTTTCATATTTGTTAGTGATGAAAACGGTTTAAGAGTCAATGTTAACGACTTCCCTTGATCAATCTATGATAGGGAGGAGGTTTGAGAGCCTGTTATGTTGATTTTATTGAATTGTACACATTGGTTCATAGGCTATCATGCAATGAAATTACATCGATTGATGGCTTGTGAATTGAGCTTGCCACTTCTTTGAACTAATTGATGACAAGGAGAGGCATGGTGTATAAGCATACCTTGAGAGTACCCTGTTTTGTGCTCTGTATGCTTTCTATTGCAGCAGGAGCAAGCTTCAGTGGCCAGCAGACCACTATTTCTGGACGGTAGGATATCATTTGTGGCTGGCCAGCCACTACTTCTGGCCTGCCGACCACTTTTGTCAAATTAAGCAGCAAATTTTTTGGAATAGAATAGAGTAGAAGCTGAGGTGGAAAGATATTCTACTGTGCAACAGAGGCATTTTGGCAGCAGAACAGTGGGTTTTTTGGGTGGAAATCCGTGCATGCATGAACATTCCTCGCTTCCTGGGGCTGATTAGTAAGCTTAGTTACTTCTTTAATGTTGTATTCATGTTGTAATTAATTAGTTAATTCTAATTTGTTAGTTCCATAGAATTAGTTGGTTTTGTAATAACTAGCTAGCATAGTTAGTTTATTCAGTTTGTAAATAATTAGTTAATGCGCTTTGTAATAGCTAGTTAATTAGCTTAGCTAGTTAGTTTATTCAGACCCTCCTGCACGAAAGCACAGTTGTAATAATGTGTATGTCTTCCAACCCCACGTCTTTCTCCCTTTTATTTACCTGTTTATGTTGGTTAGTTTAGGGTACCATGTTTTGTTTAGCATCTCTCATGCCTTGCATCCATTATCTTGCATGCATTGAGCTCGGCGCATCATTCTAACTTGCATTATTAGCTAACACTTCTTTGAATACATGCTTAGACCGCATGCTATCAATTGATTCATATGTCATATTAGTAGCAGAGCCTAGTAATTGACATTGTATGCGTTGCATTAGCTATATTGCATAGCTAGGATCATGCATTATTCTAACTCAGTCATCTTTTTTGGCTTAGAGTACTAGGTGAGCTTTTGTTTGTTTTAGAATATTGCATTGTATGTTAGCATTGCCATGTCAAAGCATGTTCACCATGAGACTAAGTGCTTAAGTGATAAACTGTTTGAATGCATATGAATGAAGGCTAGTTGCTTGAATTGGGATAGTTTGATTAATGTACATTTGAGCCCACTTTTTCACGTTGCACATTCACAAACTCTATTAAAAACAAACATGAAATTAAATGTTTCAATTTTGGCAAAATAGTCTATACTTGTGTGCGCATCACATAGCAAGTTAGCCTAATAAATCGGAACAAGAGCATATAATGTAAATAAGATTCACATCATGATTAGTAGAGGCCGATCTTTGATCGTGCGAGTAGGGGTGCTCAATTCATGACCTTCCCTTTTCGCAGCTAAGTTCCTGAGTCGAGACAATCTTGGTGATGTCAGACACGTGGCCTTTGGTACGAGTCATGGGTTTTCTAAATTTTCAAAAAATATCTAGGTAGCGACTCTGTATCTGGCAAAGCAGTCCATTTTTGGCAATTTAATTCAAAATTTATTTTCCAAAAGATTTGCCGGATTTGGACTCTTTGGTGTTTATCTATTTCACATTGTACTCGTGAAATTAGATTCAGAACTGCGGGAGTCCGATATTGTAGGGCTTATTCATCTTCCGAAAGGAGAGCGAAAAGTCAAGCTACAGTTTCTGATTGCTCTGCTGGGGAATTAGAGAACTTGATTCGAAACTTCATGATGTGAAATTTTATCTACACTTATATATTCTTTGCATTGCATTTGCATTGGTGCGCTTAAGTCACTGTGTTTGCCATCTGCTATTCGTGGACAGTTTTTTGGAGGCTTGCCTAAAAGCTTGTCAAAAGGCTGACCGGTCGTGGGCTCTGCCATGATGGAAACACAACCCTTGGATCTGGACTACCGTTGTACTGTTTGATCCTTTTTTCACTTCTCGGTGTCAGGTGTGAGAGGTATATTAGGTAGTCTTGCTGAGGTGCCCTTTTTGACCAATCGGCCTAGTTGCATATAGTAAAGCCTTAGTGACTGTTCCAAACTAGGACAAGATGTTCGCTCAAACATACAGGATTGTGTGAAATTGCTTTGTTTGAATAGTGAACGCTAGTTCCTGACGAAACTAGGACAGGGTAACCCTACCACCTGATAGGGGTGTTTTGGCTCGCTCTTAACTGGTATGTGCTTTATAGTGAAACTGTACAGGAATGTGCATAGCAGTTACAAGTTTGGTATCTGTTTTGGGGGCGAAATCAAGTGTGGAGTGCAGTCCTATAGCTGTGATCATGTATGTGTTGATAGCATCTTAGTTGAGGTATTATGCGGTTTTCTGATTACCGTTTTCTTTTGCTTTATTTCTTTTTGCTAGGTAGTTTAACACCATAGCTTCATAAAGTTCGAATATCCCCCAAATACTCTGGACCCGAGTCAGAAGACTTTGTAAAGCCGGGGATCTTGTTCAGGGACAGCCCATATTTACCTCACTCCCACCGGTTACAAGACAGAGGAGAATCAGGCAGAATTCACCGGTTTAGTTTTTACAACAGTCACCCCTCAATTCACCTGTATCCAGTCAGGTTCGGGAATGGTCATCTACTTCTAGCCCGGCACGAGATCGATCTCCTATTCCAATGACACTGTATCCCCCAGTCAATATGGAAGAATTGATACATCATCTGCAGCAGATAGTTGAAACCCTATAGCAAGATGCTGCCCGCCAGGCCGAGGTTATAACAAGACTACAACAATAGCAACCACAGCCGGCTGTGGCCTCTGCATCCCATGCACCTCCCACGGGTATCCTAGCACCCGGAGCCACTGCTCATACTGCCAATGTCCAAGAAAACCAGGGCAATCCAGCAGAGCCAATCCCAGCACAAGCCTCTAAAGTACCGGTTTATCAAACTGAGGCTCCGTTTGAGTTTGAGGTTGACCCAACTGTACTCAAGGTCAATAAACTGGAAAAGTTATTTAAAAGAGCACAAGGGGTTAACTCCATTCCGGACATAGATGATAGGTATACTGATTCTACAGTGACATTGCTAGATCGGTTTAAAATGCCGTACATTGACCATTTTGACGATTCCAGAGATCCAACGGTTCACCTACAGGTGTTTTCAAACATCTTGCGGCCGATGAGCCTTACTAGACTATAGAAGCTGTCTCTTTTTGGCCGTACCATGTCAGGCATAGCGGCCATATGCTACGCTAAGTTGGAAGACTCTGTCAAGCAAAATTAGGAGGAGATGGCCGAGGCCTTCATTCCACAGTATTCGTACAATACACAAATCAAGGTCACAACTCTGCATGGCAAGTCACTGCAGAAGATGATCATCCTACCTCTGTTTACATTTACAAAACTCCATGAAACAGGGGCGTATCACAGATGAGAAGGAGCTAGCGAAAAGGCCATTTGTTCGCAGTTCTAATGCTACCAGTGGTAGCACAACTATGAGGTCATCAGATGTAAGCGTTGTCACCATAACCAAGACTGCTGACCCCTTTGCCAATACAAGCTCACAAACACCGTCCAATCCTGTCCAATCCCAGAGGACTTTCAACCAACTGTACATGACCCTGTCTCAAGCTATGAAAGTGCTAGTCAAGAAAAGGCACCTCAAACCATTAAAACGCCTCCCATTGTCTGATCCTCTTCTACCCAAACACAACCTCGCAAAATACTATGCGTTTCACCAACAGCATAGTCATGACACCGACCAGTGCTTTCGATTACGTCATGAGATTTAGGATCTCATTGACAACAAGGTGATCGCTCCACCTCAAAAGCCATACGTAACCACAAACCCACTCCCAGCCCATAATCTAGTTCCCCCACATTGAAATCTCAACCTGATCCATACACTGGCCACCCCCTATGACCCCAACGTATATATTACTCCCTCCCACCTACCAAAATCGACGTTGTTCATTCTAGAAGGCGCAAATCTGTGCATGATCAACACATCCAACCTTCAACCTAAGCCTGTGGTGATGAGACTTACAGTGGAAGCAGAGTCTACCTTGGAGAAAGATACTAGTCCGTTGCCGAAGTGCTCTGGGCACTTACCTGATGGGGTGTATACTCCAAGCTGCTACATTGTGCCGACTGGTCAAATCAAACCTGAACTAGTGCTGCCGACCTGGGTAGATGTCAATGTGGTCAGAGAAGATGGCTCGAGCCAAGGGTTGGATGATCTAGTAGAACCCAAGGAGGATTTGGACAACCTGTAGTTCTTTGACGAGTAGGATCAGGGGGATGTACAAATCGGTTAGCTCGACTTGAATGGATCAACGGACAACTTTGGATGGCTGAGTGATGAGCTAGATAAGGAAGAAGAAGCTAGAATGAAACCAGAAGGAAAAGAGGTAGAGATTGCTGTAGTAGCCAGAAGGGCTGATGAGAAAGGAAAGCTGCCGGAGAAAGCTGGTGTGAAAAATTCAGCCCAGGAAGTGGGTACTGCGAGCACTGCGGATATGGAATAGGGAGTTGCATTGAGGCAGTTTGAATGAGAAAAGGTTGAAGACAACTAGGAAGCTATAATTTCACAACACCCTGTGGGGGGCATCTATGATGTAAAGGTTATACAAGTAGAGTCGGACAACTGTTTGTCGGCCGTTGAGGGTGAATGGTGGGACGATGATGATCTGCATCTGGCCCACACCGATGAAGACTGGGGAGTGCCTTCCGGACAATAGATGGTATGCTGAAGAAATTGACCATCTGATGAGAAGTGGGTGGTATTTTAACCCGCTGCACCTACATTAAGCGGAGGCGTCTAGAAAAGACAGAGAGGCCGAGAAACAGAAAGGGAAACAACTAGAAGAAGAGGCAGTGTTGAAACAACTCAAGAAAATCCAAGCTGACATATCCATCTAGGGTCTTCTCATGGCCTCCCGGGTACAGCGACAGGCAGTATTGTCGGCAATGGACAAGGCTAAATTGTCCATTGACACCACGCCCGAACAACTTATGGGATTGGTCTTTCCAAGTGGTGCCAGGCCAACCCTTACCTTCTTTGACAAAGAGCTGTCATCGAAGGGCTCGACCGTTGTACATATCTGTGAAGTGCAGTGAGAATTAGGTACCAGTGGTGTTGGTCGATACCGGTTCGGCCATCAACGTTTGTCCTTCTCGTACCGCCTATGCAATTGGCCTCAAACCAGCGGACTTTATTCCCACAGCCCAACTAATTCGGGCATATGATAACACAAGTAGAGAGGTGATGGGCACTGTGCAAGTTAAAGTCTAGGTAGGCCCAGCTGAGCAAGAAGTTGAGTTCCATGTCTTCGATGTGCCAGATACCTTCAATTTACTGTTAGGGAGGCCCTAGTTGCACCATGTGAAGGTCATCTTCTCCACTCTCCACCAGATGTTCAAGTACCCTCATGGGGGAGGAGTAGCGATTGTTTTTCGGAAGTCATCCATCCATCCGCCGCCAGAAGTAACTATGCCAGTGCTAGAGATCAGCCATGGTGAGGAGGATGTATTCCTCTCGGGATTCACTCTGGTTGAAGCCCGGGTAGTGCAGACCATTCTTACCACAGACAAAGGCATATACGTTAGCACCCAGTCCATCTATTTCATGAACAAACTACAGCATGTTCTAGGAATGGGGCTTAGAAAGAGTGGTCGAAAAGGTGTTACAGCACTGATAGATGTGCCACACAACCCACATGCCTTTGGTCTGGGCTATGTGCCCACCAAAGAAGACTGGATAAGGAAGGGAGAAGAAATGAGAGGTAGAGCTAAAGCTAAGCAAGTTGGGAAACACTATGAGCTCATCCATAGGCTAATCCAGGGGACACTGAATGTCTGCTTTGTTTAGGAGGGAGAAGATTTCCCTTTTTGCAGCTTTCCCGAGCCTTGGGTAAATTCTTCGAAACAACGTGTTCCCGAGCTCGAGATCTTTTTTGATTTGTAGCTGCAGGATAGTGATGATAAGGAAAGGGCTGAACCAAGCATCGAAGCTAAGCAGAGCATGGAAGGTGACTCAGATGGCAGCGAACTTGGAGTAGGGACAGCACTGGCTAGTCTCCTGACAAATCCTACGGCTGACCTGGAGAACTTGGGGGATAACCTTACCGTCTCCATTATCGGGGAAGAATCGGGTGTGAACCCAACCAACGGCATTTTGGATGCATCAGGAGCACCATCTCTTATCTGGTAGCTGGAGGAAGGCTATCTATCTATTTTTGAATTAGATGATGAGCTAGAATCTGATTCCACTGAGTATGTGAGGTCGAGACCAAATTCAAGTTCTTCTGAGTCTGAGTCTGGTATTTCTGGAGGTGGTAACCCGGATACCAAAGTCTTATCTTTATTCAGCTTTTCTTTGGAGTCTGGAACCGAAGATCTGGACGTTTTGAATGAGAACTCTGCAGATTCTGTGTATTTCTCTATGCTGTTGGTTTATTTTATTGACCAAGATTTTTAGAATTTTAATGAAAACGAAAGCGAAGAAATTCGTCTGGCTTTGAAAAACTTGATTAATCGAGAGGATGAGAGGTTTGCTAAACCCTGTGCTGATGAAATCATTGCCACTAATGTGAGTACTGAGAAGGATCCGCGCCTGGTCTAGATCGGGTCCACGTTGTCTTCGGAGGAGCGCGAGCATTTAATTACTTTGTTAAAAGATTTCAAAGATATTTTCGCATGGTCCTACGAAGACATGCCTGGAATCGATCCTGAGATTGTACAGCATCGGATCTCCCTTGACCCCGAGGCCTGACCAGTCAAGCAGAAGCTGCATAGAATTCGTCTGGATTGGGCGCTGAAAATCAAGGAAGAGATCACCAAGCAAATTGAGGCAAGTTTCTTGTTAGTATCCTAGTATCCGATTTGGTTGGTGAACATCGTCCCAGTGCCGAACAAGGATGGTAGAATCCGGGTGTTTGTAGACTTCCGAGACTTGAACAGAGCCAATCTGAAGGATGACTTTCCTCTGCCGCATATTGATGAGTTAGTGGACTTCACTACGGGCCATGCATTGCTATCGTTTATGGACAGGTTTTCCGGGTATAACCAGATTCTAATGGCACTCGAGGATAGAGAGAAAACCGCATTCACTACGCCATGGGGTACCTACTGCTACCGAGTTATGCCGTTTGGGTTGAAAAATGCTGAACCTACTTATCAGAGGGCTGCAACCACCATTCTGCATGACATGATCCATAAGGAGGTTGAGGTGTACATGGATGATATAATTGTCAAGTCCAAAGAACGAGAGGGCCACTACACCGCCTTGAAGAAATTCTTTCAACGGATCAGGGAGTATAGATTGAGGTTAAACCCGCAGAAATGCACCTTCAACGTAGTGGCAGGGAAAATGCTTGGCTTTTTGATCACATAGAGGGGCATTGAAGTAGATCCTTCCACAATCAAGGTCATCCTAGAAATGCCACCACCGAGGACTAAAAAGGAGGTACGAGGCTTTTTGGGTAAAGTGCAATTCATAAGATGGTTTATTTCCAAATTAACCTTGACTTGTGAACCACTATTTGGTCTTCGGAAGAAAGGGAAGAAATTCCAATGGGACGATAAATGTCAATTTGCCTTTGAATAGGTTAAGCAGTACCTCCAGAATCTACCTATGTTGTCATTGCCAGAGCCAGGGAAGCCTTTGATTAGTAACAGACGCAACCATGGAATGCATGCTAGCTGAGAAATCTGAAGATAAGGTGGAGACAGCTATCTACTACTTGAGCAAGAAAATGCTGGATTATAAGACCTGCTATACTCTATTGGAGAAAGCTTTCCTAGCCTTAGTATGGGCTACCCGAAAGTTGAGAAACTACTTGTTAGCTCACTCTATAATCTTGATTTTGAGATTAGAACCCATTAAATATCTCTTTGAGAAATCGGCGCTTATGGGTAGGCTGGCTCGTTGGTTACTCCTCTCCGAATTTGATCTTAAATATGTCACCCGCAAGTCAGTCAAGGAAAGAGCTATAGCGGAGTTCCTGGCAGACCACTTAGTAGAAGGAGATGAGGCAGTGTAATACTTATTCCCAGGTGAAGATATTCTGCAAGTTAAAGAGGAAACTTGGACAATGTACTTTGACGGAGCGTCCAATCAATACGGTTATGGGATAGGTGTGTTGCTGATAGCACCTGACGACTCCCATATACCTTTAGCCTTCAAACTTCGGTGCAAGGTGTCCAACAACGAAGTAGAATATGAAGCATGTATTGTTAGTTTAGAAGCAGCCCTAGAACTAGGGGCACTAAGATTGGATGTTATTGAGGACTCGAACTTGGTTGTTTCTTAAGCAAACGGAGACTGGAAAATCAAAGAAGAGAAAATGAAGGTTTATCATCAGACCCGGGATATTTTGATTCCTAGGTTTGAAAAACTGACATTCACGCATCTACTGAGAGAGAACAACTGGTTCGCTGATACTTTAGCAACTCTATCTTCTATGATAGACATCCCATTTGGAGTCTGGATGCATCCGATTATCATCGAACATAAATGCACGCTGGCATACGAAACTATTGTCGTGATAGATAAAGTGCAAGAAAAAAATCACTGGTACTACGATATTTGGAACTTCCTGGAAAAGGAGGTGTATCCACTAAGGGCAAATGCCAATGACAAACAGGAAATACGGCGAATGGCCGTCCAGTTTATCATCTGTGGAGGTAAGAAGCATAAATGAGGTCATCTGGGAATGCATAAGTTGTGTGTGGAAGAAGAGAAATCAAAGCACCTTATGGAGGCTATCCACAGCGGAGAATACAGGGCGCATATGAATGATGTGATGTTAGCCCAGAAGATTCTCAGGCAAGGTTATTACTGGTCCACCATGGAGGATGATTGTATTGGTTTTGTGTGGCAATGCCACAAATGTCAAATTCATGCCAATCGCATGAATATTCCGCTGTCAAAACTTTATAACATGACTTTGCCATGGCCTTTCTCAATTTGGGGAATCGACATTATCGGTGCAGTCACGCCAAAAGGGTTGAATGTGCATGAATATAATTTGGTGGCGATTGATTACTTTACAAAATGGGTAGAAGCTTAGTCCTATGCAGTGTTAAAGACATCGCATGTGGCCAAATTTATCAGAAACAGTATCATTTGCCGGTACGGAGTCTTGAATGAGATCATATCAAATAATGGCTCCTACTTCAAGAAAGAGATGATAGACTTGTTGGACAAATACAATGTGGCTTTTCATAAGTCATCCACATATAGGCCACAAACCAATGGAGCTGTTTAAGCCGCCAATAAGAATATCAAGAACATCATGCAGAAGACGGTTGAGACCTATAGGGACTGGCTAGATAAACTTCCATTCGCACTCTGGGGCTAGAGAACCTCGATCCGAACATCTATAGGGGCAACCCCTTATTCTCTCATCTACAGGATGGAGGCTGTTTTGCCAATTGGAATTGAAGTCCCGTCACTGTAAGTTATGGCTAAGTGTCAAATAGTAGAGGCGGATTAGCAACATAGCAGATTTGAGGAGTTAATGTTGTTTGATGAGAGAAGGCTGAAGGCATTGTATCATGTTCAGGGCTACCAGCGCCGAATTGCCAGGGCTTTTAACAAGAAAGTTAAGTCCCGGAATCTCAAGGAGGGAGATATGGTGCTGAAAGACAACCGAGCTCCCATTCATGACCCTAGGGGCAAGTTCAGACCCAATTGGACTAGTCCTTACATCATCAAGCTATCTAGTCTGTAGGGGCAGTTATTCTCATGGACTTAGATGGCCTGGAATTTTCGTAGCCGATCAATATGGACAAGTTGAAGAAATACTATCCTTGAGAGGCTCGCTAGGCCGAAAACCCAAAAGGGAGACCTAGGCAAAAGTTAGAGCATGAAAAATTAGAAATAAAGAAAATTGAGCTTGCAAGGTTGAAAACCTTAATGGGTAACTTTGGCAAAAGTTAGAGCACCAAAGGAGAGAGTTAATACTCGAGTGAACCTGAACCAAATTACGTAAGGCCTAATTCCCATCTTTGGAATACGTAGACAACTTCATCTTGAAGTTCGATCGTGACTATCTCCAACTCAACTGTCCTGTCCATGTGTTTGATCAGGTCATCTTTGTCCATTATCTAAGAGCTTGGTTGTAATCTTTATTTTGGGAAGAAGAGCTGGTTACAATGCAGAGTAGTAATGTTATTCAATCAGGGGCAGTTTTGATCTTTTGATTTGGGGTTGTACATCTTGAGGATTGATTCTGTGCGTGTCAGGCAATGATCATTTTAGAAAATGGTTTTGGAAAGTTTTAATAAAAGTTGATTTTGCTCAAAATTTTACCTTTTACAACTTAGCCATTTTTGGACCAAAAGGAAATTTTTAGTACTCACAACTTTAATTCCATTGATTTCAACATAAAGTACTCCAACTCTCTGATACAAATCAAAGTTGTTTATTACATCATAAAACTTGAAAAAAAAGGTCAAAGCAAAAAATACTAGGGGCACAGGTGAGTCAGGTGCTCTTACGTCCTCTGCTCATGCTTGCGGAAGCTTCTAAAGCCAAAGTGGGCCCGGTTTGTGCCTCATCCTCGAGCCAAGCCAAGCACTCGCCAGAAAGGGCATAACTGAAACTAGGGGTAGGGGCCAGAAGCTCTCTTGTCCTCCAAGCAGTTAGGTAGCTAGCCAAGTGTGAAGCACAAATTAGGAATGAAGCCGGATATTCTACCCTCTCCTCTAGACTGGTCTGATCATGTCCAAATTGGCGTCTGAACTGAAAAGGAAAGTAGAACAAGCAGTGAGTGAGGCTAATCAACTATTTGCTATGTTGTTGAGTCATGCTGTAACTTATCTCAGTCAAGTTAAGGTAGGGGCAATGCCAAGCTATTTCAGCTGCAGACCTGCTGCACCACCATCCCTCATTAGGAAAATCCACTAGTCGCTAGCCGAAGAAATAAGCTTAAGTTGAATACTCGGGGCAAGAGTCCACCACCTTCAGCTTATCCATGAGCCATACCTGGGAAGGGATGAAAAATAAGAGAGATTAAAGAATCGAGAGATGTGCATGGAGAGAAAAGTAAGGAAAGGGCTTTGAGAGAAAAATAGAGCATGAGTGCCAAGTGATGTAAGAAACACATATGAGAAAGTGTAGGAAACAATACCTGAAGTAGTGGACTCCCTGCAAACCTAGTGGTCTCTCGCCGATGAAAAGCATCCAAGCCTATCAGGGTCTCGGCCAAAGCCAAACCGATGCAGCTTTTACCTTTTTTCAGACATTGGGCCACTTCGATCAATCAAATATTAGTTCTGTCGTAACTAGGTGCAAGAAGGAAATGCGCAAGCATACATAAATAGAGGGCATCTTGCCAAAAACCCCGCCAGAGAAGGTCGCCTCTGTCACCGATGTCAGAAAATTGATGAATCAAGCTGGGTATGTCTAGCTCTATGTTATGGGCCAAAGATCGAGCTTCGTGCAACATGAGCCCACACATCCATCCCAAAGCTTGGGCGTGGCCAAAATGGGACTAAGGCATGATTTCCTCATTGCGCCGGGTTTCCATCAATGCCCCAAATTCTTCAAGAGTTGGGCACATTTCTTGTGTTTCGAAGTGAAATACATCCATAATTGGGTCCTTGTATTGGACCGCGGCATGAAGGAATGGAAAGCAAAGTGGAGTATGGCTCAACGGAAAAAGAGCATTTATGCCGAAACCACAGAAATTTATGTTTTCCGTGCCGTCTAAAGTGGCTATCTAATCCGTGAGCTTATCGGCAAGGAATATCTCCATTTGTGGAAGAAACAGCAGCTAAAATGAGGCTCTAGAGAAGAAATCACGAAGGATGACCTTTTGTGGAAGATAGGGTTGTGAGTGGAGGCCAACTGTTAGTATTCTGGTGGTTCTACACATTAGTGGCCGGCAGGCCACCAATTGTGACCGGCCGTCCACTTCTTCTGGCTTGCCGTCCACAAGTGGTGGCCGGCCATCCACTTGTAGGCTGGGCAATTTTGACAGCCTGGTTTTGTCTTAATCTTTGTGTTTTGAGGTCGTGTTTTGAGTCTTTTGGTTTTAGTAAGTGTGTATATCTGTGTTTGGTTATTAGTCGGCTCATTACCCGATTAAGAGCATCTTGCTAATACAAGTTTTCATTTTCAAATTCAATTCTATTTCTATTTTCATGTAAATATGGCGCTCATGATGTAAAAATAATAACACTTTTCATAAAAACTGCGAGGTTTTATTCCGATCGTGGTTTTTTACAAAAGGGAGTACAAGTTTCAAAAGCAAAAGTAAAAACTATCTGAAGCTATACATATGCTAAGCTACCAAACAAAAAGAAGCTAAGCAAAAAGTACAAAAATCAGTGCCAGTCATCTCAAGCTTGAAAGGCCCTCTTCGTCCTCTTTCTCAGAAGGGACTCAGGGGGCATTGTCTCCATCAGCACCGCTGTCAAAATCAGACTCTGAACCAGAGTTGGTACCATGTCCGCTCCCTGCCTCAGAGCCTGCCTCGACGTCATCTCCGCTCCCGGACCTCAAGCCAACATCATCATCTCCGCTCTCAGATGACTCAGAATGTCGACTCGCTGCCTCCTCGGAGTCGCTGGTCTCGACATCATCATCACTCAAAACGAGCTCCGAGGGACTACTCCGGCCTCGGGTACCCCTATCCCTCTCTTAATCACGACGCACATCTCGACCATGTGCTAGGGCCTGCCTGTAACAACCCCAAAATCTGTATTAGAGATTACCTTTACGGCCTTATGGGTTAATGCATTTTAATTTAATGATATGTGTTCAAATTGAGGAATTATCTGTTGAGCCACGGCTTTAAAATTGAAATTACCGACCTTTACGGGTTCAGAAATCACAATTGAGGACTTGAATATATTAATGGGAATTTTTAAAGCTATTTGGGAAAAGTAATTGAAAATTTAATTTGTCTGATTCGTTAATGCATATTTGGGTGGTTAACTTTGTACTGCAAATTGAAGATCTTAGAGACTTCAGAAACCAGAACAAGGGACATATTTATGATCAGCACAATTTTTAGAGTCACCTGCGAACTTTAATTGAAATTTGATTTTGCGCGATTCATAAGGCCACGTTTGGCTCTCCCTATTGTGTTAAGCCATGTGTGTGTGTTTATGTAGATATATAGATATGTTTGTGAGTGATTGGTCTCATCTTTTGGGAGCCAAAATATCTAAAAGAGAGAGAAGAGAACCGTGGGGGAGAAAAGAGAGGAGAGACCAAGAAAAGCTTAACAATCATGGGGGTTTGAAGGGAATTGAAGAAAGAGAAGGGAGAACAACCATGGAGGCTTGAGGAAATGGAGGAGAATTAAAAGGAAGACAAAAATTGAACTAAGGTATGATCACCTATCTTGAATCCTTATGTTTAAAGCATCAAATACATGAAATCAAGGATTGATATAGAAGATGCGAGCTTTGAACCCCAACTATGGCTATATTATATTCTTGTGTCCTTGAGCTTGGAAATTGAGTGATAGTTTGAGGTTATGATGTTTGATGGAGATTAATAATATGAAATTTGTTATGTATTAAAGGGTTTTGGGCTTTGATTTACATGTAATTAAGGTTTGATTTTGAAAATGAGAAGTCCCAAATTTTGAGTCATTTTCGGACTGCAAACTGTCCAGGGCCGCACGTGCGGCACTGTTCCCCCGCACGTGCGAAGACAGCTCTGTCTAGCCAACTTTGAACAAGCACATCTTTTGCATTCGGACTCCGTTTTGAGTGATTCTTGAGCTTAAAACCAAGCCCCAGAAGTCTAGTTTCCAATGGTGGTGGTCTCACTCCCAAATTCTAAATACATAAATAGTTATGCCCAAATTAGTGACGATTGTTTACTTTCTGTCAACCAGTTTTGTACCATTTCTTCACCTAAACCATTTCCCATCGATTTCTCCTGTTTTCTGAGACATGGATTATAACTTATTAAGGAATAATGAGCTTGGTACCACCATGGCTAATTGATTAAACGATCAAAGAGAATAAGTAAATGATCGAATATAATCTCATATTATGTGTTGTGCACTGTATTTGTAGGTCGAGACGAGGACATCGTCCCATTACTACCGGGAGCTGATCACTGTGAGTAGTAGTGCGGTAGTCGTACGTTCAATTATCGTTAATGATTTTTATCGTTAATATGTTGTTCCTTGCAAGTAATTAAGTTAACAATGTGTTGATTGGAAAATCTAGAGGCATTATTGAGCGGTATTACTGTTGACAAAGAAGACTAACATTCTGTTATTTGCAAGATAGCTATAGTAATTCATGATGAACAAAGGGAACGTATAAGCACTATGGAACCATGGTATTCACGTATCTCTGAAATCATTCAATCTGTAAATGTGCTTATCTCTCATTAATAATTATCAGGAATGTCCTGTTAAACTTAAGTTGACTATGTTAACTCATGAATGATGTAACGGCTCCATTAGTACTCTGTTAAGTACAAGTCAACTATGTTAACATATATGAACGATCAAACAAAGGTGTATGCTTCTATATGCTATTAATAGATCAAGTGAACTACGCCGTTTCTTAATGAATAATTAGTTAAGACCACGGATTGTTTTATACGTTAATACCTGCTAAGCATTATGATAAACAACGGAATGACCTACGGATGACTCAACCTGAAGACAGAATTAAATATCAATGACCTTGTCAGGTGACTCACATTATGATGTAAACTGTTCTTTCTTTGTTAAGTGTACTGTAATGACATGATATAACAAGAAATGCTCTATGTTCTGATATGTTACATTTTGACTTAATGAACAGTTGTCCATATATGTAAAGTATTCATGACATCCGTAACACACGACCCTTTCCCGGGGATAAAAATAGCGTGGTTCAAGGATGTTACAAGTTCAAGGATGTTACAAGTTTACATATGTTACAAGTTTACGTATGTTACAAGTTCAAGTATGTACAAGTTTAAGTATGTTACAAGTTCACGTATGTTATAAGTTCTCAGTATCGGGGGATTCCTTTATGGAACTAACAAGAATGCTTTATATTGATTTGTTAGCGCTATCGAAGTGCCAAGTATAATCAAGTATGAATTCTGATTTCTGTTTATGATTCAAGTATAATGCATATGTACGAATTTGTTTCCGTTTATGGTATGACATGATTACTTACTGGTATGGAACAAAGTGCTACTTGGAACTAAGTGCTACAGTGTGAGCCACCTCTAGAGTCCATGTGAGACACCTCTTGAATGCATACATATATGAACTAGGCTTAAAGCCAATCTGGGCCTATGGCCATTCTATATGATCTATTAGGCCAGAGGCCATTCTGTATGTTTGGTATGGAGCAACATGCTGTACGGAACTAAGTGCTGCAGTGCGAGTTACCTCTAGAATTCGTACGAGCCACCTCTTGAGTCCATACATATGTGCAAGTTATGAGGCCTATGGCCATTCCGTATAAGTTGTTATGATATGAAACAAAGTGCTACACGGAACTAAGTGCTACGATGTGAGTCACCGCTAGAATCCGTGTGAGACACCTCTTGAATTCATACAAATATGTACAAGGGCTATATGCCAACATGTTTACGAGCTTCATGCCATATGTACAAGGGCTATATGCCAACATGTTTAAAAGTTTAATGCTACTATATTCAAGAGCTTTATGCCACTCTATTCAAGAACTTAAAGCCATTATGTTTCAAAATATTATGTTACAAGCCATTATGTTTCAAGACTGGGCCTAAGGCCGTTAGGAAATTAGTACAGAATCAATTAACCTTATGCCTTCTTTATTCATGTATGCATTGATATGTATTATACTTCTAGTTGAGCATGGAATCATTTATGTACCATTATTCACTGAGCTTCGCTCACTTTGTGTTATGTCTGTTCTGTAGGTAATCACTTTGGGAGTCCGTCTTAACCCTTGATGCTCACCCTTCAACTATCAACCTCAGTATACCCAGACTCCCAGACCAAGCCCATGCATTTATGTGAAGTTTTGCTAAGATTTTGGCTTGCACTTTTATTATTTACCTAAGGTTAAAATGTATGTATATACCCCCTTTCTTTACCAATGTTCGGATATATGCTCTTTTATGTGTATGGGTATGTATATAAATAAATGGCTCTCACGTTTGTGATCCTGGCATGTTAGTTTTAGCCCAATGGATGTTATTCTATGTTACTTTGTAATATTAAATGCTTCCGTTCAGGCCCCAGATATGATGTATATCAGGTTATGTGTCCGTATCTGCATAGGTCATGCCCGAACTTTTAGGGGCGAGTTAGGGGCGTGACACTGCCCCTCTCTCCTCCTTACTACTGGAGGGAGTGCTGCCGCTGCCGGTGCTGGTGGTGCTATTTTTACTAGTGCCCTCGAAATCTGGAAAAACAATTGTCAACATATCAGCTACAGTGTGTATATCAGATACAGGCATAGTATCCAGAATGAGCGTCATGCAGAAACTGACTACAGTGTATGAGTACAGTGTGTCAATGCAGTGTATCAGTGCAGTTTGGGGAAGACTACAGTGGAAGTGCCAATGTATCAGTAGGAATATGACGGTGTGGTGCACAACAGAGTTAGAAGTGAAATGCAGGCTGAAAAAGAGGAAACTACCTGAATACCATGGAGACCAAGTAGAGTCTCCACTGCACCATGCCAATCAGAGAAGCAACTAGCTTAAGGAGGCTCTCTGTATACTTCGTGGGTGCCTGCAAGTGTATTTAAATGATCGATATCTAGAATAATCATCAATATCTGAAATGTAAAGTGTACGGTACAAATTGTAAAGTGTGGTACATACTTGAGGTGTGCCTCGGGCTTTGACATACTCGTGTCCTGCCTCTGTCGGCTCGATCGAAATCTGGTAGGTTGTCCCAGTCGGCCACCAACATGTGAGCACAGTGGGAATCTCCGGCCAACCGGTCATTTGCCTAATGGGAGGGGCTTCTTTGATATCGGCCTCAGCCTCCTGAGCAACCTCACCAGCCACGGGAACACCGGGTTCCTCGCCAGCACGAACGCCCGTTAAGGGAGGCATGAGGTGAGTCTGGATGAATGTCGCATAGTCGCCATCCACTTTGAAGAACTCAGCCTCTAAGGCCACCATGAACTGGATAATCACCTCAACTAGGAGGCTATCTGCTGTCCTCATGGACGCTGGGGGTGGCATGTGAACAATCGGATCCGGCAAGCCTATGGTCTGGCTTATAAACCGCTCACTCAGAAAATTAGGTTCGGCAGATTAGGCCCTCCATCAAAATCTGGAATCAAGATGTGGCCCAGGCCCTAACATACTGGTCCCTCAAACCAACCGGCATCGCAGAGAATGTACAAATTGTTAGTTGCCGTCAGTTACCGAAGTATGAATCAGAACAGTAGTAAAGTAGAAATGACTGTGAGTTTTGGATTACCTTGTCAGCAGCCACCGTGTCAAAGTATCGACAAAAAGGGACATACCCAAGAAACATACCCAAGGCTCAGGAAAGCCACAAAAAGGGAAATCCTCTCCTTCCCGAACAAAACGGCCATTCAGTGTCCCCTAGATTGGCATGTGGATGAGTTCATAACGTTTTCCGACTTGCTTGGCCTTGGCTCTGCCTTTCATTTCTTCCCTTGTTCTGATCCAGTCCTCTTTGGTGGGCACATAGCCCAGTCCAAAAGCATGTGGGTTGTGTGGCACATCTGTCAGTGTTGCCACACCTTTCCGACCACTCTTTCCTAGCCCCATTCCTAGAACGTGCTACAGTTTGTTCATAAAGTAGATGGACTGGGCACTGACGTACATGCCTTCGTCTGCGGCTAGAATTGTCTGCACTATCTAGGCTTCAGCCATAGTGAATCCTGAGAGGAATACATCCTCCTTGCCATATTGGATCTCTAGCACTGGCATGGTCACCTCTAGTGGTGGATGGATGGAGGAGTTCCCAAAAACAATTGCCATTCCTCCCCCATAAGGATACTTCAACATCTGGTGGAGAGCAGAGGAGACAGCCTTCGCATGGTGCAACCAGGGCCTCCCTAATAGCAAATTAAAGGTAGCCGGCACATCCAAGACATGAAACTCAATCTCTTGTTCTGATGGACCTACCTGAACTCTCACTTGCACTGTACCCATGACCTATTTACTTGTGGTATCATACACCCTTATTACTCGGGTTGTGGGAACAAAGTCCGCTGGTTTGAGGCCATACGGGAAGGACAAACATTAATGGCCGAACCGATATCTACCAACACCATCGACACTCATTTCTTTCTGCATTCCACAGATATGCACAACGGTTTATTGTGATCTGAGCCCTCCGATGGTAACTATTTGTCAGAGAAAGTGAGCATTGGCCTAGCACCGCCTGGAAAGACCAAACCCACAAGTTGCTCAGGTGTGGTGTCAATGGACAATTTAGCATTGTTCATTGTCGACAACACTGCCTACTGGTGTACTCGTGAGGCCATGAGAAGACCCCAGATCGAGATGTTAGCATAGATTTTCTTCAGCTGTTTCAATATTGCCTCTTCTTCTAGTTGTTTCTCCTTCTGTTTCTCAGCCTTTTTGTCTTTTCTAGACACCTCTACTTGATCTAGGTGAGGCAGTTTAAAATACCATCCACTGTGGGTGAGATGATCTATTACCTCGACATACCATGTATTGTTTGAAATGCAATCGCCCCAGTCTTCGTCAGTATGGGCCAAATGCAGATCATTATTGTCCCACAATTCGCCCTCAGCGGCCGACAAACAATTGTCTGGCTCTTCTTGTATCACCTTCACATCATAGGTGTCGCGCACAGGGTACTGTGAAATTACGGTTTTGCGGCTGTCTTCAATTCTTTCTCTTTCAAACTGTCTCAGTGCAACTTCCTGTTCAATATCTATAGTGTTCACAATGCCCACTTCTTAGGCTGGGTTTTCCACACTAGCGCTCTCCAGCAACTTTCCTTTCTCATCAATCTTTCTGGCTATTGTAGCTATCTCTGCTTCTTTTCCCTCCAGTTTCATTCCAATTTCTTTTTCTTTGTCTGGCTTATCACTCAGCCATCTGGTGTTATCAGTCGATCTATGCAAGTTGAACCACCCAATCTGCACATCTCCCTGACCATGCTCATCAAAGAATTGCAAGTTGTCCAAATCCTCTTCTAGGTTTGCCAAGTCATCCAACCCTTGACTCGGGCCATCTTCCCTAACCACATTGATGTCTACCAAGGTTGGTAGCACCAATTCAGGCTTGATTTGACCAGTTGACACAGTATAGAAACTTGGATCATACACCCTGTTAGATAAGTCTTCAGAACACTTTGGCGACAGACTAGTACCTTCCTCTCAGGTTGACTCCCTTTTCATTGTAAGTCTCATCACCATAGGCTTGGGTTGAGGTTTGGACGTGTCCATCATGCATAGATCTGTGCCTTCCGGAATGAACAACGTCGATTTTGGTAGGTAGGAGGAAGTATGTAGCTCGACGTTTTCACGTCCCCTTTTGGGAACTCGAAAAAAAGCCCTGCAGTTCGGACTCTCTCGGTTCTGAATCTAATCTCACAAGTGCAATGTGAAATTGATAAACACCAAAGAATCCAAATCTGGCAAATCGTTTGGAAAATTGATTTTAGGATCAAAAATGCCAAAATTGGACTGCTTTGCCAGATACAGAGTCGCAACCTAAATGTTTTATTTTGGGAAAATTTAGAAAACCCATGACTCGTGCCAAAGGCCACGTGTCCGTCATCACCAAGATCGCCTCAGCTCGAGAACTTAGGTACAGGAGGGGAAGGTTATGAATTGAGCACCCCTACTCACCCAATCAAAGATCGGCATCTACTAATCATGATATGATTTTTTATGAACATTTATGCGTTCTTATTCTGATTATTAAGCTAGCTTTACTACGTGATGCGCACAAGCAAGTATAGACTAATTTGTTCAATTTGGAACAATTCAACTCATGTTTCTTTATGAAAATGGTTTAAATTTGCCACCTCAAGTGTGCTTAAAATTTGCGAATTTGCCACCAAACATAGTGTGCTTAAAACTGATTTGTCATTCAACAAAGTGGGCTTAAAACTTACATTTGTTGAATCATTCCAATTCAAACAACAAGCCTTCATCCAGAGGCATTCAAGCATTTTATTAAGTAAGCATTTAGCCTCATGGCAAGCATGCTAATCATAGCAACATTCACTTATGTAAGTATGCTAAAGCATAAAAACTCACATAGTACTCTAAGCTAAGATAAACATGAGTTGGAAAAATATTTATGATTCCTAACTATGCTAAGTGTCTAATGCAACACATGCGAAGAATGCAATTAATAGGCTCGGCTACTAATATGGCATATAGATCGATTTGATAACATGTGTTTAAACACATATTCAAATAAGATATTGAGACGACAATGCAGTTAGAATGATGAACCGAGCCTCGATGCATGCAATACGAATGAATGGATGCAAACATAAAGCGTAAGGTACGCTAATTGAAACATGTCCCTAATCTAACCATCAAAAGCGATTAAATAAAAAGGAGAAAGACGTGGAGTTGGAAGACATACACATTATTACATTTTGCTCTCACGAATGAGAGTCCGAATGAAATAAGCTAACTAGCTAACTAAACTAAGCTAATTAGGCTAATTATGCTAATTATTCCAACACAAATGAAATTAGCTAACTAGTTAACTAATTATTATAACACTTGAAATGAATTAACTAATTGCTCTAATCTAATTAATTATTACAACACAAGCTAATTAGCTACAACTAATTAATTTACAACAAATTAATGATTGATTACTAATTAAACTAATTAACTAGCTAACTAGTCCTAGAAAGCGAGGGAGGCCCATGCATGCTCGGTTTCCACCCGAAGAACATCTACTGTTTGCCCTCGAAAGCCTCTGTTGCACAACTTTTGCTCTATTTCCTTCTCCAGATTAACTTTGCCATACTTCACAAGCACTCTGCCCAAAAATCACTGGTGCCTGACAGGCCACCACTGAGGGGTTGTCGTCCAACACTGGACGGTTGCCGGCCAGTAGCAATGGCCGGCAGGCCACTGATGAGACACCATTTTTGCTGCAATAGCGAGGGCAAAGGAGGGGTATTCTCACAGGTTGTTTGTACTCTGTATCCCTTCTTATCATCAAAACAATCTCAAAGGAGTGATACACTTGGTTCCAACACCAACAATCAAGCAATTTCATTGCATGATGGCCAAAGATCCAAGTTGTACAATTTCAATGAATTCACAAACATGACCAACAAGACCATCATCCTATCATACATGATCAAGGGCAAGGGAGACCTAGGAAATTTGGCACAATTCATCACTTTGACTATGAAATATCCCAATTTTCCTTGTGTTCAATTAACGTCCGATTGAACACCTCAAAACAAGACCAATTTCTTATCTTGCACACTTTTAGTTTCAACTTGTTTACCCATTTTAATTACCTTTCCATTCTTTAACCAATTAAGTCCATTGATGATTTGTCCTCTAATGGAAAGAGGGCTCAAACCACAAGTTGCTTTGGGCATGAAAAAGGTATCACACTGTTGGTAATGAACCCCCTAAGGGATTAAACCATTAGATGTGGCACCTTCATTTCACACTTAGGCAAACAAGTGGCTTGAAACCATTTTCAAAGTAAAACAAAAGAGTGAAGAAATGAGGGGGATTGCAGAGATTATAAGTGCTGAGAATGACTGATAAAAGCATAAACAAATGCTATCAACTCAAACAATAAGGTGTCTAAAGCCTAAAACACCAAGCTTGTCAGGACTATTACACTACAACCATGCAAAACAAGACTCAACTAACCCAAACAGTCCAAAACAGAGCTAAAGTAGTCTAAAACAAAGGCAAAAACATGCCGGAATTAAGCTAAAACAATCTAGAAAAATAAGCTAACACATGGCACCAACTAGGCTAGCAAACAAGACACAAGGAGAGGAGGCTAACCTTTCCAATTTTGGACCTCAAAACATGATTTTTCTTTCTGAAAATACTCTGAAATTCAGTGGTAAAAGGCCAAAAAAAAAAGAAAGAAAAAAGATGGTTTTCAAATGGGAAACAAAGGTGGAAGAGCCTTGGAAGCAAGGAATAAAGAAATGTGAGACACCCCTCTAACCTTGAGTGGCCTAAAACACCAATTTCAACCCACAAGAACAGAGTTTTTCATGACTCAAAAACAGTTGAAAGAGATGGAAAAACAAGTATGCAAAACAAGTGTAAAAGGGGAGTGCTATACCTCTTGAAGCAATCAACAATTTCAGGCACAAATTCAAGTCAAAAATACCTTCTAAAGCTCCAAGAAGGCTTCAAGGGACCTTAGCTGAAAGGTGATCAAGTTTGATTAAGGAAGTGCATGCAAAGGTATAGGATTTCTGAGCAAATGTATACAAAATTGCAAGAGAGAGAGAGAGAGAGAGAGAGAGAGAGAAATCTAGAGAGAGAGATATTTTGGTTCCAAAATTTCTTCACTCCTAATGTTTTCTAACCTTAAAAACAATAGAGAAGGTCCTCTATATATAGAAAATATGAGCCTCAGGTCGAAATATCTATATAGGGACAGGTGGAGCAATCTGGAAACAGCTGGCAATAGTTGGCATGAAAATATCCGATTTTTTGCACCAGTGGCCGGCAAGCCACTAATGATGGCCGGCTATCCACTATTTGTGGCCGGCAAACTACCAGTGACTGGCCGTCCAAAAGTGGTGGCTTGCCGTCCACAAAAGGGGGCTTGCTGTCCACAAAAATCTGCTCTCCAGGCCCAACTTCAAATGGGCATATCTCCTTCATCCAGACTCAGTTTTAGGTCATTCTTGAGTCTAAATTGAAGCTCTGGAAGTCTAATTTCTAATAGAGGTGGCCTCACATCTAAATTCTAAGTGTCGAAAAAGATATGCCTATTTTAGTGAAGGCTGCTTAGTTTTGGCTTAACCATTTGATGCCTAACTTCTTCCCCAACTACTTTTCTTCACTCTCCTCTAGTTTTCTTCAACTCCAAACCTTCAAATAAGATGCTTTAAATATTTTTCAAAGAGTTCACATCCCTTTCATTTATTTCCACTTTGTCCTTACTCGGTTTACCGAAAAGTGCAATTTTTAATGAAATGCAAGCCTTAGAACATCGTAGAAACATTTTCAAAAATATTTTGAAAGAGAGGGTTTTAAGGTCTAAAATAGTTTTGATCCAAAATGGGTGTAAGGTTGGGATTTAGAGCTCTTCTTGCTGAAGAAATCAAACATTTGCACAGCACAACCTTCATCATCGAGTGATCAATCAGTGGCGTCCAAGTCTTAAGGGCGGTCAAAAATGGGGTGTCTACAGAGTAATATATATGCTGGGGTCGTAAGAGGTGGCCAGTGTGTGGATAAGGTTAAGGTTTTGAGGTGGAGAGACTTGATTATGGGCTGGGAGTGGATTTGTGGTTAGGTTCGATTTCTGCGGTGGAGCTTTCTCCTTGTTGTCAATGAGATCGTGAATCTCATGACGCAATCGAAAACATTAATCAGTGTCATGACCATGCTGTTGGTGAAACGCACATTATTTTGCGGGGTTGTGTTTGGTGGGAGAGGATCAGGCAATAAGGTGCTAAGGGTTTGAGGTATCATTTTTTGACTAGCACCTTTATGGCTTGAGACAAAGTCATGTACAGTTGGTTAAAAGTCCTCTAGGGTCGGGTAGGGTTGGACGATGTTTGTGAGCTTGTATTGGCAAAGGGGCCAGTAGTCTTGGTTGTGGTGACAACACTTATATCTGACGGCCTCGCAGCTGTGCTACCACTGGCAGCATTGGAACTGTGAACAAACGACCTTTTCGCCGGCTCCTTCTCATCTGTAATAAGCCCCTGCTTCATGGAATCTTCGATTTGCAGCCCCATTTCATGAAGTTCTGTAAATGTAAAAAGAGGCAGGACAATCATCTTTTGCACCAGCTTGCCATGCAGATTCTGAACGACCATTCTGATTTAGTCCTTCTTGGACGGCCTCATGGTCATCATCAAGGCTTTAGCTCTCCATCTTGTCACAAACTCAGAGAACCCCTCATTCGACTCTTGGTGTGTTGCCTTAAGATCACCAGTTGTGATCTCGATTTGAGTGTTGTATAAGTACTGCGGAATGAAGGCCTCGGCCATCTCCTCCCAATTTTGTTTGACAGAATCTTCCAACTTAGCATACCAAATAGGCGCTACACCTGACATGGTGCGACCAAAGAGAGACAACTTCTGTAGTCTAATCAAGCCCATCAGCAGCAAGATATCCGAAAATAGTCGTAGGTGAACCATCAGATCTCCGAAACCATCAAAATGGTCAATGTGCGGCATTTTAAACTGATTCGGTAATGTAACTGTAGAATCGGTGTACTTATCCTCTATGTTTGGGATGGAGTTGACCCCTTGCGCTCTTTTGAACAATTTTTCCAGTTTATTGACCTTGAGTGCAGTTGGATCAACCTCGAACTCGAACGGAGCCCCAGTTTGATTAACCGAGGCTTTGGAGGTTTGTGCTGGGATTGGTTCTACTGGATTGCCCTGGTTTTCTTGAACATTGGCAGTATGCGCGGTGGCTTCGAGTGCTAGGATACCCATGGTAGCTGCATGGGATGCAGAGGCCGCAGCCGGCTGTGGTTGGTGTTGTTGTAGCCTGGTTATAACCTCGGCCTGACGGGCCGTGACCTCGGCCTGACAAGCTGCATCCTACTGTAGGGTCTCACCTGTCTGTTGCAGATGGTGTACCAGTTCTTCCATACTGGCTAGGGAAAACTGTGCCATTGGAATAGGTGATTGATCTCGTGCTGGGCTGGAAGTAGATGACTGTCCCCAAACCGGATTGGACACAAGTGTACTGAGGGGTGACTGCTGTGGAAACTAGATTGGTGAACTCTTCCTGATTCTCCTCCGTCTTGTAACTGGTGAGAGTGAGGTAAACATGGGTTGACCCTGAACAAGATCCCCGGATTTGCAAAGTCTTCTGACTCGAGTCCAGAGTACTTGGGGGCTATCCGAACTTTCTGAAGCTATGGTTTTAAAGTACCTGGCAAAAGAAATAAAGAAAAATAACAGTAATCAGAAATCAACACAGACATGATCAAAGCTGCAGGACTATACTCCACACTGGATTATGCTCCCAAAACAGATACCAAATTTGCAACTGCTATGCACATTCCTATACAGTTTCACTGTAAAGCACAGACCAGTTAAGAGAGAGCCAAAACACCCCTATGAGGGGGTAGGGTTACCCTGTCCTAGTTTGGTCATGAACTAGGTTTCAATATTTCAATCAAACGGTTTCACGCAATCCTGCATTTTGGGTGAACATCCTGTCCTAGTTTGGATCAGTCACTGTGGCTTACTATATGCATCTAGGCCAAATGGTCAAAAGGGGGTACCTCAGCAAGACTACCTGAGATACCTCTCGCACCTAACATCGAGAAGTGAAAGGAAGATCAAACGGTACAGCGGTAGTCCAGATCCAAGAGTTGTGTTCCCATAATGGCAGAGCCTACGACCGGTCAGCCTTTTGGCAAGCTTTTGGGCAAGCCTCCGGCAAACCATCCAGGAATAGCAGATAGCAAACAGAGTGACTTATGAACACCAATGCAAATGCAATGCAAAGAACATATATATGTAAATAAAATTTCACATTATGAATTTCAAGTCAAGTTCTGTAATTTCCCTAGCAGAGTCGCCAAAAACTGTAGTTCGACTTTTCATGCTCCTTTCGAATACAATTAGCCCTACAATTCGGACTCTCGTGATTCTGAATCTAATTTCACAAGTGCAATGTGAAATAGATAAACACAAAAGAGTCTAAATCTAGAAAATCTTTTGAAAAATTGATCTTGAATAAAAAAAAAATGCTAAAAATGGACTGATTTGCCAGATTTCAAAGTCCCCACCTAAATATTTTTGGTAAATTTAGGAAACCCGGGACTCGTGCCAAAGGGCGCTTATCCGTCATCACCAAAGTTGTCTCGGCTCGGGAACTTAGGTACGAGAGGAGAAGGTCATGAATTGAGTACCCCCCGCTTGCCCGATCAAAGATCGGACTCTACTAATCATGATGTGATTCTTATCTACATTATATGCTCTTGTTCCTATTATTAGACTAATTTTACTATGTGTGGCACACAAGTATAGACTATTTTGAAAAAATTGGAACACTTTTTGTTTGAAAATTGTTTTGAATATATACCACTTGAAAGAGTGATCTCATATGTACATTACTCAATTTATTTCAATTCAAGCAATTAGCCTTCATCCACAGACATTCAAGCAGATATATCAATTAAGCACTTTGTGTCATGACCCGATCCCGCTCCTAAGGATTAAGGTCATAACCGGCCAATAATCATGAGATTTATCTACGGCCTCAAACAATTTCAGAAATGTTAAAGGGGCCAAAATGGAAGCAGATTTGAAAACTCTGTCCAATGAGCTGTGCTTACATGGTAAAACAAACATTCCATAATAACTCACACGTATAGACAAAATTAACATCTCATGTGTCCAGGATCTTTCAAACATACAGTCAGCCTAACAAAAAGCTTATGTATATGGTGATCCAACATATTCACCAAGATAACAAAAAGAAAACCTCATGTGTGAGACGTTCGGGCTGACTCCACAAAAACTTGACCCCTTTCATGTCTTTCACTAGGGCTGGGTTTGGACATCTCTTTGCTCACCTACACACACATAAATGAGAGTGAGTAATAGCCTAGTGAATAATATCAAAATAAAGGAGTACATGAATAAAATTTGTGGCAGTTATATCAAACGGCCTTAGGCCCATTCATGATTCTATTTAATACATCAAACAGCCTCAGCCCCAAACGTATCAAACGGCCTCAAGCCTAATTCGTTCTTATCAAACGGCCTCGGGGCCTTTGACCCATTCATTCGTGTCAAACGGCCTTTGGCCCAATCACTCATGTCAAACGGCCTTTGGTCCAATCATTTCTATCAAACGGCCTTTGGCATAATCATTCATGTCAAACGTCTATTGGCCCAATCATTTCTAGCAAACGGCCTTTGGCCCAATCCTTTTTTCCATATTCGTATTTATGTGTGTCACATATCTATGATCATGATCATATTTGTATTCAATTTGTCTTATGCAGAAGGCAGATTTATCCACAATTCAAGATACAAATCCATAAGGCTCATACAGAAACTGTGGACTCGCCTTTTTCTTGCACCCGCCTTTCGGAAAGGGCTGAAAAGAAGGCCTCACAGTTAGGACTCCCGCAGTTCTGAATCTAGTCTCACAAGTGCAATGTGAAACTGATAAACACTAAAGAGTCCAAATCCAACAAACCTTTTTGGAAAATAGACTTTAAATCAAATAATGTCAAAATTGGACTGCTTTGCTAGATACAGAGTCGCCACCTAAATATTTTATTTTTTGGGAAATTTAGGAAACATTGACTCATGCTAAAGGCCACGTGTCCATCATCACTAAAGTTGCCTCGGTTCGGGAACTTAGGTACGAGAGGGGAAAGTCATGAAATGAGCACCCCCGCTCACCCGATCAAAGATCGGCTTCTACTAATCATGATATGATGTTTTATAAACATTATGTGTTCTTATTCTGGTTATTAAACTAGCTTTACTATGTGGAGCACACAAGCAAGTATAGACTAGTTTGCTTAATTTGGAACAATTCAACTTCATGTTTGTTTTGAAAATAGTTTGAATTTGCCACTTCAAGTGGGCTTAAAAGTTTGCAGATTTCCCACCAAACATAGTGGGCTTAAAACATGATTTTTCACTCAACAAATTGGGCTTAAAATGTACATTTGTTTAACTGCTCCAATTCAAACAACAAGCCTTCATCTACAGACATTCATGCAGTTTAACACTTAAGCATATAGCCTCATGGCAAGCATGCGAAATATGGCATCATGGCAATCACACTCATGCGAATATACTAAAGCATAAAAACTCACCGAATAATCCAAGCCAAAATAGAAAACTAGTTAGAAAAATATATGATCCTAACTATGCGAGATGTCTAATGCAACACACACAAAGAATGCAATTAGCAAGCTCGACTACTAATATGGCATATGAAACAATTTGAACAACATGCGATTAAAACACGTATTCAAAAAAGTATTTGAAATTGCAATGCAGTTTGAATGATGCGCCGAGCTTCGATGCATGCAATACAAATGAATGGATGCAAACATGCAAACATAAGGTATGCTAATTTGAATTATGTCCCTAATCTAACCATCAAAAGTGAGTAAATAAAAGGGAGAAAGACATGGGGTTGGAAGACACACACACACGCACGCACACTTCTTACAACATTACGCCCTCGCGAAGGAGGGTCCGAATGAATAACAGCTAACCAACTAGCTACGCTAATTAAGCTAACTATAGCACTATTTAACTAACTATTCTAAGCTACTTAAATATTACAAATTAATTTAATTAGCTAAATACTTAACTAATTAATTACAAAGTGACTACGTTAATTAATTACAACGTAAATTAATTAACTAATCTACTTAAATAATTACAACATTTGCATGAATTAGCTACCACTAATTAACAAAGCAAAGCAATTAAAAGACCTCGGGAAGTGAGGGATGCATGCATGCTCGGTTTCTCCACCCGAAAAAAGCCACTACCTTGCCATTGAATGCCTCTGTTTGCACATTTGAACACCAACAGTGTTGCTAACTCCCAGAATGCCTCTCCTCCACCTTACCAACATACTGTGCAGATTTCATTGATGGCCGATTGGCTACCAATGGTGGCCGTCGGCGACCATTGGTGATCGATCGGCTACTTCTGGTGGCCATCGGCCATTGTTGCCCTGAACTTCCTCTTGCTACAACAGAGAGCAAACAGAGGCAAAGCAGTGCATTCTCAAGGGTTGTTCGTACTGTTTCCCTCCTTATCATCAAACAAGCTCAAAGGAGTGTAACTCTTGGCTCTCAAAACACCAATCAAGCAATTTCCATGCATGATGGCCAAAGAACCAAGTTTATACAAGTTTAATGAGTGCAAAGTAAGACTCAAAAAGACCACCACCCTATCATGCATGGTCAAGGGTGATGGTGACCAAGGAAAGTGACACATTTCATCACTTTTGAGTATGAAATGTCTCACTTTCCTTGAGTTCGAATTAACGTCTGATTCAAACACATGCAATGCAACACGAAAGATGCTTTTATTGCCTCTTTTAATTCTTCATTTTGTTTACTCATTTTGCGTCACCAATTTATTCTTTAATCAATTAAGTCCAAAAGTAAGCGTCCTCTAATGGAAAGATGGCTCAAACAACGAGTTGTTTTGGGCATGAAAGAGGCATTATACTATTGGTAATGAACCCTCTAAGGGATTAAACCATTAAGTGCAACACCTCCATTTCACACTTAGGGAAACAACGGGTTTAAAACCACTTTCAAAGCAAATAAAATAGTGAAGAATGGAGGGAGATTGTAGAGATTTTAAGTGCTGAAATAGAGTGCAAAACAACACCAACGCATGCTATTAACTCAAAATAATGATGATTAAAGCATTAAAACATCAAGCTAGTGAAGGAATTAACACTACAACTATGCAATACAAGCCTCAACTGAACTAACCAGCCCAAAACAAAGCCAAAACAGGTTAATTTAGAGGCAAAAACATGCTGGACTTAAGCTAAATTAAGCTAGAAAAACATGCTAACATATGAAGCTATCTAGGCATGCAAACAAGACACAAGGAAGGGAGGCTAACCCCTTCACTTTTGGACTTCAAAACAAGGTTTTTACCACTGAAAAACCTTTGAAATTCAGTGGTTAAAAGACCCAAAAAATTGGTTAGAAAGTGATGAAAAGATGGTACAAGAGCTTAACAAAAAAATGAGCAAGAAGGGTGGACATCGCCGAACTCAAAAAAAACCTCAAACCAACACTTTTAAGTCACAAAAGTAGAGCTTTTTGACAATTCGAAAATAGCCCAAAAAAGTTTGAAAAGATGACAAAACAAGTATTGAAAACAAACTTAAATAACAAGTGTTATACCTCTTGAAGCTAAGGCACAAAACAGGCAACAAACCAAGCTCAGACCTCATTCTAGAGCTCAAACAAGGCTCCAAGTAATCTCAGCCCAAAGGTGAGAGTATTTGGTTAAGGGTTGATATGCAAAAGCTAAGAGAAACTAAGTTAATGTGTGCAAAATAAAGAGAGAGAGAGAGAGAGAGAGAGAGAGAGAGAGAGAGAATTTTGTTCTAAAAATGCTAACCCTCAAAAATGAGAGAGGACACCCCCTATATATAGAAAAACAAGTCTTAAGCTTGTGAACATCTCACCATACATGTGTATGAAGATGCAGCTCAGTGAGCAACAGCTGGCAATAAATATCTGGGAAAAGAGACAAATGGTCGTCGGCCACGACTGGTGGCCGTCGACGACCATTGATATCTGACTGACCACCACCGGTGGTCGTCAGCCACCAGTGGTACCCGACAAGAACAAGCCTTCGCCGACAGCCTAGAGGGCTGGCCGATAGGTCACCCACTCCTCCAAACTAGAGTCAACAAGCTTTTGGTCCAAAAACATGCACAAAACAGATAAGGTTTAGAGGCTCAAAGACAAGGCGTTCCGCCGAGAACTTCGGGCGCTCAAAACGAACACAAACAATGACAATCATCAGGTGCACAAACGATGACGTCTAAGTCTTGAGGACGGTCAAAATGGGGTGTCTATAGTTGCCCTTATTTAACAGAACTCGGAGGTTATGAAATGACGGGAGTGAATGTGAAAGCCCAGAGATGACCCATTTTTGACAAGGCCAAAGACTTGGATAAACAGATAAGCAAGACAAAGACGGTTGCGCCTGCAGGCTGCCTACGTATCCCTTTGCAAAGAATCAAACTAGTGTAGTTCGGAGGCAAGATGCAAGTAATATGCACGATGCAAAAAACATAACTTATGATCATGCAATGAGGCTTTAATGAAACATCTAGATGCAAATGTTATGCAAAGAAATGCTACAGTCAAACAAACCAAAGTAAGGTATAACAACCTCTAACATGAAAAGAAATAATCAAACACGCTACGCCTGAGAATCACCAGCCAAACCACATTTTATGCAGAAATGATGTAAGAAAATTATGCAAACTTAACTACACATCACACAGGAAAGGCAAATAATAACACAACCGTCGGGCGTACCTGAGGTGTCAAACAAGATCCTAACGCATTGCACGCAGAAGGAGAGAAGGGATGGTGTGAACACTGGGACGCACCCGACTGTTCTTAATCAAAGAGAGCGGTGATAAACATCGGAATGCATCTGTGGAATCGACTTTCTTCGCGCCCCCTTTCGGAGAGCCTCGAAATGGTCCTACAGTTCGGACTCCTGTCACGGTTCTGAATCTAATCACACAAAGTCCAATGTGAGACTGATAAACACTAAAGAGTCCAATCCGGCAAATCATTTTCGAAAATCGATTTTTTGAATCAAATAATGCCAAAACTGGACTGCTTTGCCATATTACAAAGTCACCACCTAAATATTTTATTTTTGAAAAATTTAGGAAACCCTGACTCGTGCCAAAAGCCACATGTCCGTCATCACCAAAGTTGTCTCGGCTCGGGAACTTGGGTACGAGAAAGGAAGGTCCTGAAATGAGCACCCCCGCTCGCCCAATCAAAGGATCGACCTCTACTAAACATGATATGTTGTTTTTATAAACACGTGTTCTTATTCCGGTTAGTAATCTAACGTTACTAAGTGACGCACACAAGCAAGTATAGACTAAGTCGCGAGACTTGGAACAAATCAACTCATGTTCGTTTTTTAAAAATGGTTTGAAGGTGCCACTCTCAAGTGGGCTAAAATGCGGATTTGCCACCCTCAAGTGGGCTTAAAACATGATGATTTGCCACTTCGCAAAGTGGGCTTAAAACTCACACTCGATGAATTGTTCCAATCCAAGCAACAAAGCCTTCATCCACAGGCATTTATGCAATTTATCACTTAAGCAAATAGCCTCATGGCAAGCATGTTATCATGACAACACTCACACTCATGCAAGTATGCTAAAGCGTAAAACTTACAATGTACTCCGAGCCAAAACAAAAACTAGTTAGAAATCATGCATGATCTTAACTATACAAGATGCCTAATGCAACACATGCAATGATACAACTAAATAGGCTCGGGTATCTAAGATGGCATATGAATGCAAAAATTTGATAACATGTTTTGAAACACGTATTCAAATAGGTATTGAAATACAATACAGTTTGAGTGATGTGCCGAGCCAGGTGCATGCAAGACAAATGAATGGAAGTAAACATGCAAAGCATAAGGTATGCTAATTAAAACGTGCCCTAATCTAACCACCGAAAGCAGTTAAATAAAAGGGAGAAAGATGTGGGATTGGAAGACATGCACACATGCACGCACATTTATTACAACATTGCGCCCTCGCGAAGGAGGGTCCAAATGAATAAGCTAAGCTACACTAAGCTAAGCAAAGCAAACTAATCTAATTAAACTAATTAGACTAATTATTACAACACTTGACTAATTAGCACACTAATTAATCAAATTACAAAACCAATGAATATTAATTAAACATGCAAAACAAATGTTAAAACTACACTGCTTCAACTCTGCCTCGAGAAGTGGAGGATGCATGCATTCGTTTTTCGCCTTGAAAAGCCCACCGGTTTGCTCTTGAGAGGCTCTTGTTGCAAGGTTATTCCAAGAAATTTCTGCTCTGCCTTACCAACTCACTGCTGAAGAATGCACCAGTGGCTTGCCGACCATCATTGGTTGCTGCCGGCCAAAGAGAGGCACTGCCGGCCAAAAATGTAGCATTGCCGGCCACTGGTGTGCTGAGTCACCACACTGCAACAGAGCACAAACAGAGGAAAAATGAGGGTTTTCCAAGGACATGTTTGTACTGTGCCCCTCATCATGTCAAAACATCAAAGGAGTGGCACTCTTGGATCCAAAACCACCAATTAAGCATTTTCAATGCATGATGGCCAAAGATCCAAGTTGTACAATTTCAATAAATGCACAAAATCAAGACTTAAAGGACCATCACCCTATCATGCATGATCAAGGGTGATGGAGACCAAAGGAGATTGGCTCATTTCATCACTTTGAGTATGAAATGGACCAATCTACCTTGTGTTCAATATAACGTCCGATTGAACACATGCAATGCAACACAACCATGCTTATCTTGGTCATGTTTTATTTGATTCATTTTGTTTACTCATTTTAGCATTACCAAGTCATTCTTTAACCAATTTGTCGAAGGTAATTGTCCTCTAATGAGAGAGGGGTCAACCAAAGGATGGTTTAAGAGATAAGAGAGCTCATGCATTTGGCTAGAAGGAACCCTCAAAAGAGAGTTAAAGCCATTGAGCACAAGCTCCATCTCAAGCTTAAACACAATCATAAGGTTAACCAACCCTCAAAACAAATGGAAAAATGAAGAAAATAGGGAGGTTGCCGACTTTTTTAGTGCTGAAATAGCATGAAAAATAATGCTAAAACATGCAAGCAACACATGCAAGACATGCTCAAAAACCAAACGCATTAAAGCTAGTGAAGAACACTACACTAAAGGCATCCAATATCAAGCTTAAATGACCCCAACCAACTCCAGACAGAGCTTAAACATGCCAAAACAATGGCTAAAACATGCTGAGATTGAAGCATGAAAGACAAGAAAAAATGCTCGCATGTTGGCTCACAAATAAGACACAAAACATAACTCTCAAAAGTAATGAAAGAGCGGAATATGTAAGAGTGTGAGAGAGATACATGCACTGAAAACACATGTAAAATGATGCTATGGCATGCAGTCATCTCATGCACAACATGTTTGAGGCCTTAAAACACAAAGCTAGTAAAGGCCTTTGCACTACAACCATGCAAGATGAAGCTCATATGACCAAGACAGCTCAAAACGGAGCTAAAACATGCTAAATCAGTAACAAAAACATGTTGAGATCAAGTTACAAAAAGGTAGAAAAACATACTCATATGTTAGGTTATCTACACTTGCAAACAAGACACAAGGAGGGAGGCCATCCCCTCCTATTTTGGACCTCAAAACATGGTTTTTGTTACTGAAAAACCTCTGAGTTTCAGTGGCAAAAAGGCCCAAAATTTTTGATTTTGAAGGTGATGAGAAATGGTGCAAAAAGCTTAACAAGCTAAAGAGCAAAAATGGGGGACAACCCCTTAACTCACAAAGGCTCAAACAACCACTTTTAGGACTGAAAAACAGAACTTTTTACATGCCAAAACCAGCCCTGAAATGGTGGAAAAAGATGGCAACGCAAGTATGAAAAACAACCTTAAAGGGAGAGAGTTATACCTCTTGAAACGCAACACAATTTTAGGCCACAAAACCAAGCAAGATCACTTTCCAGATCTCCAAGAAGACCTTTTAGAACCTCAGCTCAAAGATAACCAAGTTTGGTCAAGGATGTATAAGCAAAGGAAAAGTGCATCTACACTTGTATGCACTTATGCACAAAGGTTCAAGAGAGAGAGAAATGTAGAGAGAATTGTAGAGAGAGAGGCTCCCAAAATTTTGTGCCTCAAATGTTCTAACCTCCAAAACCATAGAGAAAGCTCTCTATCTATAGAAGAATGCAAGCTCAGGTCGAAAATATCCCAAAAGGGACAGCTGTAACAGCTGGAGAATAAATATTTCCCAAAAACTGCCTTTTTCCATCGATGGCCGGCACATGTTCATTGTTGGCCGGCATGGATCACTATTGGATGGCAGGGGGTTAGCATAGGCCATTCATGGCCGGCACATGGCCCGAAAAGCCCATTTATGGCCAGCATCCTCCACCTCTGGTTGGCCAGAAAAATCTGCTTTTTGGGCCCGACTTCAACCGAACATAACTTTTTCATCTGGACTCCTTTGCAGGTCATTCTTGAGCCTAAATTGAAGCCCCGAAAGTCTTCTTTCTAATGGTGGCAGCCTCACATCAAAATTACAAGTATACAAAAAGTTATGCCTCTTTTAGTGAAGTCTGCTCAGTTTCGATCCTACCCGGATTCATGCTGAAATTCTCCAAAACTAGTTTTCTTCTCTCTTCTCCTCTTTTTTTAAACCCCAAACCCCTAAATAAGGTGTTTTAAAAGATTTTTCAGAGATTACAACTCTCTTTCATTCATTTCCACTTTGTCCTTACTCGGTTTACTGAAAAGCGTAACATTTAACAAAATACGAGCGTTGGAACATCGTAGGAAATTTTTCAAAAATATTTTGAAAGAGAGGATTTTAAGGTCTAAAATCTTTTTGGTCAAAATAGTTTTAGTCCAAAAATGGGGTGTAAGGTTGGGATTTGACGCTCTCCTTGTCGAAGAAATCAAATCTTTGCACCGCACACCTTTCATCACCAAGTAAACAATCAGTAGCGCCCAAGTCTTAAGTGCGGTAAAAAATGGAGTGCCTACAGTTACCCGTCTTTGATAGAGCTCAAAGTCATGAAATGACGTGAGTGAATGTCAAAGCCCAGATACGACCCATTTTTGATAAGGCCGAAGACTTGGACAAATAAACAAAATGCAAATGCAGAAACAAATGGTTGCGCCCACAGGCTGCCTACATATCCCTTTGCAAGGAATCAAACCAGCGTAGTTCAGGGGCAAGATGCAAACGATATGCACGATGCAGAACCTAACTTATGATCATGCAATAAGGGCTGTAATGAAACATCTAGATGCAAATGTTATGCAAAGAAATGCTACAGCAAACTCGTACATAAGCAAATTAACACAAACGAAACCACATTTCATGTAGAAAGGATATAAGAAAATGATCAGGCTTAACTGCGCCTCACGCAGAAAATGATAAAGAACAACGCCAACATCAGGCACACCCGAGGCGGCAAACAGGATTCCAACGCATGGCGCATGCGAGGAAAGAAATGGTGTGAACCCAAGGACACACCCCAAGGTTCCGAACTAAAGGGAGCACATAATAACAATTGAAACACATCCAACCATTATGCAACTGAAACAAAGAGCACTAAAAGCATCGGGATCCGTCCAGATGCATTTAACCAAAGCGTCCTAACACACCGCACACGAGAGGGAAAAGAGAGCAGTGCAAACATCAGAGGGTGGTATAAACATCAGAGCACGTTCCAATGTTTCTAACCAAAGAGGCGGTATAAGCGTCGAAACACAGTCTAAACGCTTCTAACCAATAAGAGAGGTATAAGCATCAGGCACATGGTCCAAACACTTCTAACCAACAGAGTGGTATAAACATCGGGCGTACCCGAGTGTTTCTAACTGAAGGGGTGGTATAAACGTCGAAACACAGTCCAAACACTTCTAACCGGGGGGTTGGTATAAACATCAGGCACACAACTCGATGTTTCTAACCAACAGGGTGGTATAAACACCGGGCGTACCCGAGTGTTTCTAACCAAAGGGATGGTATAAACACCGAGTGTACCCGTGTGTTTCTAACCAAAGGGATTCAAAGGACAGGAATGATCCTACCCGGGATTCCTCTGAATAAACCGCACATACAATATCGTGCCTTATGCTGTTAAGGATCTTCTGCTTTTCTTGGTTACAATTCCAAACCACAAGTACTACTTTTCTTCCTGGCCATGCTCACAACTTTCCTTATTCTCCAACAGGGTGACAGACGAGGTTGGTTCAGTATCTAGAATTGAGGCGCATACATGCTACCTCAACCTATGGGGTTGCCATACAGATTTCAAGTCGAGGATACACCCTTGGGTATTTAAACCAAACTTTAGTCTCGAAAATCCCGAACCTTTGCGTTCTACGCATCAGCCATTCGAACTCTAGTTTCCACCGTCTTAGTTGATCTCCTAGGAACTCATTGCAAACACAGCCAAGATGTCTCTAGCAGGAAATGGTACTTCGAGAGAACACTTCTGATCGTTATTCTGGCTTGAAGCAGGCTCAGGCTTGAGCTTGAGCTTGAGGTAGAGGCACACTCATACTTCAGAGCATTGACAAGGCCTGAAAAGGTACATCCGGAATACAATCCCGGAATACAATCTCAGAATTTGCTAAAGTTGAAACACACTCAGACGTTTCAATTTTCCTCTCTTTTCTTTTGCTTTGCAGTCTGGAACCTACATAGTTTCAGTTAGATCCTTGTTCTACTATTCTCATATGACCTAGGTTGAACCATGTAGTTTTATGAAAGAACAAATCATGTTTTGCACATATGTGGAGAACGACACGGCACTCTGTGCACAAAATGATTTATTTTTGAAATTGAAATTGAGAATGAGTTCTTAACCAGGTATTTGAGCCTACGACTGACCCAAGTCAAAATGACTCAACAAATGAAAAACAAAGATAAAATAACCTAAACACATCTATTGACACTCAAAACGACTCAAAACAAGAATCGAGACAAACAAAAAATAACAAAAACAACACTGAAATGTGTTACAAAGGTGAGAGACCTCTCAGTTCACAAGGAGCCCACAGCTTCTCCAGGTATTGTTTCCCATCCTTTCTTATTTGTGATTCTCACATCACTATGGCACTCAATCTCTTTTTCTTTGAAAAAACCCTCTCCTCACTTTTCTCTCAATGCACATCTCTGAATTCTTTAATCTCTTATTTTTTATCCCTCCCCTGGGTGGTTGATGGATAAGCAGGAAGTTGTGGGCTCGTGCCCCTAGTATTCTACTAGATTCTCATTTTTTCGCTCACAACTCGTGAACTGTCCCACTGAGGAGTTGTGGTGCGACTGAATGTGCAGCAGATCTGTAGCTGACATTGATTGATAATGCCCTTGTCTTAGCTTGACCGAGATGAGTTACAGCATGTCTCACCGGCCAGGTATACAATTGATTGGCCTCACACATTACGTTTTCTACGTCCCCATTCTCGGTCAGATGCTAATTTGGGTGTGATCGTCTGGATGAGGGAAACGAATATCCAGCTCCATTTCCAATTCGTGCGTCACACTTGGCTTGATGCCTCGCTGCTTGGAAGATGAGAGAGCTTTCGGGCCTTTGTTGTTAGTTTCAGTTGTGCCCTTTCTGGCGGGATGGTGCCCTTTCCGGCAAGTATGGTGCCTTCTCTGGCAACTATGTTGACAACGGGGAAAAGATAGAAAACCGGACTCAACTATGCCCCTAGTTTATCATTTTAACCATTTTTTGTTTTTGGCTTCTGCTAAAACAATTTTAATCAATATGAGAGTTAGATTAATATGCATGTTCAACTTTCTGATTTGAAATCATGTAAGTCAGGTTGTGAGCACTGAAAATTTTCCTTTTTTTTGGTCCAAATAATGGCCCAGTTTTGTAAAAAATGGAATAATTTTTAAGAGAATTAGTCAACTCACTAAAAATCCTCAAAAATTATTTTTGCAAATGGCCACTGCTCGACCATCATGGAATTAACCCTCGAGATACACAATCTCAGATCCGAACTTTGAATCATCTTGCAACTGAATCTTTCTAACGGAATAGGACAACCCGATTTTGAACAAAGACAAGCCAATTTTCACATGGATAAGATAGCCGAGGTTGAACAATGATAAACCAATCAACATGGATGAACCAAGCAGGCTAAAAAATGATTTGGGCTAAACTTTGGCATGAAGTTGCCTACGTATCCCAAACATGGGAATCAGGCCGTACGTAGTTCCGGGTTAAGGTGCACTCGGGTGTTGACACTCTCCTTTTGTGTTCTAACTTTTGCCAACGTCGCCTTTTCGGGTTTTAAACCTTGCGAGCTCTGTTTTTCTTTTCTTTTTCATTTCTTCTTTCTTTTTTTTTTCTTTGCATTTTTTCATTTTCTTTTCTTTTCATCTTTTCTTTTCTTTTTTCTACTTTTCTTTTTCATTTGCTCTAACTTTTGCCTAAGTCGCCCTTCTGGGTTTTCGGCCCAACGAGCCTCTCAGGGATAAAAAAAGTTTAACTTGTATATATTGATCGGTTTTGAGATGTCGAAGCCATCTGAATCTAGGAGAATGCCTGTTGTTCGTTGATGATGTAGGAGTCCATCCAATCGGGTCTGAATTTTCCCCTAATGTTGCGGATAGGAACTCGATTGCCCTTCAGCAATACTTTCTTCTTCCAGCTACTGGAATTTGACTTTCTTGCCAGTCTTCATTGGTTTGCAGAATGATCTATCTTTTGAATCTTTGAGCACATCTGACATTTTTGCCCCTAGTTCAAGGGCTACTTCTGATCTAGCTTTACAAGCTTCCTTTGATCAATCTGACCTTCTTGTCCCTAGTTCGAGGGTTGCTTCAAATTTGGCCTGGCGGGCCTCCTTGGATGTCATACAACCTTATTGCCCCTAGTTCATGGGCTGCTACAAGTCTGACCATACAAGCCTCACATTATGGTTGACCGTTAAACATTCTGAATCTAGGTTCAATGTTTGAAAGCAAAAGGGGTTGAATCTTGAGGCTGAGAGCGATCCTATACTGCACAATCTCAATATCAATTCCACGCATGTCTTCGCAGGACCACGCAAAACATTTTTTCAAATCTTTTAAGAAAGCGGCTAGTCGCTCAGGTCGATGACAATGTAGAACCAATCTGGATCAAGTCAGGATCTTTCTCAGTACCCACATTAACAAACATGATCTCATTCATTAAGGGCTTAGCATGCCTCTCTTTCTCTCAGTTGATCAAATTTTATAAGTCCCGAGGAATTCCTTCCTCTTTGTTTTCATCACAGTGTCAGAAAAAGTTTTGAAAAACTTAGGTCAATGCAATGATTTCAAGGCACATAAAAGTAAGTGAAAATCTCTATCGTTTCATTCAGATTTGTTGGCACAACTGGCTCCATGGTGGAAACAGACACAAAAGAAAGAGTGTAAAAGACAAACACAAAACACGATAGTGATGTCCGAGGTAACACCCCTGAAATCACCGGACTCTGACACAACAAGACTGACTCGATACAACAAGATAGACTCGACTGACTCAATACAAAAAGACTGACTCAATACAACACAACAAGACTGACCCAATACCCAAGTCAGAAAGTAAAATAAACAGCATTCGCAAATTGCTCAAAACAGTGCGTGTCATCGCCATATCTGGAGTAAACTGAGTGCTATCCGCAGGTGGTTCATCCCCTGATCACATAATCACTTTATCCCCCAACTTCATTGATCCAGGACCGATAGACCTTGCAGGACCTGGTGTAACGATGACCTCGTTATCAATTAGATCTTGTATTTCATAGTAAAGACGAAAACAAACGTTAGTGTCATGGCCGGTTTGTTGATGGAAGGCACAATATTTGGCTGGATCATGGTTAGCTGGAAGGGGATCCGGGAGAGGCCGAGGCTCAAGGGGTTTGAGATGGCCTTGTCCTATAAGGATTTGGAGAGCTTTGGACAAAGTCATGTAGAGGGAATTGAAGACCCTCTGGCCTCAGGGTTGATACTTCGAGGTTTGTGCGGTCAGGTTGAATGTACCAGCAAAGGGATTCGCAGGTGCTAACTGGGTTTGATGATCTCTTCCGAGTGTAGGATTGCAGCTGAAAGGAATGTTTCGGGTACGACATCCCTTTTCCCGGCTTACCCCTTGATTCAGAATGCTCTCATCCTGAATGGCAAAAGTATCATCCACAGTCTTTGCAACAACTGCGAGCACTTGCTGTTTGTTCAGTTCTTCGGCCTTCAAAGCCTCAACAGTCCACAAAAGGTGTTCATAGGGACCAGTACCTGCCCCTACCTTGTTCTTACCATTTGCCTCCACTTTGCCAAGGGATTGGGTCGCTATATCAGAGCGGAGCCCAGTTGTTGTCGGCATGTCATTGCCCAGACCTGGGATGGCTTTAGGTTGGCCACTTTCAATTGCAGCTTGCCCCAAAATTGGAGAGCCTTTTGGTATGCAATTTCTGGCATGCAATGTGGTCGATGACGGAGCCAATATCCCAAAGGCCAGATCTGCCACTGTTCTCTGAAGATCTTCAATCATGCTCATCAGCTCAGAAGTAGTGGGTTCATGGGTTTGAGATGATTGGGGTTAAAGTGCATCCATCATACATAAGTCCATGCTTTCTAGGATAAACACCTCAGGCTTGGGTAGACGGGTCGGGGTGTATATACTAGGATTGTAGGTGGGTGGCAACGTATGGACGAGGTTGAGATGTGGAGATGACGGGTTAGTACCAGCCCGAGGTCCTTTTGGTGGAGCTATGGTCTCTTTGTCAATAAGATCCTGAATCTTATGACAGAGGCGGATGCAACGGTTCGTATCATGACCGTGTTATTGATGATAGGCATAGTATTTGGTGGGGTTATGTCTAGCAGTGAGTGGGTCAGACAGAGGTTGAGGATTAAGGGGTTTGAGATACCCTCTTTCCATCAGGACTTTTAGTGCGCTGGTTAAGCAAGCTCATATAGAGGGAGGTGAAAGTTCTGCCCTGAGCTCGGGTTGGGCCGACTGTTTGTAGGCTTGATTTGGCAAAAGGGTTGGCTGTGGCGACTGTATTGATTTCAATGGGTTTGGGAATAGTGCTACTACCTACATGGGTACTCCCGGAAAACACCCTACTTACTAGTTCACTTGTTCTAGGAATAATCCCTCTATTGAACGCATTCTCAATCTGAACCCCCAAGTCATGCAAAGTTTTGAAAGTGAATAATGGAACAACTATTAACTTTTGCAACATATCAGGATCAAGGTTCTGGACTACTATCCACACTTGATCCCTCTCAGAAGGGCGATCTGTCATCTGTGCTGCCTTTACTCTCCACTTTGCAACAAATTCCACAAAAGGCTCCGTTGGGTTCTGGTGGGTTGCTTCAAGCTCTTGTGTGGTCATTTCAATTTGGGTATTGTAATAATACTGACCGACAAAGGCCTCAGCCAACTTTTCCTAGTTTTGCTTCACTGTATCCTCCAACTCGGCATACCAAGTGGCGGCTGCACCCGACAGGGTTCTGCCATATAGAGAGAGTTTCTGTGGCTTAGTTAGACCCATCAGTTTCAAGACATCCAAGAAAAGCCAGATATGTACTAAAGGATCTCCAGACCCGTCGAAACGGTCAATGTGTGGTATTCTGAATCTATCTGGAAGCCTTACAATAGCCTCGGTGTATCCATCCTCAATGTCGCGAATAGAGTCAAGGCCCTATGCCTTTTTGACTTACTTCTCAAGGTTTGCAATTTTCACCGAGGTCGGTTCGAGATCATTAGTACCAAAGGGATAAAGCCTCTCATTAGGCTGCACCTGGGGTCTGAAAGCTCGAGCTTGAGCCAACCCTTCTCGGGGATCCGGACCATGCGAATCTTCAGTTGGCAGAAGTGGGTCAAAGTTCGGCTGGGGTCCCAAGACCGAATGTGTGGTAGATGCCCCAGATGGGAGTTGCGTTTCAGCATTGGTCTCATCCTGCATGGCGATTCCCTGGTTTAATGCCGCTATCATGGCCATAACTTCTTTTGAACTCTGTACCATCACGGGCTGCTGAGTTTGAACAAAGGTGATGTGACTGGTAACTGTTGGATCAGTTGAACCGGTGAGCCCTGACTGGCCTTTTTTGCCTCGCCTCTAGCGAAGGAAACACTGGTTGCCCTTGAACTAAATCTATCAACACGAGTGCAATGCACCCGGGGGATATTGGAGCCTTCTGAAGCTATTGTTCCAGGACTACCTAGCAAAAGAGAAAACAGACAGCACCTCAACCTGATTTCACCAGAACAGATATGAGCATAGCTGAATGACTGTACTCTTTGTTGAATTCTGCCCCAAAACAGATACTAAACTAGAAACCGATACATGCATTCCTGCAGAGACACTCTAACAGCACATAGGAAGCAAGTGAGAGCCAAAACACCCATATGGTGGGGTACGGTTTCCCTGTCCTAGTTTCGTCAGGAACTAGGGGTTCACTACGCAAACATGCGGTTTCAAACAATCTTGCATTCGGGTGAGCAACCTGTCCTAGTTTGGAACAGTCTCTAAGGCATCCGATATGCAACTAGGTAGATTGGTCAAAAAAGGTGCCTCGGCAAGACCACCTAATATACCTCTCACTCCTAACACCGGGAAGTGAAAGGAGGATCAAACGGTGTTCCCATCGTGGCAGAGCCCGCAACCAGTCAGCCTTATGGCACGCTTTTCCCAGCAAGCTTCCGGCAAACCGTTCAGGAATAGCATATGGCAAACATTGTGACTTAGGCGCATCTATGAAAATGCAAATGCAAAGAAACACATAAGTGTAGATAAAACAACATATCATGAGTTCGAGTCAACTTCTCTAAATCCCCAACAGAGTCGCCAGAAATTGTAGACTCAACTTTCTTCGCGCCCCCCCCCCTTTTAGAGAAGCGCGAATTGGTCTCCTATAGTTCGGATTCCTGTCACGGTTCTCAATTTAATCTCACAAAATGCAATATGAGACTGATAAACACCAAAGAGTCCAATCTGGCAAATCATTTTGGAAAATCGAGTTTTTGAATCAAATAATGCCAAAACTGGACTGCTTTGCCAGATTACAAAGTCACCACCTAAATATTTTGTTTGGGGAAATTTAGGAAACCCTGACTCGTGCCAAAGGCCACGTGTCCGTTATCACCAAAGTTGCCTCGGCTCGAAAACTTGGATACGAGAGTGGAAGGTCCCGAAATGAGCACCCCCGCTCGCCCGATCAAAGGATCGGCCTCTACTAAACATGATATGTTGTTTTTATAAACACGTGTTCTTATTCCGGTTATTAATCTAACATTACTAAGTGACGCACACAAACAAGTATTGACTAAGTCGCGAGACTTGTAACAAATCAACTCATGTTCGTTTTTTGAAAATGGTTTGAAGGTGCCACTTTCAAGTGGGCTAAAATGCGAATTTGCCATCCTCAAATGGGCTTAAAACATGATGATTTGCCACTTTGCAAAGTGAGCTTAAAACTCACACTCGGTGAATTGTTCCAATTTAAGCAACAAAGCCTTCATCCACAGGCATTCATGCAATTTATCACTTAAGCAAACAGCCTCATGGCAAACATGTTATCATGGCAACACTCACACTCATGCAAGTACGCTAAAGCGTAAAACTTACAATGTACTCCGAGCCAAAACAAAAACTAGTTAGAAATCATGCATGATCTTAACTATACAAGATGCCTAATGCAACACATGCAATGATACAACTAAATAGGCTCGGCTATCTAAGATGGAATATGAATGCAACAATTTGATAACATGTTTTGAAACACGTATTCAAATAGGTATTGAAATACAATGCAGTTTGAATGATGTGCCGAGCCAGGTGCATGCAAGACAAATGAATGGAAGTAAACATGCAAAGCATAAGGTATGCTAATTAAAACGTGCCCTAATCTAACCACTGAAAGCAGTTAAATAAAAGGGAGAAAGATGTGGAATTGGAAGACATGCACACATGCACGCACATTTATTACAACATTGCGCCCTCGCGAAGGAGGGTCCAAATGAATAAGCTAAGCTACACTAACCTAAGCAAAGCAAACTAATCTAATTAAACTCATTAGACTAATTATTACAAACAAATTGAATAACTAGTAAACTACTTACCAATTATTACAACACTTAACTAATTAGCACACTAATTAATCAAATTACAAAACCAATGAATATTAATTAAACATGCAAAATAAATGTCAAAACTACACTGCTTCAACTCTGCCTCGGGAAGCGGATTATGCATGCATTCAGTTTTTTGCCTCGAAAAGCCCACCAGTTTGCTCTTGAGAGGCTCTGTTTGCAAGGTTAATCCAAGAACTTTCTGCTCTGCCTTACCAACTCACTATTGAGGAATGCACCAGTGGCCTGCCTGCCATGATTGGTTGCTGCCGGCTACTTGCCGGCCAAAGAGAGGCACCGCCGACTAAAGATGTAGCACTGCCGGCCATCAGTGTGCCACTGCCGGCCACTGGTGTCCTGAGTCACCACACTGCAATAGAGCACAAACAGAGGAAAAATGAGGGTTTTCCAAGGACATGTTTGTACTGTGCCCCTCCTTATCAACTCAAAACATCAAATGAGTGGCACTCTTGTATCCAAAACCACCAATTAAGCATTTTCAATGCATGATGGCCAAAGATCCAAGTTGTACACTTTCAATAAATGCACAAAATCAAGACTCAAAGGACCACCACCCTATCATGCATGATCAAGGGTGATGGAGACCAAAGGAGATTGGCTCATTTCATCACTTTGAGTATAAAATGGACCAATCTACCTTGTGTTCAATATAACGTCTGATTGAACACATGCAATGCAACACAATAATGCTTACCTTGGTCATGTTTTACTTGATTCATTTTGTTTACTCATTTTAGCATTACCAAATCATTCTTTAACCAATTTGTCCAAGGTGATTGTCCTCTAATAAGAAAGGGGTCAACCAAAGGATGGTTTAAGAGATGAGAGAGCTCATGCCTTTGGCTAGGAGGAACCCTCAAAAGAGAGTTAAAGCCATTGAGCACAAGCTCTATCTCAAGCTTAAACACAATCATAAGGTTAACCAACCCTCAAAACAAATGGAAAAATGAAGAAATGAGGGAGGTTGCAGACTTTTTTAGTGCTGAAATAGCATGAAAAATAATGCTAAAACATGCAAACAACACATGCAAGACATACTTAAAAACCAAAAGCATTAAAGCTAGTGAAGAACACTACACTAGAGACATCCAATATCAAGCTTAAATGACCAAACCAGCTCCGGACAGAGCTTAAACATGCCAAAACAATGGCTAAAACATGCTGAGATGGAGGCATGAAAGGCAAGAAAAACATGCTCGCATGTTGGCTCACAAATAAGACACAAAGCATAACTCTCAAAAGTAATGAAAAAGTGGAATATGTGAGAGTGTGAGAGAGATACATGCACTGAAAACACATGTAAAATGATGTTATGGCACGCAATCATCTCATGCACAACATGTTTCAGGTTTTAAAACACAAAGCTAGTAAAGGTCTTTGCACTACAACCATGCAAGATGAAGCTCATATGACCAAGACAGCTCAAAACAGAGCTAAAACATGCTAAATCAAACATGCTGAGATCAAGTTACAAAAAGGTAGAAAAACATGCTCACATGTTAGGCTATCTACACTTGTAAACAAGACACAAGGAGGAGAGGCCAACCCCTCATATTTTGGAAATCAAAACATGGTTTTTGTCACTGAAAAACCTCTGAGTTTCAGTGGTAAAAAGGCCCAAAAATTTTGATTTGAAGGTGATGAGAAATGGTGCAAAAAGCTTAACAAGCTAAAGAGCAAAAATGAGGGACAACCCCCTAACTCACAAAGGCTCAAACCACCACTTTTAGGACTGAAAAACAGAACTTTTTACATGCCAAAACCAGCCTTGAAATGGTGGAAAAAGATGACAACGCAAGTATGAAAAACAAGCTTAAAGTGAGAGAGTTATACCTCTTGAAGCACAACACAATTTTGAGCCACAAAACCAAGTAAGATCACTTTCAAGAGCTCCAAGAAGACTTTCTAGAACCTCAGCTCAAAGATAACCAAGTTTGGTCAAGGATGTATAGGCAAAGGAAAAGTGTATCTACACTTGTATGCACTTATGCACAAAGGTTCAAGAGAGAGAGAATTGTAGAGAGAGAGGCTCCCAAAATTTTGTTCCTCAAATGTTCTAACCTTCAAAACCACAGAGAAGGCTCTCTATATATAGAAGAATGCAAGCTCAGGTCGAAAATATCCCAAAAGGGACAACTGTAACAACTGGAGAATAAATATCTGCAAAAAACTGCCTTTTTCCATCGATGGCTGGCACATGTTCGTTGTTGGCCGGCATGGATCACTATTGGACGGCAGGGGGTCGGCATAGGCCATTCATGGCCGGCACATGGCCAGAAAAGCCCATTTATGGCCAGCATCCTCCAGCTTTGGTTGGCCAGAAAAATCTGCTTTTTGGGCCCGACTTCAACCGGACTTAACTCTTTCATCTAGACTCCTTTGCAGGTCATTCTTGTACCTAAATTGAATCCCTGGAAGTCTTCTTTCCAATGGTTATAACTTCACATAAAAATTCTAAGTATGAAAAAAGTTATGCCTCTTTTAGTGAAGACTGCTCAGTTTCGATCTTGCCCGGATTCATGCCGAACTTCTCCTAAACTAGTTTTCTTCTCTCCTCTCCTCTTTTTTTAACCCCAAACCCCTAAATAAGGTGTTTTGAAAGATTTTTCAGAGATTTCACCTCTCTTTTATTCATTTCCACTTTGTCCTTGCTCGGTTTACCGAAAAGCACAACATTTAACAAAATGCGAGCGTCGAAACATTGTAGGAACTTTTTCAAAAATATTTTGAAAGAGGGTTTTAAAGTCTAAAATATTTTTGGTCAAAATAGTTTTAGCCCAAAAATGGGGTGTAAGGTTGGGATTTGACGCTTTCCTTGCCGAAGAAATCGAACATTTGCACTGCACACCTTTCATCACCAAGTAAACAATCAGTAGCCCCCAAGTCTTAAGGGCGTTAAAAAATGGGGTGCCTACAGCATCCAAATGCTTGTAACCAAAACAAGGAGTGGTGAAAACATCGGAACACATCTAAATGTTTTTAACCAAAACAGGAGGTGGTGATAAACGTCGGAACACATCCAAATGTTTTTAACTAAAACTGGGAGTGGTGATAAACATCGGAACACTTCCAAATGTTTTTAACCAAAACAGGGGGTGGTGATAAACATCATAACACATCCAAATGTTTTTAACCAAAACAGGGAGTGGTGATAAACATCGGAACACATCCAAATGTTTTTAACCAAAGCATGGAGTGGTGATAAACATCGGAACACATCCAAATGTTTTTAACCAAAGCATGGAGTGGTGATAAACATCAGAACACATCCAAATGTTTTTAACTGAAGCAGGGTAAATCGAAGGACAGCAATGATCTCACCTGGAACTCCTCTAAATGAACCGCACATACAATATCGTGCTTGCATAAGAAAGAAACTCAACAAGCATAACATAATAAGAGTGCATGTTCTATGCACAATACAAAGCATGTTCTATGCAAATGTAGTGACAACATTTTCTATGCAAATGCTTGTTTTATGCATGAAAAAGTAGAAGCATGTTCCATGCAATAATGGAGAAGCGCATGTTCTATACAGCAAGTAGAGAAATGCATATTCTATGCAGTGGCAAAAGCGTGCTTGATAAAACCAACTCAGCAACTCCCGATTTACCTATTGGAAGAGTTGCAATATGTTCAAAAAGGATTCACCTCGTTGATGTGGGTCAGTGATGAACCATCATGTGCCGAAGACACAGTTTGAAGCTTCCGCAGCGGCTATTTGAACTTAAAAGTGAACTTTTCTTGCACTTCGTAAAAGCAGGAGACACAAAACAGCAAAAAGACCTAATGTAGGAGCACTGGGAACTTGTCAGCCACAAGAGGAGGTTGTCGGCCACCTGTTGGCCACACCTGAAGGTTGTCGGCCACCGATGGCAATTCGGGGCCATTTTGGTCTTTTTGCCTTGGGTCTTTCTATTTACACCCCCAAACTTCAATTCCTCACTCGTTCCTAGCCGAAATTCATCCATTTCTCACTCTAGACCTTTCTTTTCTCCAGATCTGAGCTTTATACGTGTCTTCTAATGCCCCACGTGAAGTTGATTTGATAAAACCTCTTGATTTCCTTCATTTTGAACCGATTGAAATTTGCTTTCGGTGCTTTTTTGTTCATTTTCACCACTTGAGGTTTGTTGACCTCGAGTTTCTCTTACGTTTCGTGCCCTTTTCCGAGCTTCGACTTTTTCTCCCATTTTCTCTTTCTTAGGGTTGACTTTTGTTGACTTTTTGCCCACTTTCCACCCATTTTCCTCATTTTTGCCCACTTTCTCATCTTCTTTCCAGATGGCGGATGACATACCACAAGACGGAGCTTCCCCAGGGATGGAGGCAGATCCTGAGCCTGTACCACAGCCACCCAGGGTTCGACCCTTTAACCTAGAGACATATCATCGTGAGACACATATGCTACCACACAATACCATCCGTCATTTCAGAGGGTTTGCACAAGGTGTGCCAGAGGATCTTTTGCTACGAGAGCTGGAGTCTCATTTATCCTATGGTGGCACCGAGATATACATTATGTTCTTACATAGATCATGCTCTTGTATTGTAGTTCTTACATTGCCTTTCATCTGCCAATTCTAATTACAGGACGACTCACACTCTATCAGGGGATACGGAGCCACATCCGTAAGGGAGTGGTACATGGAGCTCCCTGTCAGCGTCTGTCAGATTGTCAATGAGGCCAGCTTCGGCCTGTTCTGCATGGGGCTATCACGTCTCATAGCGAGTAGGCCCTTACTTGGCGCACTAGTAGAGAGGTGGTGGGATACCACCGACTCTTTCTACTTCTCTACCACGGGGGAGATGACGATGACTCCCCATGACTTTGTCATGCTCACTGGCATAGAGGTACGGGGTCATCCAATCCCTTACGATACAAACATAGGCGAGTGGGAGGACGCCTGGATCTACCTGTTGGGGGCTGGTCCGCGTATCTTCCGGTTAGGGATGGTGCAATACACTTGGTTCTCTGAGCATTTCAGAGGGACAGCCCTAGAGACCCTAAAGGAGATCGAGCAGTATGCCCGAGGCTTCTTGATGTTCCTTTCGGCACCACTTTGTTCACCGACCGAGCGAACACTGTCGGGCTATATCTCTTGAGTGCCTTGGTGGACTTGTTTCAGGTTCAGCTTTACGATTGGGGCAGCGCTGGCCTACCCACCTTGTACAGATACATGAGCTCGACATCCTGCAGGAGCGGGAACAGAGTCGGCGGCTACTAGAGAGCCTGGGAGGTATGCTTTACTTTTCTGCTTTGAATTTCCTGTTGTGCTTTCTACTTTGCACATTCTATACACCACACACACATAGTTTGATCTCTGCTTTGCAGTTGTACTTTCTGTATGCTGTACTACACATTTTGCTTTCTGCATTTTCTCTGTATTTTGTATTCTCTGTACATTGCAGACATATTCTACTTTCTTCATTGCCTGTGTTTACCTATTGTATATTCACTGTCGCCCTTTTGCCTTTTGCAGCTATGGGTATATGCATATTTTCCCACCCTTGCCCCGGAGCCAGAGGTGGAGATGCCTCATGTTGTACCTTACTATCATCGGTACGACAACAGGTGCGTGAAGAGGACCAGGGAGACCTTTCTGTTCTTCTGCCAGTACTTTGACACTGTGACTGTGGCAGAGGTAACTCAAAACTCATGGTTATTGCTACTTTACTTCAGCTTTGCTTCATATTGCATATCGAATGGCAACTAACAATCTGTGCATTCTCTATTTGCAGATCTCGTGGCAGCCCTGGGCGATGATGCCTGAGGAAGTTAGGGACTAGTTTGCCGGCGCTCAGGGGGCTTCCCGTTATCGGCTTGTACTCGAGGGCTCGGTCTGCCGAGCCTGGTTCTTAGGCAAGCGCTTCACACACTAGACGTTGGGTTTACCGCAGCAAGTATTTCACATACCTCCTCCGCCATCCATGCGAGCCACAGAGAGCATCTCTTCCAAGGAGTTGATTGATTTCACTAAAGGCATGGACGCCGACTACTTTCTCAGAAAGGAAAACTTTGCGACATTTATCCAGATGCATCTCATGCCTCCCTTGACGGGTACTCGTGCTCATACAGGGAGGGTAGCAGACGTCCCTTCGACGAGCAGGGCTCGAGCATTGAGGAATAGGACCAAAAAGGTGCCCCCCGCTAGACAGGGCTTCAATTGGCCAGAGCTTCCGACTGAGTTGACATGTTGGCGGTACACCAAAGAGGCTTACCGAATTCCGATTGAGCCTCCAGGGGCTGGTCATAGATATGTTAGAGCTCCTGACTCACCTCTGGTATGTACTACAGTTTTCATTTTCTCCATTCTCTCTGATATTCATTCCTTCTGGACATTGATCATTTCCAATACGTTTGCAAGCACCTGCAGGGTACACTGAGGGACTACTAAAGCTGGTGGCTTCATTTGAGGGTATGATATTGAGAAGAGAGGCACTGCTTAGTCTTTATAGTATTCAAGTATTCATTCCAGGCATCAAATTTCCCGTGACACACGGACATTGACATTTCAACTGGAAACTTCCCATATTTGCACTGATATGCTACATCTGTAGACCACATCTGACACCTTGCATTCACACACTGTCTCTGACTTTTGCATAGCATCTGATACTTATGCTATAACTGATATGAACTATCCTTTTCAGGTTCCACCAGTACCGATGGAACCAGTTGCACTAGCAGCACCTGCACTAGTAGTACCTCCTCCAGCAGTAGGGAGGAGAGAAAGGCAGGCTCTGACACACGGTTGATTGAGATCGGAGGAGCCCTTCAGAGCCCACTCTGAGTGATGATGACACTGAGACTAGCGAGACCGAGGAGGCTGTGGGTTAGCACGCCGAGTCATCTGAGAGTGGAGACGATGACTCCAGCTTGGGTTCTGCCAGTGGAGATGATGCTAAGTCAAGCTCTGAGGCAGAGAGCGGTGATGACTCTGGTTCAGACTCCGGTTCAGAGGGAGGCGCAGATAGCGGCACTGACGGAGACAACTCTGAGACTCCACCCAGGAAGAGAATGAAGAGGACCTATAGAGGTGGAGATAGCTGGCGCTGATTTTCTATGTTTTTGCTTAGTTTCTTTTCGCTAGTAGTGTTAGCACTTTGTAGAGCTTTAGACAGGTTTTATTTTGCATTAAAACTTGTACTCTTTTGTAAAAAGTAACCAGGATTGGAATGAAAACAGCTTTTTAATGAAAAAGTGTTGTATTTTGCATTCTGAGCACCGCATAACATCGCATAGCATAAAAACGAGATTGATCTTGATTGAAAATTGCACATTGTATTGGCACTTTCTTAATCAGGTAATGAACCAACTACTAACAAAACAAGGAAAACAATGTACAACTCGATAAATAATCAAGTGATATACAACTTGATAAAAAACACACAACATACGACAACAAATACAACTTAATAAACAAAACAAGACAAATATAACTCGATAAGCAAAACAAGACAAATACAACTCGATAAACAAATTGAAACAAAACGGCTCAACAAAACTAGCAAAAACAAGACAACACGATGCACAAAGAGCAGAACAAAACACAGATTCTCATCACTCTCAACACACAGGAAGACCACATGACAGACAAGAATGTTGCCGGCCATGAACAGAGGCTATCGACCACCAGTGGTGGCCGGTCGGCTACAAAAGGTGGTTGTCGGCCATCACTACTGGCCGGTCGGCCATCAATGTGAGGGACCTCCAAATTGTTGCCACCTATTTTCCACTTAATGCCTTATCTTCTACAAAAGTTAGGACTTCATAGTTTCTTCATTCCAGCTCTATTTTTGCCACAAATGGAGTCATTCTTTACCGAAAAACTCTCAAATTGGATTGCAACTTTAGATGGCTCGGAAAAAGTGAATTTCTGGGGTTTCGGGATAAATGCACTATTCCCGCTAAGTCATTCTCCACTGTGTTTTCCGTTCCTTCATGCCGCAGCTAGGTTTTGGAACCCGATCACACATGTTTTCAGCTTTGGGGGACAGGAGATATGCCCTATAATTGAAGAATTTCAAATTTTGATGGAATCCCGATGTGACAAGGAAATCTTGCCCCAGTCCTATTTTGGCTACATCCAAGCTTTAGAAAGGATGTGGGCTCAGTTTACATGAGGCTCGATCCTTGGTTCACAATGAAGAGTTGGATATTCCCAACCTCATTCATCAATTTTCTGACGTCGGTGATCGTGGCGATCGTCTTTGGCAAAGTTTTCGACAGCATGCCCTTTGTTTGTGCATGTTAGCTCATTTTCTTCTTGCCCCGGGTTTCGGAGGATCTGACATTCGCTTGGTCGAAGTGGCCCAAGGCTTAAAAGAAGGCAAGAGCTGCATTGGCTTAGCATTGGCCGAGACTTTGATAGGCTTAGACGCCTTCCATCGGCGAGAGATAAACAAATTTGCGGGAAGTCCACTACTTTTGCAGGTAATGTTTCCCACCCTTTCATATGTGTTTCTCACATCACTCGACACTCAGGCTTTGTTTTCTCTCAAAAACCTTTCTCACTTTTTCTCTCAACATACACCTCTCTATTCTTCAATCTCTCTTTTCTTTCATCCCTCCCCAGATATGGCTCATGGACAAACTGAAAGTAGTGGACTCTTGCCCTGCATATTCAGCACGAGGCTACTTCTTTCGCCAACAACTAGTTGATTTCCCGAACGAATGGTGGTGGTGCCATTGGATGTGCAACAGGTCTGTTGTTGACATTGCTTGGCGTTGCCCCTGGTTTGATTTGCCCGAGATAAGCTATAGCACAGCTCGGCAACCCGACATTCAACTAATTGGCCTGACACACTGTGTATTCTACTTTCCGTTCCGATTCAGGCGTCAGTTTGGACATGACGAGACTTGCCCAGAAGAGGGGGTAGAGTACCCGGTTTCATTTCCAATGCGAGGTTCACAATTAGCTCGATATCCCACTACTTGGAGGACAAGAGAACTTCTGGCTCCTGCCCTTAGTTTCAACTGTGCACTTTCTGGCGAGTGCCTGGCTTGGCTTGAAGATGAGGCATAAACCGGGGCTACTTTAGCATCTGAAGCTTCCACAAGTGTAGGGAGGGGACGCAGGAACACCTGACTCATCTGTGCCCCAAGTTTATTGCTTTGATCTAACTTTCAAGTTTTCCTTTTGAATGTAATAAAAGTAACTTTGATTTGTATCTCGAGTTGGAGAACTTTATATTGAAATCAATGAAATCGAAGTTGTGGGCACTGAAATTTTTTTCTTTTGGTCCAAAAATGGTCTAAGTTGTAAAAAGATTAATTTGAACAAAATCAACTTTTATTAAAACTTTTCAAAACCATTTTCGATAAGGATCACAACTAGACACACTTGGAATCTATCCTCGAGATGTACAAACCCGGATCTAGAAATGGAAAATTGCCCCTAGACTGAATAACACTACACTGTAATGGAAAATTGCCCCTTGTTTGAATAGCACTACACGGTACTGTAACCAGCTCTCATAGTGAAGGTCACAACCGAACTCTCGGATACAGAAAAGACAAATATGACCTGAACGATCTCATGAACAGGACAGTTGAGTTGGAAATGTTTACAGCTGAACTTCAGAATGAAGTTGCCTACTTATCCCGAAGATGGGAATCAAGCCTTACGTTGTTCGGTTTGGGTTCACTCGGGTATTGACACTCTCCTTTTGTGCTCTAATTTTTGCCAAGGCTTCCCTTTTTGGATTTTCAACCTTACGAGCTCAGTTTTTCTTTTTTTTTTCAATTTTTTTCTATTCTAACTTTTGCCTAGGTCGCCCTTCCAGGTTTTCGGCCTAGCGAACCACTCGAGGTTAGTATTTCTTCAACTTGTCTGTGTTGATTGGTTGGGAGAATTCTAGGCCATCCAGGTCCATAAGAATAACAGCTCCATCCGACCAGATAGATTTGATGATGTAAGGACCAGTCCAATTGGGTCTGCACTTGCCCCTAGGGTCATGGATGGGAGCTCAATTGTCTTTCAGCACCAAATCCCCTTTTTTCAAATTCCTAGACTTAACTTTCTTGTTAAAAACCCTAGCAATCCTACGTTGATAACCTTAGACATGGTATAGTACTTTCAGCCTCCTCTCATTGAACATCATTAGTTGCTCGAACCTGCTCTGCTGCCAATTCGCTTCTGCTATCTAGCACTCAGCCATAACCCGCAGTGACAGAACTTCTATTTCGATCGGCAGAACAGCTTCCATCCCATGAACCAGAGAATACGGAATCAAAGTCCTGTAGCCCTAGAGAGCAAATGGAATTTGTCTGGCCAGGCCTTGTAAGTCTTAACCATTTTCTGCAAAATGTGCTTGATGTTCTTGTTGGCGGCCTCAGCAGCTCCGTTGGTTTGCGGCCGGTATGTGGATGACTTATGAAAAGCCACGTTGTATTTCTCCAACAAGTCGATCACTTCTCTCTTAAAATGGGAGCCATTGTCTGAAATGATCTCATTCGAGACCCCACGACAAATGATGTTATTCCTGATGAACTTGGCTACATGCGACATTTTTAGCACTGCATAGGATTGGGCTTCGACCCACTTTGTAAAATAGTCTATTGCCACCAGGATATACTCATGCCCATTCGACCCTTTCGACGTAACTGCCCCAATAACATCAATTCCCTAGACTGAAAAAGGCCATGGTGAAGTCATGTTGTACAGCTTCGACGGCGGGATGTTCATGCGATTTGCATGAATTTGGCATTTGTGGCATCACCGAACAAAATCGATACAATCCTCCTCCATAGTTGACCAGCAGTAGCCCTGCCTGAGAATCTTCCGAGCTAGCATTACTCCGCTCATGTGCGCTCCACACTTTCCTCCAAGGATGGCCTCCATTAGGCGCTTCAACTCTTCTGCATCAACACACTGCTTGTGCATCCCCAGATGACCCCTTTTATACAACTTACCGCCGCAGATGATAAATTGAACAGCCATTCGCCGTATTGCCCTTTTATCTTTGGTATTTGCCCCTAGTGGATAAGCCTCATTTTCCAAGAAGTTCCAGATATCATAATACCCCTATCCCATAACCGTACTAGTTAGATGCTCCGTCAAAGTACATTGTCCAAACCTCTTCCTCGACTTGCAGAATAGGTTTATCTGCAAATAGGTATCTACCGCTTCATCCCTTTCTACTGGGTGATCTGCCAGAAACTCTGCTACTGCTCTCCCCTTTGATAGACTTACGAGTCATATACTTCAAATCAAATTCGAAAAGAAGAAGAAACCAACGGGCTAACCTACCCGTAAACGCTGGTTGGTCGAAGAGATATTTGATGGGATCTAATCTCGAAAACAGAATTACAGAGTGAGCTAACAGGTAGTGCCTCAACTTCCTAGTAGCCCATACCAAGGCTAAGCAAGCCTTCTTCAGCGGGATGTAATGGGTCTCATAATCCAGCATCTTCTTACTCAGGTAATAGAAGGCTTTCTCTATTCTATCCTCATATTTCTGAGCAAGCATGCATCCCATCGTTGTGTCCGTTACTGACAGATACAAAATCAATGGCTTTCCCAGCTCTGGTGGCGACAACATGGGCGGGTTCTGAAGGTACTGTTTGATCTGCTCAAAAACAAACTAGCATCGATCATCCCATTAGAATTTCTTTCCTTTCTTCGGGAGACCAAATAGTGGTTTACAAGTCAAGATTAATTTTGAAATAAACCGTCTTATGAATTACACTTTACTCAGAAAGCCTCGCGCCTCCTTTTCAGTCCTCGGTGGTAACATTTCTAGGATGGCCTTGATTTTGGAAGGATCAACCTCAATACCCCTCTGTGTGATCAAGAACCCCAGCACTTTCCCTGCTGTTATGCCAAAAGTACACTTCTGTGGATTTAGCCTCAACCGATATTCTCTGATCCGTTAGAAGAATTTCTTTACGGCGGTGTAGTGGCCCTCTCTTTCCTTGGACTTGACGATCTTGTCGTCCATATACACCTCAACCTCTTTGTGGATCATATCATGTAGAATTGTGGTTGCAGCCCGTTGATAGGTGGCCCCGGCATTCTTCAACCCAAACAATATCACCCTATAGCAGTAGGTTCCCCACGGTGTGGTGAAAGTAGTTTTCTCTCTATCCTCGGGTGCCATCAAAATCTGGTTATACACGGAAAATCCATCCATGAAGGAGAGCAAAGCATGGCCTGTGGTGAAGTCCACCAATTCATCGATGTGCGGTAGAGGAAAGTCATCCTTCGAACTAGCTTTGTTCAGATCTCTGAAATCCACACAGACCCGAATCCTGCCATCTTTCTTCGGCACCGGAACAATGTTGGCCAACCAAGTTAGATACTAAAATAGTAACAAAAACCCTACATCTATCTGCTTGGTGACCTCTTCCTTAATCTTCAAAGCCCAATCCGAGCGCATTCTCTGCAACTTCTACTTGACAGGTTAGGCCTTCGGGTCAAGAGAGATCTGATGCTTTACAATCTCAGGATCGATTCTAGGCATGTCTTCGTAAGACCACACAAAAACATCTTTGAAATCTTTTAATAAAGCGACTAAGCGCACGCGTTCCTCCGAAGACAACGTGGACCCGATCTGGACCAGACGTAGATCCTTCTCAGTATCCTCCTCTCAGTCATTCAAATGTTTCAAAACTAGAGGAATTCCATCCTCGTCGTTTTTATCAAAATTTTGAAAGTCATGATCAATGCAATATACAAATGGCACAGAGAAGTACTCAGAAACTGCAGTGGTATTCACATTCAAAAGTTCCAACTCATCCAATTCCTCAGTTACAACCAACTCAAAAGAAAAGGAAAAAGGCGACCTAGACAAAACTTCGGCATCCGGGTTACTAACCCCAAGAATACCAGACTCCGACTCAGAAGAACTGGAATCTGATTCCGACTCACTACCTGATTCAGAACTACTGGACAGAAAACCCTCCTCCAGCTACCAAGTAAGGGACGATGCATTAGATGCATCCAGAATACCAACGGAATGGTCCACACCTGATTGGTCTCCAATCATGGAAACAGTTATGTCATCCCCCAAGCTCTCCGGGTTGATTTGAGGATCCGAAATGAGACATGCCAGTGCTGCTCCTATCTCAAGTTCACTGCTGCTAGACTCACTTTTTGTGCTCTGTTCAGCCTTAACAGTTAATTTAGTCTGTTCCTCTATGGCTTCACCCTCTTGCAACTGTAAGTCGAAGAAAATCTCAAAACCGGGTAAACGCCACTTCTCAAAGTTCAACCATGGCTTAGGAAAGCCGCAAAATGGGAAGTCTTCCCCCTCGCGGACAAAGCGGCCATTTAGAGTTCCCTGAATTGGCCTATGCAGAAGCTCATAGTGCTTCCCACTTTGCTTAGCTTTGGCTCTTCCTGCCATTGTCTTCCCTTTCCTCACCCAATCCTCTTTGGTGGGCGTATAGCCTAAGCCAAAGGCATAAGGGTTATGTGGCACTTCGGCCAGTGCGGTAATGCCCTTCCAGCCGCTCTTTCCTAATCCCATCTCGGGTATATGTTGTAGCTTGTTCATGAGATAAACTGATTGAGCACTAACATATAAGCCCTCATCAACAGCTAAGATATTTTGCACCACCCGAGCCTTAGCCATAGTAAAACCAGACAACAAGACATCCTTGTCGCCATGCACAATCTCCAGTACGAGTTTAGTAACCTCCAGCAGAGGATGTATAGAAGAATTCTCGAAAACAATGGCTATCCCCTTTCTAAGAGGGTACTTCAGCATTTGATGCAAGGTGGAAGAAACAGCTTTTACTTGGTGCAGCCAGGATCGCCCAAGTAACAAGTTGAAAGTAGCCAAAACATCCAGGATGTGAAACTCAATATCCTATTGGGCCGGCCCGACCTGTGTTCTGATCTGAACTGTTCCCATCACCTCTCCACTTGTGTTGTCGTAAGCCCGGATCACCTGGGCCATTGGTACAAAATTCGTTGGCTTCAAGCCAATAGCATAGGCTGTGCGAGATGGGCAAACATTGATTGCAGACCCAGTGTCAACCAATACAACCGGCACCCACTTCTCTCTACACTCAACTGCGATGTATAGCGGTTTGTTATATGCGGAGCCTTCGGGCAACAATTCCTTATCCGAGAAGGTCAAAGCTGGCGCAACACCTCTTGGGAAGACAAGTCCCACTAGTTGCTCCGGGGTGGTGTCAACAGACAACTTTGCTTTATCCATCGCTAACAGGACAGCTTGCCGGTGCACGCGCGAAGCCATAAGTAACCCCAGATAGATATGTCTGCTTGAATCTTCTTTAACTATTTCAGCACAACCTCTTCCTCTAACAGTTTTTCCTTCTGTTTTTCAGCTTCTTTGTCCTTTTTGGATGCTTCGGGTTGGTCTAAGTGTGGCGGCTTTAAGTACCACCCGCTTCTAGTCATATGATTCACCTCCTCAAAATACCAAGTGTCGTCTGGCAAGTACTGGTCCCAATCCTCGTCGGTGTGGGCAAGATGCAGATCATCATCTTCCCACCATACTCCTCCGGCAACCGACAGGCAATTGTCCGGTTCCGTTATAATTACTCTTCCATCACAGTTATCCCCCGCAAGGTGTTTTGCTTTCCCAGCTTTCTGACTATTCTCATCGCTTTCCTGTTCAAAACGCTTCAGTGTGCCCTCTTGTTCCGTATCTGCAGTACTAACAATGCTCGATTCTTGAGTTGAATTCTTAATACCAATGCTCACCGACAATTTCCCTTTGTCCTCGACCGTTCTAACCCTTATAACAATTCCTGCTTCTAGTTGTTCCAGCTTTGGTTGAAGTCCCTCATCCATATCAGGTTCATCACTGATCCACCTAGACTTGTCTGTCGACCCGTTCAGATCAAACCAATTAATGTGCACATCTCCCGAATCTTGCTCATCGAAGAACTGCAGATTGTCCAAGTCCTCTTCCACTTCTGCTAGATCATCCAGACCTTGGCTTAGGCCATCCTCCCGGACTACACTGACCTCTATTCTTGTTGGCAACTCTACGTCTAGTCCGGCCTGATTGGTTGGTACAATGTAGCGGCACGGGTTGTATTCCTCCTCAGATAAGTCCCCGAAGCCCTCAGGCACTAAACTGACATTCCCATGATCCTTCAAGGCTGACCCGCCTTCCTCTACCATCATTACCACCACAGGTTTGAGTTGGAATGTGGGTGCATTCATCATGCACAAATCCATGCTTTCTTGGATGAACGCCGGCTTGGGTAGATGTGAAGGGGTGATATATATACTAGAGTTGTAAGGGACGGCTAGTGTTTGTATAAGGTTCACATGCCGGGGTGGAGGGACCGGGTTATGTGGTGGGAGGGGATTTGTAGTGACATTAGGCTTTTGAGGGGGCGCTATCACCTTATTATCAATGAGATCTTGAATCTCATGACACAATCTAAAGCATAGATTAGTGTCGTGACCATGTTGTTGGTGAAAAGCGCAGTATTTGGCCGGGTTGTGTTTCAGGAGAAGAGGATCGGGTAGGGGTGAGGCTCTAGTGGCTTAAGGTGCCCCTTTTTTATCAGGACCCCTAAGGCTTTGGATAAGGACATGTATAGTGGAGTGAAGACCCTTTGGCCTCAGGGTTGGTGGCTCAAGGTTTGTGAGGTTATATTGGATGTATCGACAAAGGGGTTGGTAGTTTTAGGTGTGGTGGTGACCATACCCACATCAGAAGGCCTTGTAGCTGCACTATCACTCGTAATCGCATTGGAACTGGGTGTGAAAGGCCTCTTGAGCTGCTCCTCATCATTTATCAAACCCTGTCTCATCGCATCCTCAATGTGAACTCCTATCTCATAGAGATCAGCGAATGTGAAAAAAGGCAAGACAATCATTTTCTGTAGTAATTTCCCCTGCAGGTTGCGAACTATCATTCTGATTTGATCCTTTTCAGATGGCCGAGTCGTCATCATCGATGCCTGTGCTCTTCACCTTGTTACAAAATATGAGAAGCCCTCTTTCGGCTTCTGACAAGTTGCTTCGAGATCACGAGTTGTGACCTCGATTTGGATATTGTAAGAGTATTGCACTACAAAGGCATCGGCCATCTCATCCCAGCTCCATTTCACAGAGTCTTCTAGCTTGGCGTACCAAATGGCCGCTATATCTGACAGGGTCTGGCCAAATAGTGAGACCTTCTGAAGTTTGGATAGGCCCATAGGCCGCAATATATCTGAGAAGAGCCCCAAGTGGACCATAGGATCCCCTAAACCATCAAACCGGTCTATATGCGGCATTTTGAATCTGTCCGACAAGGTCACTGCTACATCAGTATAGCCATCCTCTATATCCGGGATTGTATTCATACCCTATGCTCGCTTTAAGAGTTTTTCTAGCTTGTTGACTTTTAGAGCAGTAGGGTCGACCTCAAACTCAAAGGGGGCCACCGTTTGGTATACCGGTGCTTCGCAGGTCTGGGGTGGAATCGAATCCACTGGGATGCCCATATTTTCCAGGACATTAGCTTTGAAGCAGTAGCTTCGGGTAGTGGAAGGTTTGCAAGAGGTGATTGGGATACAGAGGCCGTTGCCTGTTGCGGTTGTTGTTGTTGCAACCTAGCGATCAACTCAGCCTGCTGGGCTACAATTTCTACTTGCGGGGAAATGACTTCCGCTTGGCGGGCAGCATCTAGCTGCATAGCCTCAATAGTTTGCTGGAGTTGTTGAAGCATATCTTCCATGTTGGCTGGAGGACTTTGAACTACCAGAACTGGCGAACACTCTCTGTCTAGAGTGAAAGTAGATGATTGGGCTTGACTGGGCACAGGTGATGTAAACGGTGATTGCTGAATTGGCGAATTCTGTCGAATCCTTCTCCGTCTAGTAACCGACGGGAGTAAAACAAACACTGGTTGTCCCCTAACTAGATCCCCAGATCTACAAATCCTTCTAACTCGGATCCAGAGTGCTTGGGGGGTAACAGAATCGTCTGAAGCAATGGTGAAAGACTACCTTGCAAAAAGAAACAAAAATCAGAAACCGCGCAGCACCTCAGCTCAGACAGAAACAACACGCAGTTACAATCATAAGCTGGACAACTGTACTCAAACACTGATTTCTGCCTCCCAAAAACTGATACCCTTCAACTGATACCCAGACTTGCAACTGATACATACATTCCAGCAGAGTTTCACTCTAAAAGCATGTATCAAGCAAGTGAGAGCCAAAACACCCCCATGATGGGGATAGGGTTACCTTGTCCTAACTTCGTCAGGAACTAGGGGTTCACTACGCAAACAAGCAGTTTCAAACAATTCCTACATTCGGATGAGCAACATGTTGTAATTTGGAATAGTCTCTATGACTTCCGATATGTAACTAGGCTGATTGGTCAAAAAGGATACCTCAGCAAGACTACCTAATATACCTCTCACATCTAACACCGAGAAGGGAAAGGAGAATCAAATGGTACAGCGGTAGTCCAGATCCAAGGGTTGTGTTCCCATCGTGGCAGAGCCCACAACCGGTCAGCCTTTTGGCAAGCTTTTCCAGGCAAGCCTCCGGCAAATTGTCCAGGAATAGCATATGGCAAACACTGTGACTTAGGCGCACTAATGCAAATACAAATGCAAAGAAACACATAAGTATAGATAAAAAAACTCATATCATGAGTTTGAGTCAAGTTCTCTAAGTCCCTAACAGAGTTCCTAGAAACTGTGGACTCGCCTTTTTCTCGTGCCCTGCCTTTTAAAAAGGGCTGAAAAGAAGGCCTCACAGTTCGGACTCCTGCGATTCTAAATCTAGTCTCACAAGTGCAATGTGAAACTGATAAACACCAAAGAGTCCAAATTCGGCAAACCTTTTTGGAAAATCGATTTTAAATCAAATAATGCCAAAATTGGACTACTTTGCTAGATACAGAATCGCCACCTAAATATTTTATTTTGGGAGAAATTTAGGAAACCCTAACTTGTGCCAAAGGCCACGTGTCCATCATCATCAAATTTGCCTCGGCTCGAGAGCTTAGGTACGAGAGGGGAAGGTCCGGAAATGAGCACCCCCGCTCGCTCGATCAATGATCAGCCTCTACTAATCATGATATGATGTTTTATAAATATTATGTGTTCTTATTCTGGTTATTAAACTAGCTTTACTATGTGGCGCACACAAGCAAGTATAGACTAGTTTGCTCAATTTGGAACAATTCAACTTCATGTTTGTTTTGAAAATGGTTTGAATTTGCCACCTCAAGTAGGCTTAAAAGATTGCGGATTTGCCAAACATGATTTGCCACTCAACAAAGTGGGCTTAAAACGTACATTTGTTGAACTGTTCTAATTCAAACAACAAGCCTTCATCCACAGGCATTCATGCAGTTTAACACTTAAGCACATAGCCTCGTGGCAAGCATGCAAAACATGGCATCATGGCAATCACTCATGCGAGTATGCTAAAGCATAAAAACTCACCGAGTACTCCAAGCCAAAACATAAAACTAGTTAGAAAAATGTATAATCCTAACTATGCAAGATGTCTAATGCAACACATGCAAAAAATGCAATTAATAGGCTCGCATACTAATATGGCATATGAAACAATTTGAACAACATGCGATTTAAACACGTATTCAAAGAAGTATTTGAAATTGCAACGCAGTTTGAATGATGCGTCGAGCCTCGGTGCATGCAATACAAATGAATTGATACAAACATGTAAGCATAAGGTATGCTAATTTGAAACATGTCTGTAATCTAACCATCAAAAGCGAGTAAATAAAAGAGAGAAAGACGTGGGGTTGGATGACATACACACACGCACGCACACTTATTACAACATTACGCCCTCACGAAGGAGGGTTCAAATGAATAAGAGCTAAACAACTAGCTACGCTAGTTAAGCTAACTACAACACTATTTAACTAACTATTCTAAGCTAATTAAATATTACAAATTAATTTAATTAGCTAAATACTTAACTAATTAATTACAAAGCGACTAAGCTAATTAATTACAACATAAATTAATTAACTAATCTACTTAAATAATTACAATATTTGCATGAATTAGCTACCACTAATTAACTAAGCAAAACAATTAAAAGGGCTCGGGAAGTGAGGGATGCATGCATGCTCGGTTTCTCCACCCGAAAAAAGCCACTGCCTTGCAATTGAACACCTTTGTTTGCACATTTGAACACCAACAATGCTGCTAACTCCCGGAATGCCTCCGCTCCACCTTACCAACATACTGTGCAAATTTCATTAATGGCTGGTTAGCTACCATTGGTGGTCGGTCAGATACTTCTGGTGGCTGTCAGCCACTGCTGATGGCCGGTCGACTACTGCTGCCCTGAACTTCCTCTTGCTACAACAGAGAGAAAATAGAGGCAAAACAGTGCATTCTCAAGGGTTGTTTGTACTGTTACCCTCATTATCATCAAACAAGCTCAAAGGAGTGTAACTCTTGGCTCTCAAACCGCCAATCAAGCAATTTCCATGCATGATGGCCAAAGAACCAAGTTTGTACAAGTTTAATGAGTGCAAAGTAAGACTCAGAAAGACCACCACCCTATCATGCATGATCCCGGGTGATGGTGACCAAGGAAAGTGGCACATTTCATCACTTTTGAGTATGAAATGTCACATTTTCCTTGTGTTTGAATTAACATCCAATTCGAACACATGCAATGCAACACGAAAGATGCTTATCTTACCTCTTTTAATTGTTCATTTTGTTTACTCATTTTACATAACCAATTCATTCTTTAATCGATTAAGTCCAAAAGTGAGTGTCCTCTAATGGAAAGATGGCTCAAACAATAAGTTGCTTTGGGCATGAAAGAGGCATTACACTATTGGTAATGAACCCCCTAAATGATTAAACCACTAGGTGCAACACCTCCATTTCACACTTAGGCAAACAAGGGGTTTAAAACCACTTTCGAAACAAATAAAAGAGTGAAGAATTGAGGGAGATTGCAGAGATTTTAAGTGGTGAAATGAAATGCAAAACAACACCAAAACATGCTATTAGCTCAAAATAATGATGATTAAAGCATTAAAACATCAAGCTAGTGAAAGAATTAACACTATAACTATGCAATACAAGCCTCAACTGAACTAACCAGCCCAAAACAGAGCCAAAATTGGTTATTTCAGAGGCAAAAACATGTTGGACTTATGGTAAATTCAACTAGAAAAACATGCTAACATATGAAGCTATCTAGGCATGCAAACAAGACACAAGGAGGGGAGGCTAACCCCTCCAATTTTGGACTTCAAGACAAGGTTTTTACCATTGAAAAACCTCTAAAATTCGGTGGTTAAAAGGCCCAGAAAGTAGGTTTGAATGTGATGAAAAGTTGGTACAAGAGCTTAACAAACAAAGGAGCAAGAAGGGTGGACCACCACCTAACTCAAAGAGACCTCAAACCAACACTTTTAAGTCACAAAAACAAAGTTTTTTGATAGTTCAAAAATAGCCCCAAAATAGTTTGATAAGATGACAAAACGGGTATTGAAAACAAGCTTAAATAACAAGTGTTATACCTCTTGAAGCTAAGACACAAAATAGGCAACAAACTAAGCTTAAACCTCATTCTAGAGCTCAAACAAGGCTCCAAGTAATCTCAGCCCAAAGGTGAGAGTATTTGGTTAAGGATCGATATGCAAAAGCTAAGAGAAACTAAGCAAATGCGTGCAAAATAACAAGAGAGAGAGAGAGAATTCTAGAGAGAGTGATATTTTTGTTCTAAAAAAGCTGACCCTCAAAAATGGGGGAGGACACCCCCTATGTATAGAAAAACAAGTCTTAAGCTTGTGAACATCTCACCATACACGTGTATGAAGATGCAGCTCAGTGAGCAATAGCTGGCACAGTTGGGAATAAATATCTGGGAAAATAGACAAATGGCCATCGGCCACGACTGGTGGCCGTCGGCCACCACTAATAGTCGACCGGCCACCAGTGGTAGCCGACAAGAACAAGCCCTAGCCGACAGGTCACCCACTTCTTCCTACTAGAGGCAACAAGCTCTTGGTCCAAAAACATGCACAAAACAAATAAGGTTTAGAGGCTCAAGGACAAGGCGTTTTGCCGAGGACTTTAGCGCTCAAAACGAACACAAACAAGGACAATCATCGAGTGCATAAACGATGACGTCCAAGTCTTGAGAACAGTCAAAAATGGGTTGTCTACACCTGCACAAGTTCTGGTTGCTTTCAATTTATGCTCGAGCGAGGAGTCGTGCAAAGCAGGGTATGCTTGAGCGCAGATTCCGCCGCTCGAGCCACCGTGTGATCTTTGCAAAACTTCTAGGAGCTACAAACTCAACCCCAAAGGCTCCAAAACTTGCAAATCAATGCCAAAACATAGGAAAACATTGGGTAACATGAAAAATTAGATAATTTGAAGCCAATTGACCCAAAATCATGGTCCATCTCCCAAATTTTCCCAAATCATATCAAGTTCTTCAAAACCTATACAATCAAGTTACATATTTCCATGAATAATGCATGCATGTAACTCATTGACTCCAATTTCATTAAAAATGGTACAAATGATGTTTATAACCATGAAACTCAACAAAACTATGCTTGCATGTACGATTTGGTGCTCAACTCTTCATGTTTCATGCTCAATTGAACATAATTATGGTGAATGTAAACATACATGTATATACAATTCCAATTTCATTACATTCGCTCAATTCTTGCTCCTAGTCACATAATATGCTTGAATTCATTTAGCTATGAGTTTAAACTCATGAATTTGGGCTCAATTACTCACCTAGGAGTTTCAATTCCTCCAATTATGGTTATTTCTTGTGCTAATTCACTAGTTTTCCAATCTCCTTACAAAATCTTCAATGTTGGGCCCTTCCTCTCTCTAAATTCGGTTCTCCCTCTCTCTCTAGAGTGTAACTTCAGATTTTAAGTTCAAGAAATGGAGAGGTTAAGTGTAATTAAGTCCTTACATATGCTTGCCTAATCAAAACTTGTTTAAGGCTAGGTAATTGTGCTTAATTCAATTAGTTTCATCTAATTATTTTGATCCGAATTAGTTTCTAATTAAATTTCACCATAGGCTCTAAAAATCATGCTAAGCACAAAAATACAGTCAATTTCAGTTTCTGAAACGTCTACAATCTCCAATTTAAATTCTATAGTAGAAAGTTAAACAGATTTTCCTACGGTGAACAGATAGAAATTCAAAAACACATATAATCATATAAATAGCACTCAAAATCATATTAAGCACATAATCACAATCATAATCAAGATTAATTAATATAATACGGGACAGGGTTATCACACTTAGCCTTATGGAAAGCATGCTAGACATGACAATGATCACACGCATGTAATATGCTAAAACAATAAAAACTCACCTAGTACTCCAAGGCAAGCCAAAAGAAACAAAAGAGTTAAAAAAAAAACATGCATGCCCCTAATTAATGCAACATGACTAATGTAACACATGCAATGATGCATTTAATAGGCTCGGCTACTAATTATGACATGTGAAACAATTTGAAAGCATACGGTTTAAACATGTATTCAATGAAGTAATAAACTACAATGCTTATTAGAATGATGAACCAAGCCTCGATGTATGCAATACAAGTGGATGCAAACATCGGAAATGCTAAACGAAACATGATGTTCTATTCTAACCATCGTAAGCAAATAAATAAAAGGGAGAAATATGTGGGGTTGGAAGACATGCAAATTATTACATATTTGCCCTCGCGCAGGAGGGTCTAAATGAATGTCCTAACTAATTACTACGTATTAACTAACTATTACAAACCAAATGAAGTAAATTAACTATACTAACTAATTATTACAACACCACAAATTAATTAACTACTTTAGCTAATTAAATAAATACACACAAAACTAACTAGCTATTCTAACTAATTTAACTAATTAATTACAAGTCTGCTACTCTAAGTACAAAATACTAATATTACAACATCATTTTAACGGATCTTGAGAATCGAGGGATGTCTCATGCATGGATGTGGATTTCCACCCAATAACGCGCCCCGTTTGGCTATCGGAATGTCTTTGTTGCACAATTAGAAAATCGCACTATTTTTCCACCTCAACCTCTACTCTACTCTGCTCTACTGGAAAAGGGACACTGCCTAGCTGGAAAAAGTGGCTAGCAACCCAGAAGTAGTGGCCTGCCGCCCAGTAAAAGTGGCATGCCGGCCACTAATGTTCGTTCTTTCTTACTGCAACAGAGAGCAAACAGAGCACAAACAGAGTATTCTCAAGGGAAGTTTGTCCACCATGTCTCTCCTTATCATCAAACAACTCAAAGGAGAGGTAGGCTCGATTTGTAAGACATCAATCAATGCAATTTCATTGCGTGATGACTTATGAACCAAAGGATACAATTTCGATAAATGAACAACAAAAGACTCGCAAACCCCCTCCCTATCATGATTTGATCAAGGGAAGTGGTTGACCTTGGAAACTTGAACCATTTCACCACTAACAAGTAAGAAATGACTCAAGTCTCCATGTGTTCAATTAGTGTCCGATTGAACACCAAACTTGATTTTATTATCTTATTCCATTTTAGTCTAAGTTTTACTACTCCATTTTAGTTACCTCCCATTCCTTAGTCAATTAAGTCCAATAATGAAGATTAAGATCCACTAATGGAGAGAAGTACCAAACCAAATGTTGTTTTAGGCATGAGAGGGAGATCATGCCGTCGGTAATGAACCCCTAAAGGGATTAAACTATTAAGCACAATATCACCCCTTTAAGCTTGAACAACACTCCTTTTGGATCGACTCTCAAAACAAAGAGAAAAAGACAAGAAATGAGGGAGATTGAAAAGATTCTTAGAGGTGAACACAAGTATGAAAAGCAAGAAATAAATGTTATCAACTCAAATAGGTTCGTGACTAAGGCCTAAACCACCAAGCCTATGAGGACCATTACACTACGAGCCTACTATACAAAGCATGAATGAAGCTAACATGTAAAAATAGTTTTAAAACAATCAAAACAAGTGCTGAAATTAAGACAAAAACAACTACAACAACATGCTAAAATATTGAGGGATTAAAACTAGCATACAAGCACAAGGATGGGAGGCTAACCCCTCCACTTTTGGAACTTCAAAACATGATTTTTACCTCTGAAAATCAGTGGTAAAAATCTTAAAAAAAGTTGATAAGAAGATGGAAAACACAAGGGCAAAGTCCTTAGAAGCAAGGTTCAAAGAAGGGTTGTCAACCCCTCCCTTTAATGGCCTTAAACCACAAGTTTCAGCGGAAAAAAATAGGTAATAAACAGCTCAAAAAGAACAAGAAAAGATGAGAAGAAGATGGTACAAAAGAACTAGAATGTATACCTCTTGAAGAGGAATGATCCCTTGAATTTCCAAACCACTATTTCACACTCTCAAGTGCCTCAAGAGTTAAAAAGCAAGCTCAAATCACCTCAGCAAGGAACTCTCTAGGTTTGGTTTAGGGTGTTTAAGCAAAAGTTATGTAAGTTGCGAGAGAGAGAGAGATAGAGAGAATTGTAGAGAGAAATTTTCCAAAACTTAGCTCTCCAAAATTTTCTAAATTCAAAAAATTTTCTAACCTCTCTAACCAAAGAGAGGTTCATCTATATATAGAAATATATGAGAAACCCTCGAAAATATCTATATAAACACAATTAGAATGGTGCATGCATCTGTGGAGACAGCTGGCAGAAAATATCTGGTTTTTTGCACTAGTGGACGGCAGACCACACTAGTGGGTCTACAGGTCCCTGAATGCTCAGGCCTGAAAAAACACTGTTTTGGTCCAAAACAAGCCACAAGGTTTGTAAACTGAGGTTTCCTATTGAGGCAATCAAGCATTTGACAAGCGTACACATTCATCATTGAGTGATCAATTAGTGGTGCCCAGGTCCTAAGGACCGTCAAAAATTGGGTGTCTACACTACCAACTGGTCATTTTTTGGCAAAGGAAAGTTATCATTTGGACATGTTCTGTTTAAGCTAGTAAAGTCCACACAAACTCTCAACTTTCTATTCTTTTTCATTACAACGATGATATTAGACAACCACTCCAGATATTGAACCTCTCAGATGGCGTCAGCTTCTAGTAACCTTGTTACTTCCTCTTTAACGGCTTCCATGTGTGATGGTGCCAATATCCTACTCTTTTGTATTATCGATTTGAATTTTGGGTCCACGTTTAGCTTTTGGCAAGCCACTTCCGGATCAATTGTTTTCATCTTGTATAGAGTCCATGCGAACGCATCCTTGAATTTTAGTATAAAGTGGATCAACTAGTCTCTTTCTTCCGAACTACGACTTTTTCCAACAAGAAAGAACTTTTCCTCGTCTATTAGGTCGATTGGCACTTTCTCCAATTCTTCTACACTTTTCACGGAAGGTTCCATGCCGACCTGTTACTCGCATTCCTTTTGTGTTCAGAACTCCTAAATCCTATTGTCAGCAGAAGATAGTGCCATGCATTGTTTAACAGACAGTTGATCGCCTCTGATTTCACCAATGCCATCTTCTATTGTGAACCATATAACCTGATGAAAGGTGGATGAAACTGTTTTCATTTTGTGAAGCCACACCCCTTCTATTATCCTATTATATGGGTAGGAGACATTCACCATATAAAACTCCACCTGCTGAATTACTATTCCCATTCTTACTGGCAAGAAGACGTTTCCCAGAGAAAAAATTAGGCTGGAATTAAAGTCGTACAGTGGTGAATCTACGGGATGCAGGTTGTCATGTGACAACCCTAATTTCTTGAACAACTTGTAGTACATGATCTTTGAAAAGCTGCCTTGATTCACCAGTATCCTTTTAACAGTGAACTGCCTAATTTGAAGGATCACCACCAGAGCGTCACTGTGTGGATAGTGAATTGATGACAAGTCTTCATCAGAAAGCAACATCCTCACTTCTAAGGAACGCATTTTCTTTGTAGAACCTTAGGACAAGGCCATCACTTCCTTTAGGTGCGCCGACCTTCTAATCTTTGTCTTTGTGAAGCCCCTGACTTTTGTAATTTCTTTACAGCCTTCACTTTTGAATTACTTAAATGAAAACCCTCAATTCCTTGATGTCTTGCAATTTTAAACCTAAAATTGAAAACGCATCCCGATCAAAATCACACAAACCCAAATCGAACCCGGCAACTTAAGAATTATTTCTAAAACCCTAATATTAATTAATTAACTTCTAAATTGAAGATTTATCACTCAAAACCCTATATTTCTAGTTTTCATCATGCTCGTTCAGTTGATCGTCATTTAATTTGAAATGAAGAAATTTAAATCGAATTGAATTCTCATACCCTAATTTAATTATAATATACTCTTAAATAAAATTTTCAAATCATAAATTGAAGCCCTAACCCTCAATCTTTGATGGAATTACATTTTGACCTCGTACTAGTACCATTATATACATACATATATATATATGATTGTACCTTTAATTAAACAAATAATATTGTACAACAATATCTTCAATATATAGATTTTTAGTACACATAATGAAAGCAAAATCTTCAAAAACATCCACCCATGTGGCAGGCTATACTAGGTGAATATATATACATGTACTTTTGATACACTTTGCATGATTTGAGGATGTAATCATAACCCTAGTACCTTAGTATCCCAAAAATTGGGGATTTTGTTTATACTTCAATTCAATCCCAACAAAAATCCATAACTAGATCATGACTCCTAATTAGGCACCTTAATCATCCGCCACTCCATTAAATCATAACTAAATCCAAACTATTCAATTCATTGTCAACCAATAGGCAATATAGACTTTTTACACCATTTTTCCTATAAATACACCACCCCTCTATACTTTGAGCATGAAAGGCATACCCACACACTTCTACATTCAGGACCCTTGCATGGATCGGTTGTATTTAGACCCTAGGTGGTTCAATGTAAGGATGGAATGGGCAAGACCCTTATTTTACCGTCTCTTTTGACGTCCTTAATTGGCATTACGCGGTACGTAACCGAGGTGGGCATTCAGGGTAAGGTTTGCAAAGCAGCAAAAGATGGAGCATATCGAATAATCGAAGTTCAACTCTTAAGGTTGGGAGGATGAAATCTCTTTGGGAGATTTCTAGTTGCTAACTTCTAATCTCGTAACTCTCTACTTGTCACTTGATCTTCATGCTTAAATGTTTATTATAAATGTGAAAGTGTGTTGGATTAGAAGATGGGGTGGGGTGTGTGTGTGTGTTTACTGAGCATTTCAAGCTTATGGCGTTTCATGTCAAGTATCGAAGAAACCCATCAGGACAACGAAGAACCAGAGACATTTGAAGACTACTGGCTGTCCTAGACAACGTTAGGGTTATTTTCCTCTGTATTATTTTACTCTTTTGAAATGTATTGTTAGTGGATCTTATTTTGTAACTATATTAAAACTTTGTAATTACTATTGCTCTACTCTACTATAAGCATATATTTTGTGAACCTGCACCCTTTTCCACATCACTTATGTGGACCTTGTGTTAATATCTGGTTAAAATCTGTCAAAAACGTAGCTTTGGTATTTAAGGTGATTGGTCTTTGAAGGGAGGCCATATTGACTCCTCTAACCTTCCTAGGATCTTACCATCTTGATAAACATTCTTTTAGTTGCTTTATCGTGAAAACTCTCACACGCCTTAACGTATTGGTCGGGATTGATTCCTTCTATTGTTGCCAAACTGTCCATACATGCATCAATGGAGTATTGTTTCTTCTTGGCATGACTCGCTTTAGACATTTTGTTTTGCTGCATGTAAAATTATTTTTTTACAAGATTCGTGGTAGTCCATGTATCAAGTGCCCAATCATGGTATGCACCTTTCGCCCACCATCATTACCACTACTCCCACCTACCTTCGAGTCATCATCTCCTTCAATTTCATCACCAACATGGAAAGAATCAGCATTAGAATTGACACCAACATCAAAGAATGCACTTTGGATATCCCTTTCTTCATCAGAGGTTAGGGGTCCTTGGGTTGAAGCACGAGCAAGTGCACCAGTGGCTTGGGAGTTTGCAAAGATGACATCTAACAAGTCAATGTTATCTACTCCCTTTTTCCTGAAAACTTTAGCTTTAGGATGTGCCCACAAAATTAAGACAACCAAAGATGTGGTAAATAAGTAACTTGACAGTTAACTAAGTGCACTACGAAAGTTGTACTCTACTCTAAGGTGGTGGTAGTTACCTTAACATATTGATCCCAAACGTCATCCGGGGCCGTGACTGTCTTCCTCTGGCCATCCCATCCGAATCTCGTATGGTTATTCAATTTTACAAAGGTATTGTAGGATTGCTAGATGCGATAATACTTTTGCTTCAAACAGCTAACCGTGTACCTAACTTTAAAATGCTTGTACATCTTATCGTCAATCCGACTCCAATGCCTTGTAGTGAAGGAGTTTTTTCTAGTTAAGGAAGGGTCTTGCTTCACCTCTTCCACCATCGTTTGTATGAAGGCCAACTCAATCCTGCTTGGCCACAACCTTAAGTCTTGCGTATCATCTACAGTACCCTTACTGTGCATCTATTAAATACACGTATTGCACATGTCAACTAAGTGATGGGTTTAATTAAGTCATGAGGTCTTACTTTTTAAAAATACCAACTTACAAATTTGAACAAAAATGTTAAACAAGCTATTTATGCAAGAACAAAAACTTAACACCATGTTTGTAACGAGACACGATTGTAGAGTACTACATATAAAATACAAGTTATTTTCGTACACAATAGTAAGTGTTGCACATGCCAACTAATATCATAGCATAACTTCTAACTTTCATCACCAAGTTTAATTGACATGTTTAACCTTTATACTTGTATTCCGTATGTATAAACAAGCAGGTATGGTACAATGTAATATGCCTCTACAAAAAAAAAAAAAAAAAAAAAAAAAAAAAAAAAAAAAAAAAATAGAGAAGAAGAAGAAGAAGAAAAAAAACTGGTCAAATGGCACAGTGAAGAATGCAATCCTCTTTTGGTAAACGTTGCATTATAACATATACAACGTTCAGCGGAGCAACATACCTCAACGTCGTTTTCACCACAAAAAGATGGAATGAAGTCCAATGTTTCTCCTGTCTTCTACTTGTTCTTCAAACTTCTTCCTAAAATGGAGGTCCTGGTAAATGAACTGTACAATGGCCTTTAGCATAAGCAGGAATTAAGTAAGTAATGGTAAAGTAAGCAAAATCCGATAATGACAAAGCTGACTGTTAAAATTCACATTGCCTTGTAGTGTAACATTTTCCAGAGTCATGCTTTTTCTTTGTGTATATTATGTAATTTTCAGAAATCATGAACTGTTTTCTATTGACCGGTACACTTATGACAACATTATGAAATAAATGTGTATGCTTTGTTATTCTTGCTGATGCTTTTTCTAGGCTAAAGTTATTTGTCGTTCTTCTTTGTTGTTCAATACATGGATGATAACATTATGATATAAATGTGTATGCTTAGTTAAAAAGTTGTCAAAAATGGGAAGCACCATAACAATATAGTGTGTAATGCATTCAACCCTAAGATCGAACCGACCGCAAGAAATTGACGGTTTCACTACATCAATAACGACAAGAAGAATAAAAGTAAAGAAATAAATACAACTTCTTGTTGGAGGAGAGAAAGCTTCTTTCTATATGTAAATATGGGTTCATTTGTTAAGCATCCCAATGCCAATGCCGTTTACCTACCCCTCTAGAAGAACCACCCTCCATCACTCATACGAACAAATTGGTGCCATTCTTTTCATTTTATAAATAAATAACCCCAATAGGTGCTGGTTCTCACATTGCTGCTGGTGTATATCAGTGATTAATAAAAAAAATGACAGGAACACATTTACAAACCACAAAACCAGCACATATGTAGCACAAGAAAATCTGCTTTTGGTATTCTTCTCATTTTAGTAAGTTTCAAGTCCCATATTGGTTTGAAAATCAACAGAATATACGCTCATTGACTCTGGTTTTACTTTGAAAAAGGGGGAACTTAATTACCGAAATTGAAAGCACAAATCCGGAAGGGGAAACTGTGCTTTGGTTCGAATAAACCATGAAGTTCCTTTTCCAAGTAAAAACCAGAACCTGTGCATTTCTTTCCAACAAAGATTTGCAGTTGTACACAACACACATAAGAATAGGTGATTTCATCAAAAAATCTGAATCCACTACTAGACACATAATCACATAACATGGCCTTACTTTAAATATAACAATTTTTGGAAGCAATTGCACAATAAAATATTATGAAAGCACATTTGAGGATCTGCAACTACTTTAATAACAACGGACAGTTCAATGTTAATGCAGCAATCTGTAGGTTTGAAACAATTACTAGAGGAGGAAGTGTTAACTAGTTTTAAACTAAGAAGCACGGATACGGATACGGGATACGGATACGGCGATACGGCAAAATTCGAAAAAGTAGGATACGGATACGGCGGGGATACGTTCATAAAAAATATTTTTTTTTCACAATTTTTAGTAATGTGACATACACAACAATAAAACTTCAACGATTTTTAGTAATGTAACATACATAAAATAAAACTTCAACAATTTTTAGTAATGTAGAACCTAAACTTCCCGTACTTGAACTCATTTCCTAAAATTTATGGTAAACAAATAAAACAAAACATTAATGTATTATGTAGCATCACCCATAAACCATAATGCATCATCCATAACAAAAAATTCATCAATTCAATTAAATTTCAACAATTTTAACAATATAGCATCACCCATAACAACCATAATGCAATTCAATCCCAAATTAAGGGGGAAAAAATTTAAAAAGTTCATTTATTTATCAATAAGTTTATTTATGTATTTATTAATAAGTTTTTTTTACCTTATTTGATTTATTAATAAGTTTACAAAGTTTATAATTTTATAAGTTGACAAATTTTATTTTTAATAAGTTTATTTATTTATTTATTTACTAATAAGTTTTTTTACCTTATTTTATTTATTTATTATTTATTAATAAGTTTATTTATTTATTTGTTTTTTTACCTTATTTGTTTATTTATTTGTTTGTTTTATTTGTTTTATTTATTTATTTGTTTTATTTAAACCGAATAATACATATACGTTTTTTTATTTTTATTTTAATACCTTATTTGATTTGCAAATCGCAGAGTATACATCCAACAAATTAAAAAATAATAATAATAAAAATAAATAAAGACAGACAGATGAGATCGAGTCGAGAGAGGGGGGGATGAGATCGAGTCGCGATCAAAAGACAATCGGCGAGCTGCTGTCTGATCGACGATCGACAGTTGACAGATCGAGCGAGAGGGAGAGAGAGAGAGTTCCTGAGATCGAGTGTTGTGAGAGGCAAACAGAGGGAGCAAAAGGGAGAGAGAGAGGGACGAACCTGAAAGACGATCAGCGAGCTGCTGTCTGATCGACGATCGGCGAGCTGCTGTCCGAGACGACGACGAACTCCTTCTCCTCCTCCTTCGCAGCTGCTGTTCGACCTAGGTAAGAGAGAGTTTGGTTCCACCTGTACGAAGATCTCTCTTTTTTGTGTTTTATTTTATGTTTTTTTCATATTTTACAATTTGACCCCTCCTTAAAGTTTTTAATTAATTTTTTTTGCCCCGCCGTATCCATACCGTATCCTAACCGTATCCTTACCGTATCCTCGCGTATCCAAGCCGTATCCGAAATTCAAAAATTAAAAAAAAAAATTGGATACTTCATTTCCCGTATCCGATACGTATCCAGCCGTATCAGGCGCGTATCCGTATCCGATACGCGTACGGGGGCTATTTCGGAGTATCCGTGCTTCATAGGTTTTAAACTATTTGTTGGTTTCAATGTCTATAATCCAATTGCTTGCTACTAGTTGGACCCACTTCTGTGGAAGTGTTAAATGGTCATATATATGTAAATTTGACAAAATAGAGATGAGGCCTGCTGGGGCTTCTCTAACTCTCATCTCATTCTTGGGCTTAATTAATTAATAATTAATTAGGTTTGAATGTTCATTCAGTTAAAGATCATTTTGGTTGTGTCACTGTGTGAGGTGTGCTATTGAACTTCCTGTTGGAGGGAAAAAAGCTTCTTTCTATATATAAATACGGGTTCATAAGTTAAGCATGCCAATGCCAATGGCAATTATGTACTCCTCTACAACAACCCCCTAACCCCACCCTGCATCACTTCACTCACAAAAATAGTTGCTATACTTCTCATTTTACAAATAAATAAACCCAAGGAATACTGCTACTGCTACTGCTATCACTCAGTGCTTATAACAAAATGACAGCAGCACATGGAAACCAGAAAACCAGCAGAATGTAAGCAGAGGAAAAAATTGCTTCTACTATTCTTGTTAGTTTAGTAACTTTTATTAAAAACTTCCTCATATCCCACAGTGATTGGAAAACTAGCAGAATGTAAGCTCAGAAACTTTGCTTTTGCTTCGAAAAAGGGGGAACTTAATTACCGAAATTGAAACCACAAAACCAAAACGGGAAACTATGCTTTGGTGCAAATATGATGAAGTTAATGTTCCAAATGAAAACCAAAAAATCTTCATTTCATTCCAAATATGTTGTACTTCTACACAACACACAGAAGAATAGGTGACATAAAAAAATAAATAAATAAATAAATAAAAGCCTCAATTCACTGCTGGACTCTTAATCAAATAACATGGACATAATTTAAATATAACACTTTTTGGAAAGGAGTTGAACAGGAATATCATAACAGCTTAAGGCTGCATAACTGTGTGAGATGTGCTACTAAAGTTGTTGTTGGTGGAGAGAAAGCTTCTTTCTATATATAAAAATGGGTTCATAAGTTAAGCTTGGCAATGGCAATGGCAATGGCAATGGCAATGGCAATTATCTACTACTCTGAAATTGTTCCTCTATCCCTCAAATTGTTCCCTTACTCCTCTCAAATGGTTTCTATTCTTCTCATTTTATAAATAAATAAACCCAAGGACTACTACTATTGCTTTTGCTATATATCACTGGTTAGAACAAAAATGACAGCAACACATTGAACCCACAAAACTAGCAAAATGTAAGCACAACGAAATCTATGTGTGCTATTCTTGTCATTTTAGTAAGTTTTATTAAAAACTTCCTCAAGTCCCACATTGAATGGAAAACTAGAAGAATGTACACCACAAAAAATTTGTTTTCGCTTCGATAAAGGGAGGACTTAATTACCAAATTTGAAATGACAAACTGAAAGGAGAAACTATGATTTGGTTCGAATATAATGAAGACCAATTAAAGGCAGAAAATCTGCATTTTGTTCCCAAAATGTGGAACTTACTTTCTAAAATCGAAACCACTTACCAGTAGTTCACAAACTTGCATTTGGTTTGAAGATGATGAAATTAATTTTCGAAATCAAAGCACAAAACATTGATTTTCGTGCTCAAAGGGATTCTGAGATTAAACTAGGGATTTGGTGCAGAAATCAAAGCACATAAGTTTTAGGTTAACCTAGAAATATCATTTTCGATATGAAAGTCTGATTTCGTTCGAAATGAAACCAAAAAACTAAGATCTTGTTAAAATTTCATTTCTTACAAATTGATGAAGAAGAATGAAAATCAAAATGAAAGGGGAAATCGAGATGAAACGAAAAAATGATGAGGCACAATCCAAATCACTAACCTCTTTGTCATCTGATCTTTGTTACCTGCAGCTCAAATTAGCCACACTTGAATAGCATCTTCGTCGCTGGCCTGAGTCGTTGCTCTGGTGTTGCCGATCTTGACATAGCAACGAAAGCCAACTCCGGAAATGGTTTGGTGAAGGTAATAAACGGAGCAAGGCAAAGTCTATTACGAGTACAGTTGTAGACTGTACTAATGCCTATTGCTTCTTCACATCGTATCCGGATCCTCTCCTTGTGGCCTCCGTCCTTGCTCCCGTCTTTGTAAGCTTTCAGGTTTACTTTTAGGCTCAATTTTAATAATTCAAACTGTTCATATTTTATGATTTATTCAATATTAATTCAAATTGTTCATATTTTATGATTTATTCAATATATCATACTTGTAAAAAATTAAGTTGATCGGATATCAGAAAGTATGTGTTCGAAAAATTAAACTAAAAATTATTTTTTAAATAATTTAATAAACAGTTTTCCAAACACATGCTTTCTGATATCCGATCAACTTGATTTTTTACAAGTATAATATACTGAATAAATTATAAAATATGAACAGTTCGAATTATTAAAATTAGGCCTAAAAATAGATCCGAAGGCCTCCAAAGACAGATACAAAGACGAGACTGCAGGGAGAGACTCTTGACTCCTTCACATCACGTAAAGGATCAAATCCCTGAGCATATCATTTTGAAAACTGTGTTTGGTTTTCTGAATAACCAAACAATAACTCTAAAATTTTCAAAAAACTTTGTTTGGAAAAAAAGAACTAAACACAGTGAATAGGTTTAGGTTTCTGAAATGGAATTGAGTTATTGGTTCGACAAGTTGCTATTTTACTTAAAAAGCTATGGAAAAAAAAAATTAAAAACACCAAAAATGGATATTTATTCATAAATTTTCTTTACTTACATATATTTCACTTGGTTCAAATTATTTTTTTATATTTCAATAAGTCCTATAAGTAACATAGTTATCAAAATACTGCTAATAATAATAGAGTGAAGCGTGCTTTTTTTTTCACATTGACAGAATGAATATTCCGTGATATGAACATTCACACTGTCAACTTTGAATATTCATATCACCAAATTATTAAGGGTTTAAAAAATATTTGTAAAGATAAAATTATTCATAAAATACTTTAAATATGAGAATTAAGATTTGGTGGATCAAATGTCCAAGTAATATGGCTTATTAAAATACAAGAATATGTTATGAACTAATTGGGATATAAGTACTTGAAAAGAGGATTTCCTATTAAATTTCCCCGTAAAAAAAAGTCAAATATTCATTTCTATTCACTTTATTTTTTGAACACTTGTTCGTAAAATATCGAAAGAAATTTCATATTTTAACCAAAAAGTCACAACAAACCTACTTTCTGAACAGGGCCTTTTATGAGTATTTTCATTCATATTTCTAGTAAAAAGAAAAGAAAAAAAAAACGATATATATTCATAAATCCCTCTTTACCTATTTATGTTCCACTTAGTCCAAATTATTTTCTTGTGTTCCAGTAAGCCATATGGGTGACATAATTATCAAAATATCCCTAATAATAATACAGTGAAGCATGCATTAATATTCACATTCTCAACGTAAACATTCACACTATAAAATTTATTTAATGTCCATGTTCGCATTACCAAGTTGCTAAGGGTTCAAAAAATATTTGTAAAGGCAAAATTGTCCATAAAATATTTTAAATATGAGAATTAGGATTTGGTGAATCAAATGTCCAAAATAATAGGACTTATTCAAATATAAAAATATTTAATAAACTAATTGGGCTACAAAACTTAAAAAATGATTTTCTAATAAATTTTTCAAAAAAGATATGTGAAATATTAATTTTTAATAAATTAAAGGAAAATTTACTTGTAAATCTCATATTAAGAAATGGTGATCCAATTAATCCTAAGAGTTTTCATATAGATCAATTAGTTCTATTGATTGTGGAAAAATAGATTTAATATATTATTTGAAAATTGAATTTATGATTATACCCTTATTTCTATTATGTTTTCTTCCTTGTTTTATTTTTTTTATTCTTTTTTCTTTTGTGCTTGAAATGTAAGATACACTACATATGAGAATCAAATTTGTGATGAATTTTTATATAAGAATCTTTTTTATTCGGAATGACTTGAAATGTAAGATTTTTCAAACATTTCAAAAAGAATACAAAAATGAATTAAAATATGAGATTATTCAAATATTCCAAAAAGATGTGGGATATTTCAAACATTTCAAAATGATGTGGGATTCTTCAAATATTTTAAAAGGAGTACAAAAACCCAACGTCACAACAAATCCTCTCCCACCACACAACCAAGCCCCTCCTCCCAAAAGAGTCAACCTTATCCAAACTGGGGTCGTGTCCTACGATCCTAGTATCTATATTACTCCCTCTCACCTACCCAAGCCGGAGGTGATCCTTCCTGTCTGCACTGACTTGTGCATGATGGACATCTTCACAACCCAATATAAGCCAGTGGTGGTGACCACCGAAGATGGAACGGGGCAGGTTTCAGAGGAGAGCAGAATTGTTGAGTCTGGGATGAAACAGCCTGGGAATCTTGCTGAAGGAGCCTATGATCCAAGCGAGTACATCTTATCAGTGGGCCAGTCTAAGCTGAGTGTGGGGCTGCCAGAAAAAGCTGAACTGTGCATGATTCGGGGGGACAGACTTGAACAAGGGGCAGATGATCTGACAACAGTGGAAGAGGACTTTGCCAACTTCCAGTTCTTCGACGACCAAGAATCAGGGGATGCTGCAATCAACTGGTTCGACTATGAGGAGTCGGCAGAGGTTGTCGGGTGGTTAGATGATCAGCCAGACGCTGCAGAATTTCAATCAGAACAGGGCCCGGCAGGGGCGAGAGTATCAATGATGGCCGGAAGGGCCGAGGGTCAGAATCCACCACCGGAGAGCGCCGGCGTTAAGAATTTCGCTCAGAATTCGGGGATTGTAAATACGGGGAATATTGACCAACCAGCTGTACTAACACAGTTGGAACAACAAAGGTTTGACGATTCCGAGAGAATTAGAAAAGCTAAGGCCCATGTGGGGGTCGAAAGTGCTGTGTGCACACGAACAGAAAATGCTGCGGGCATAAAGACTGAAGGTGCTGCGAGCACGATTATACCGGAGCCGGACAGATGTCTGTCGGCTGCCGACGGAATGTGGTGGGAAGACGATGACTTATGTCTTGCCCACACAGATGAAGACTGGGGAAGTAACCAACCAGATGATACCTGGTATATTGACGAGGTCGCTCATATGACCAGAAGTGGGCGGTATTTCAAGCCCCAACATTTGGACCAACCTGAGGCATCTGGAAAAGATAAAGAAGCTGAGAAGCAGAGAGAGAAACAGATTGAAGAAAAAACTGTGCTCAAGCAATTGAAGAAGATACAAGCAGACATCTCCATCTGGGGACTGCTTATGGCATCGAGGGTGCACAGACAGGCCGTCCTATCTGCCATGGACAAGGCCAAACTCTCCATCGAAACTACACCAGAGCAGCTGGTTGGGCTGGTTTTTCCGGGAGGAGGTTCCCCGGCATTAACCTTTTCAGACAAGGAGCTACCGCCTGAGGGCACAAACCATAACAAACCTCTCTACGTCTCCGTGGAGTGTAGAGACAAATGGATACCGGTGGTACTTGTTGATACCGGGTCCGCCATTAATGTCTGCCCAGTCAGAACAGCATATGCAGTTGGGTTGAAGCCCGCGGACTTCACACCAACAACTCAGGTGATCAAAGCTTACGATAATACGAGTAGGAAAGTGATGGGGATTGTCAAGATTCAAACCAAGGTTGGTCCAGGACAACACGACATCGAATTTCATGTCTTGGACGTTCCCGCAACCTTCAACTTACTCTTGGGGCGGCCGTGGCTGCACCAAGTAAAGGCAGTCTCTTCCACTCTACATCAGATGGTGAAATACCCCTATGGAAAGGGAGTAGCCACTGTCTTCGGGAATTCATCAATCCATCCGCCTCCGGAGGTATCTACGCCGGTCCTAGATATTGAGCATGGCACAGAAGATGTATTCTTATCAGGATTCACTTTGGCTGAGGCCCAGGTAGTGCAAAATATTATGGCTGTGAATGAAGGTGTGTACGTTAGTGCTCAATCCGTCTACCTCATGAACAAGCTACAACATATTCCCGGGATGGGATTAGGAAGGAGCGGCAGGAAAGGAGTCGCTGCGTTGGCCGAAGTGCCACACAACCCGCATACCTTTGGGCTGGGTTATCTGCCCACCAAAGAAGACTGGGTGAGGAAAGGAAAGGAAATGGCCGGCAGAGCCAGAGCGAAGCAGGCTGGGAAGCCTTTTGACCTAATACACAGGCCCATTCAGGGTACCCTGAACGGACGCTTCGTCCGGGAGGGGGAGGATTTTCCATTTTGTGGCTTCCCAGAGCCATGGTTAAACGCGGAGAAGAAGCGCGTCCCAGGCTTCGAGATTTTCTTTGATTTGCAACTATCCGGGGATGACGTTGCCACAGAGCAGACAGACCCAACAACTGAGGTTGAGCAGAATAAAGCAGGGGATCCTGAGGGCACAGAATTTGAAATGGGGGTAGCACTGGCATGTCTCCTCTCTGATCCTCCGATCGACCAAGAGTGCTTGGGGGATAACTTCGTGGTTTCCATGATTGGGGATGAAACGGCTGCGAGCCGACCAGCAGCTATCTTGGATGCATCAATCGCACCCTCTCTCACTTGGCAATACGAGGAGGGATTTTTGTCCAGCAGCACCGGGTCAGGTAGTGAGCCGGAATCTGATTCCACCGAGTCTTGTGAGTCGGAATCAGGTTCCAGCTCGACTGAGTCTGAGTCTGGTACTCCTGGGGATGTTAACCCGGATGCCACAGTCCTGTCTAGGTCGTCTTTTTCCTTTTCTTTTGAGTCTGTTGTAACAGAAGAATTGGACGATTTGGATGAACTTAATGAGAATGAGGTGAATGTGGTTTCCGAGTATTTCTCTGTGCCCTTGATTTATTGCATTAATTCAGACTTTCAAAACTTTGATGAAAACGACGAGGACGAAGTTCCTCCGGTTTTACAACGTTTAATTGAGCAAGAGCAAGAGAGATTTGTTAAACCCTTAATGGATGAAATCACTACCGTGAACATTGGTACTGAGGAGGACCCGCGGCTGGTCCAGATCGGGTCCACGTTGTCTTCGGAGGAACGCGAGCGCTTAGTCGCTTTATTAAAAGATTTCAAAGATGTTTTCGCGTGGTCCTACGAAGACATGCCTGGAATCGATCCTGAGATTGTACAGCATCGGATCCCCCTTGACCCCGAGGCCCGACCTGTCAAGCAGAAACTCAGAAGGATCCGCCCGGACTGGGCTCTTAAGATTAAAGAAGAGGTCACCAAGCAAATCGACGCAGGCTTCCTGCTGGTATCTGAATATCCGACTTGGTTGGCCAACATTGTTCCAGTGCCGAAAAAAGATGGCAGGATCCGGGTGTGTGTGGATTTCAGGGATCTGAACAAGGCTAGTCCGAAGGACGACTTTCCCCTACCGCACATCGATGAATTGGTAGACTTCACAGCAGGGCATGCATTGCTCTCATTCATGGATGGCTTCTCAGGATACAACCAGATAGTGATGGCACCAGAAGACCGGGAAAAGACTGCATTCACCACCCCGTGGGGGACATACTGCTACCGGGTAATGCCGTTTGGGTTGAAGAACGCTGGAGCTACTTATCAACGGGCCGCGACCACAATACTACATGATATGATCCACAAAGAGGTTGAGGTGTATGTGGACGACATGATTGTCAAGTCCAAGGAAAGAGAGGGCCACTACACCGCCTTGCATAAGTTTTTCCAAAGGATCAGGGAATTCCGGTTGCGGCTAAACCCTCAGAAATGTACATTCGGTGTTACAGCGGAAAAATGCTGGGGTTTCTGATTACACAAAGAGGCATCGAGGTCGACCCTTCCAAAATCAAGGCCATCTTAGAAATGCCACCACCAAGGACTGAAAAGGAGGTGCGAGGCTTTCTGGGTAAAGTGCAATTCATAAGACGGTTTATCTCAAAATTAACCTTGACTTGTGAACCACTTTTTGGTCTCCTGAAGAAAGGCAAGAAATTCCAATGGGACGGCCGATGTCAAGCTGCATTTGAACAGATTAAAGAGTATCTACAGAACCCGCCCGTGTTGTCACCGCCAGAACCAGGGAAACCGTTGATTTTGTATTTGTCAGTAACTGAAACTACAATGGGCTGCATGCTCGCACAAGAATCAGAAGACAAGGTGGAGAGAGCCATCTACTATCTCAGCAAGAAGATGCTGGAGTATGAAACCCGGTACACTCCACTAGAAAAGGCTTGCTTAGCTTTGGTATGGGCTACCAGGAAGCTGCGGCACTACCTGTTAGCTCACTCTGTAATGTTGGTTTCCCGACTTGATCCCATCAAATATCTTTTCGAGAAACCAGCGCTTACGGGTAGGTTAGCTCGTTGGTTGCTGTTGCTCTCCGAATTTGATCTCACGTACGTGACACGCAAGTCAGTGAAAGGAAGAGCAGTGGCAGAGTTCCTTGCCGACCACCCGGTTGAGGGGGATGAAGCAGTTGAGTACCTATTCCCGGATGAATCAATTCTGCATATCGGCGAGGAAACTTGGACGATGTACTTTGACAGAGCGTCAAATCAACACGGTTATGGGATAGGAGTGTTGCTGATAGCACCCGACAATTCCCGTATCCCTCTAGCCTTCAAACTCCGGTTCAAAGTCTCGAACAACGAAGCAGAATACGAGGCGTGTATTGCTGGTCTAGAAGCAGCCTTGGAACTAGGGGCAAGACGGTTGGACGTCATTGGGGATTCGAACCTTGTTGTGTCTCAAGCTAAAGGAGACTGGAAAGTAAAAGAGGAAAAGATGATGATGTATCACCAAACCTTGGATTTGCTGATTCCTCGGTTTGAGAAGCTAAGTTTTACTCATCTACTAAGAGAGAACAACAGGTTCGCAGATTCTTTAGCAACTCTATCTTCTATGATAGACATCCCGTGTGGAGTCCGGATGCGTCCAGTCATCATTGACCAGAAATTTGCACCTGCCTATGAGTCGATTGCGCCATAGATGAAGTTCAGGACGAACACCCCTGGTATTACGACATCTGGAACTTCTTGGAGAAAGAAGCATACCCGCCGGGGGTAAATGCCAAAGACAAGAGGGCAATCAGAAGAATGGCAGTTCAGTTCATCATCTGCGGGGGTAAACTGTATAAACGGGGTCATCTGGGAATGCACAAGCTGTGCGTTGATGCCGAAGAGTCAAAGCGTCTGATGGAAGCCATCCACGGGGGAGAATGTGGTGCACACATGAATGCGGTAATATTGGCACGGAAGATCCTTAGACAAGGTTATTACTGGTCCACCATGGAGGAGGATTGTATTGGCTTCGTCCGGCGATGTCACAAATGTCAGATTCATGCAAATCGCATGAACATCCCGCCGTCAAAGCTGTACAACATGACTTCGCCATGGCCGTTTTCAGTCTGGGGAATTGATGTAATCGGAGCAGTTACGCCGAAGGGGTCGAATGGGCATGAGTTCATCTTGGTAGCGATAGATTATTTCACAAAGTGGGTTGAGGCCCAATCTTATGCGGTGTTGAAGGCTTCGCACGTCGCAAAATTTATCAGAAACAACATCATCTGTCGCTACGGGGTCCCAAACGAAATAATTTCAGACAATGGTTCCCACTTCAAGAAGGAGGTGATTGATTTGTTGGAGAAATACAATGTGGCTTTTCATAAGTCATCTACCTACCGGCCGCAAACCAACGGAGCAGTTGAGGCCGCCAACAAGAATATCAAGCGCATACTACAGAAGATGGTGGAAACCTACCGGGACTGGCCAGATAAGCTACCGTTCGCTCTGTGGGGCTACCGGACTTCAATCAGAACTTCTACTGGGGCGACTCCGTATTCATTGGTTTATGGGATGGAGGCCGTTCTACCTATTGAGATTGAGGTTCCGTCATTACGAGTATTGGCCGAGTGTCAAATAGCTGAGGCAGACTGGCAACAAAGCAGATTTGAGGAACTCATGCTTTTCGATGAAAGAAGGTTGAAAGCACTGTACCACGTCCAAAGTTATCAGCGTAGAATCGCCCGGGCTTTTAACAAGAAGGTTAAGTCCAGGAATTTGAAGGAAGGAGATTTGGTGCTCAAAGACAACCGAGCTCCCATCCACGACCCAAGGGGCAAGTTCAGACCTAATTGGACTGGTCCCTACATCATCAAGTCAATCTGGTCAGGTGGAGCTGTGGTTCTGATGGATCTAGATGGCTTAGAGTTTTCCCAACCGATCAACATGGACAAGTTGAAGAAATACTACCCCTGAGAGGCTCGCTAGGCCGAAAACCCGAAAGGGCGACCTAGGCAAAACTCAGAGCACAGAAAATTTGAAATTATAAAAACTGAGCTCGCAAGGTTGAAAACCCGCAAAGGGCGGCCTTGGCAAAAGTTAGAGCGCAAAAGGAGAGTGAAAATACCCGAGCGAACCTAAGCCTGAACTACGTAAGGCTTGATTCCCATCTTTGGGATAGGCAACTTCATCTTGAAGTTTAGCCACAATCTTTTCCCCGATCAACTTTGTCCATTTGATCATTTCAGTCATCTCTATTCGTCAGCATTTATCGTGATCTCCGGTATAGTGCTATTCAGACTAGGGGCAACTTTCCGTTGCAATGAAGTGCTGCGGTACCTTTCAAACTAGGGGCAACTTTCCAGTTGCCAGGATCCGGGGTTGTGCATCTCAGTGACAGATCTCAGGCGTGTCCAGTTCTGATCCATATCGAAAATAGTTTTGAAAAGTTTTAATAAAAGTTGACTTTGTTCAAATTAATCTTTTTACAACTAAGACCATTTTTGGACCAAAGCGGAAAATTTTCAGTACCACAACCTTCAATTTCATTGATTTCAAAACAGAGTTCTCTTGCTCTTGCATACAATTGAAGTTGTTTTTTATTACACTCAGGAAGAAAACTTGAAAGTACTAATAAAGCAATAAATCCGGGGCATAGTCAAGTCAGGTGTCCCTGCGCCCCCTTCCAGAGCTGGTTGAAGCCTCTGACGCCAACCTAGGCCCAATCTGTGCCTCCTCATTGAGCCAATCCCAACACTCATCAGACAAAGTGCAACTGAAAACAGGGGCAGGGGGTAGGAGCTCTCTAGTCCTCCAGGCTGTAGTATGTCGGGCGAGGTGTGCACCTCGGACCGGGAAAGTGACCGGGTACTCAATCCCCTCCGGAGGGCAAGTCTGGTCATGACCAAATTGGCGCAGAATACGGAATGGGAAATAGAATACACAATGGGTCAAGCCGATCAGACGGATCCCAGTATCCTGGAACATGCTATAGCTCATCGCCGGAAGGTTAAGCCAAGGACAGCGCCAAGCAATGTGATCGGCAGACAAATTGCACATCCATTCAAACCACCATCCCTCATCAAGGGCGTCAACTAGGCGTTGTCGAAAGAAGTAGCCGCGGGCTGAGTAAGCAGGGCAAGAGTCCACAACTTGCAATTTATCCATCAACCATATCTGGGGAGGGATGAAAAATGAGAGAGTAAAGAATAGAGAGATGTACGATGAGAGAAAAGTGAGATGAGGGTTTTGTGAGAAAAACCGAGCCTGAGGGCCGAGTGATGTGAGCAAATACATATGTGAGATCGGGTGGGAAACATTACCTGCAGCAGTAGTGGACTCCCTGCAAATCTAGTTGTCTCTTGGCGGCAGAAAGCATCCAAGCCCATCAGTGTCTCGGCCAATGTCATGGCTATACAGCTCTTTCCTTCTCGCAAGCCTTGAGCGACTTCAATCAAACGGATGCTAGCTCCTCCGGAGCCCGAGACAAACAGAAAATGAGATAGCACGCACAAGCAGAGGGCATGTTGTCGGAAACCTTGCCAATGATGGTCACTGCGGTCACCGGCATCAGAGAATCGGTAAATCAGGCTCGGGACATCCAACATCCTGTTATAGGTCAGAGGTCGAGCATCATGCGCGTTGAGACCACACATCCGCCCTAAAGCTTGGGCGTGGCCAAAGCGGGACTGAGGCAAAATCTCTTCTGAGCGTTCAGACTCCATCAAGACTTGAAAATCTTCGAAAGTGGGACATACCTCTTGCCCTCCGAAGCTGAAGACATGCGTCACCGGGTTCCAAAACCTCGCCGCGGCATGGAGGAAAGGAAGATGCAGCGGAGTCCGGCCCAGCGTGAATAGTGCGTTCAAGCCGAAACCCCGGAAGTTCAACTTTTCCGAGCCGTCTAGAGAAGAGATCCAAGATGTGAGATTTTCTGCGAGAAATGCCTCCATTTTTGTGAGAAACGGTGATGAAATGAATAAGTTCCAAGGTTGGGGCTTTTATAGAGGGTGAAACACTATTCAAAGGACACGTGTCACAATTCTGGGAGCTGCAGGGAGAGGTGGCCGGCCGGCCACCTATTCTAGCAGGCCGGCCACCCTTGATTCAAAAACATGGCTGGCCGGCCACCTTTCAAACCCCAGATGCAAAATGTAGCCGGCCATGCATTGGTCCTGTTTTGCCCTCCGGAAGGAAGTTTGAGGCATTTCTACGCATCGGGGATGTCGAAGACCTCCATTTCTCTCAGTTTCGGATGCGTTCCATCATCCAGATCGTTCTTCCGAAGTACGCTTTGTTGTACTTTTGCTTATCGAGTTGTTGCTTTGTTTATCGAGTTGTAAGTTTTGTCGAGCTGTCGCTTTTTGTGTTTTGAGTTATTACCTTTTGTTTACGCAATTTTGTTAAGTCTTGTTTATCGAGTCGTTAACATTGTTGTACTTTGCTTATCGAGTTGTAGACTTGCTAAGATTCTGTTATTTCTTAGTGAGTCGAGTTGTTTGATTTGTTGCGTCGGTTCATTACCTGACCTGGTAAATACACAAGGCACATTCTCATTCAATTTCATCTTTGTGCAAAATGATGCGATGCGATGCTAAGAATTTCAAATACAAACACCTTTTCAAAAGCTGTTTCATTCCATAATGTTTTGCAACAAATAAGGGTACAAGTTTTACAGAAAATAAAACTGCCTAACAATGTGCAAAGTGCTACAAACTACTAGCAAAAAGTAAATAAAGCAGGAAATAGCATCAATATCCTCGGGAACGGGAATGAGGAGGCCCCCTCATCCTCTTCTGCGGGACAACCTCTGCACCATCATCACCATCTGGGTCAGAGCTATCATCCTCCGGATCCCCCTCAACCTCGTCTCCACTCCCGAAACCAAGACCGGAGCCTCCCTCCCCAGCAGATGTCTCTGACTCACGGTCTGCAACCTCCTCCTCCTCCTCTTCAATAATGGGTGCCCTGCGTCTGCGAGACGACCCCGCTCCTCGAGCTCCTCGGACAGGCCTAGATGGCCCTGCTCCCTGAGAAGGCCTGGATGGCCCAACTCCTCGAAAGGGCCCAGATGGCCCAGCACCTCGACCTCTCTGCGAAGGCCCAGGTGGCCTGGCCTGCGACGGAGCATATACCGGAGGCATCTGAAAGTGAAGAGTTCAATACATCAGTTCAAATATGAAAAGCAGCTGCAAGTACAATATGTGAGTGGGGTGTGTGCCAGATGTGCTCTACACAGACTATCAATACAGCAGAATGTTCAAAACCAGTATGTTATCAGAGATATGCTAAATACGGGAAAGATGGACAATACCTGCACGCCCATGATGGCTAGCTGTGCCTCCCTCCGTAGGATCATGCCCTCGAATGTGGCCAGCATCCCGAGCAGCTCGTCCGTATACTCAACTGGAGGCTGCAAATACAAATGCAAAACTATCAGTAAAGGAATGAATGTCCAAATATCTAACTGATAAATCAAAGCTGTAAAACATACCGGTGGTGAATCAGGGTCTCTGACATATCTGTGGTCAGGAAGAGGAGGCTCTAGCGAGACCTGGTAAGGAGTCCCGAACCGCCAACTCGTCAACTCGGTCGGCATGTCTGGCCACCCAGCATGATGATGAAGAGACGGAGGGATCGGAGGAATAGAACTACCTCTACCCCTAGATGCACCAGCCCTGCTAGAGGAGGGGATATCCGTAGCACGGGTACGACTCGAAGATGGTACATCAGTAGGCCTCAGAGTCGGAGCACGCACTCCCGTCAAGGGGGGCATCAGATATATACGACGATAGGTGGCGTAGTCCCCCTCCATGAGATATAACAAAGCATCGGTGCCCTGCATAGCACTAGTGACCTCCTGGGTAGAGAGTCTATCCGCAGTCCGCATAGTGGCTGGAGGTACAGCGGGAGGGTCCTGAGAATCGTACCCCCACACCTGGCGCAGAAAGCGTTCCCCCAGGAACCATGCCCTACCAACTGGTCCTTCAAGCAGGAACCTATACTGGGAATTACCCGATCCTCCGGGATACTGATATCGGAGACCATCACCTAAAACCGCCCAGGGCTGCCAGGTAATCTGCGGATAGCCAGTGCATAAATCAATCAGAAATCAGGAATATGTGGGGCAGATCAAAGATGAAAATGAAAGAGAACTGAGAGTTCTGGAATACCTCTGTCGTCCGAATAGTGTCAAAATACTGTCGCAAGCCGAAGAGAGTCTCTGGAGGTCTCGGTCGGTGCTCGCCCTCGAATACCAGTGAAAACGGAGTCATAAGGAGTCCTGCCACCTCCATCTCCGGGCCTAACGTGGGAAAATATACGTACACCCATAGCTGAGAAAAACAGTGCGGAGTGTGAATACAAAGTGCTAAAGGCAGAATACAGAGTGCAAAGTGTGCCGTGTGTGCAATGAACAAGTAATGAGGAGCAGAAATGTAAATCAAGAGGACAGAACGTACCTCCCAGGCTCTCCAATAGCCGCCGAGTAAGTCTCCCCGCCCGCGAGAGGCTGCACTCATGTAACAATAGAGGGTAGCCAGGCCAGCGCCACCCCAGTCATACCGACGGACCTGTGATAGGTCCACTAGGGCACTCAGGAGATACAATCCAACAGTGTTCCCCCTATCAGCAAACAAAGTGGTGCCAAAGAGGAACATGAGAAAACCTCGGGTGTACTGCTCCGCCTCCTCAGGAGACTCAGGCTCCATCTCCGGCCTCCGAAAATCGGAAGAGAACCAGGTGTACCGGACTCTCCCGGAAGCTCTGTCTACAGGTGGGCGAGCCCCCAACAGATGTACCCATGCGGCCTCCCACTCTCCCATATCCTCATCATAAGGTATGGGCCAACCGCCTATGTCTAGGCCGGTGAGTACGGCGAAGTCTAACGGGGTCATGGTCATATCCCCGGTGGCAGAAAAATGGAAAGAATTGGTGGTGTCCCACCATCTCTCCACCAAGGCGGCTAACAATGTCCTACTGGCAGGACAGTGTGATAATCCCATGCAGAATGCTCCGAACCCTGCTGCGTCGACCAAATCCCGGACAGCCTCCGGGAGCTCGGCGTACCACTCTCTCGCGGCAGTGGAACCATATCCTCGCACGGCGCGAGAGCCAACCTGCATTCAGAATGAATACATGTGTTCAGTACACAATGAAATGAAGAAGTTGTGTGCAAATGAAATGAAGAAGTTGTGTGCAAATGAAATGAAGAAGCTGTGTGCAAATGAAATAAAGAAGCCGTGTGCAAATGAAATGAAGAAGCTGTGTGCAAATGAAATGAAGTAGCTGTGTGCAAATGAAATGAATGAGCTGTGTGCAAACGCAAGTAAATAAGCTGTGTTCATTAATCAGTGGGCTGCGTGTTCACTTCAATTTATATCTGGGCTACGTGTTCAGTAAATCAGTGTTTTGGGCTGCGTGTTCAAATCATTAATCAGTGGGCTGCGTGTTCACTTCAATTTATATCTGGGCTGCGTGTTCAGTAAATCAGTGTTTTGGGCTGCGTGTTCAAATCATTAATCAGTGGGCTGCGTGTTCACTTCAATTTATATCTGGGCTGCGTGTTCAGTAAATCAGTGTTTTGGGCTGCGTGTTCAAATCATTAATCAGTGGGCTGCGTGTTCACTTCAATTTATATCTGGGCTGCGTGTTCAGTAAATCAGTGTTTTGGGCTGCGTGTTCAAATCATTAATCAGTGGGCTGCGTGTTCACTTCAATTTATATCTGGGCTGCGTGTTCAGAAAATCAGAGTTTGGGACTGTGTGTTCTACTCGTAATCAGTGTGGGCTGTGTGTTCACCATCAATCTGAACTGTGTGTTCAGAAAATCAGAGTTTGGGACTGTGTGTTCTACTCGTAGTCAGTGGGCTGTGTGTTCATCATCAACTTGGGCTGTGTGTTCAGAAAATCAGAGTTTGAGACTGTGTGTTCTACTCGTAGTCAGTGTGCGCGGTGTGTTCACCTTCAAATTCGGGCTGTGTGTTCGACAAATCAATGTTTGAGCCGTGTGTTAAATTCTTAACTAATGTGTACCGTGCGTTCACAATCAATCAATGAGCCTAGTGTTCAGCAATTCAAGTGTTTAAGTCACATGTTTGGAGTGCAAACAAAGTACTATGTCATAAGCTACAACTGTGTGTTTAAGCATGGCAAAGCTACAAAGTGCACGGAAAATGCAGAGAATAAAGTAAAATACCTCTCGTGCTTCGTGAGAGAGGTGCTGCTCCGGCTCTCGCAGAAGTAAATCCCCGGGTGCCCGGTCATTGAAGTCAGTGAAATGACGGAAAACGGCTCGCGGAAGAATGTGCACTGCTGGGGCGTACCTCCCGGGAATAAAAGGGCGGACTCTCGGGGGGAGTGCCATGATATCAAAATCGTCCCCGGCACCTGGAGGACCTCCACCGTAAGGGTAGTCACCCGCCATTTCAAAAAATCTGCAAAAAGGAGCAAAAATGAGCAAAATGAGCCAAAATTGGAAAAAGTCAACAAAAGTCAACTCCCGGGAAATGAAAAAGTCAACAAAAGTCAACTCCCGAGAAAATCTTCCAAATATTGAGACAAACTTACCTCAAGTGGTGAAAATGAGAAAAGAAGCTCCGAAATCAAAATTTAATCGACTCAAAGTGCTTGAAACTGAAAGATTTCGCGAAAACAACTTGCAAAAAAGGCTGAAAAGCGCGTATAAAGTGCAGATCTGAAAGAAAAAATGGTTTGGGAGGCAAGAGGAGAAAATTTCACACCTGTGGGAGTGATTTCGGATTGAATGGGTGAGGATATATAGAAATGAGGCAAAAGACAAAATTGCCCCTACTTTTGGGTAGGTGGCCAGCCGGCCACCTTTTCTAGCTGGCCGGCCATCTGCTTTTTGGAACATGGCCGGTGGCCTCCCCTAGGGCAACCACTTGGCCGGCCATCTCCCCCACCTCCCCACCTAGCTCTCTGCAAATTTTGAGGAAGATTGGAGCTCCCGGGACCTGAAAAAGTTCAAGAAAAGTGCACCTCCGGTCGCGAAATTGCTCCGCCGGAACTTCAGCTGCAATTTCTGACATGCGTCTCATCATTACTCGTCAAAATCAAGGTGTATCCTTTTTGAACGTGTTGTAACCTCTCCGGGAGGTGAATCAGAGGCCGCGATTGAGTTGCCTTCGCCGAAATGCGCGTTTTCTTACTCGTTGTTTCGCAACAAATGGGCACCCTGATTCGTGCTCATTTTGCATTGTTGTGCACATAACTTGTATTCTCATGAACATTTTGCATTGTCATGCATGTTTTCTTGGTGTACCATACCTCTGTGCTTGAGCATGCGTTGTCACGCGCGTTCCTTTCTTGCATTGTGTTGCATTCACTCGCCGACACTGCGTGTGTCAAACTTTCGGAACCACAGGAATCACATTGAATATATGTTGTTAGCATATTGTTCTTGTTGCATTTCTCTCTTTTGCAGGCACGACCTTAAGACTCAGACGTCACCGATTGAGCGCTCGGTGATGTTGCATATTGTGCTCGTTCAGAAGTCTCAGAGTCGCGGCCGTGCGCCCTGCCTCCGGACTTCCGAACTCTCTTCTGTGCCTTGCCTCGGTTTGCGAACCGGACTCGGTTTTCTCTGTTTTCTTTCCTGAGGGGAGGGAGAGGTCCTGTAGACCATCTCTCAGTGGCCGTGGGCTACATTTCGTGGCCGTAGGCCATTTTGCCCATTTCGGAGCCCGGTTCCCGGTTTTCGGAGCCGTCAGGCCGTGTGCCTCGGTTCGGGACCACCCAACCATCTCCGATTCCTCCGGTTTTTGGCATGCATCTCATTTACTCCCTTTCAAGGGACACTGGGGTCTTAGATACCCACTTCGTGGCCGAATGCCACTTTCGGTGCTTAACGGCCTATTTTTGGGATCCCGAACTGCGTGTTTTGGCCCCCGAGCATTCGTTTTGCATCGGTTTTCGTTCATTTTTGGCAGGTACCTCTGTTTTATCACCAGGAAGATCACTGGAGGGTGGGAGGCTAGTAATTGTCTCAGCGAGCAGTTATGCTCCTTCGGCGCCCCCCGGCGCCCGTTTTTCTCACTTCCGGGCTAATGTTGAACACCCTAGAGCCATTTTCTTCAAGCCAAAACCACATATTTGTGTTGTACACACATGGGAGGACCCTAAAAACACATGGCCGGCCAGTAACTCTCTTTGACCCTTTTGAACCCCTTTTTGAATTGGCCTATTCTCTCTCCTGTTTTAGAATTGCCAAATTTGAACCACAGGGTCTTGTTCAGCACACCTGGGAGGACACCAATCTTTGGTGGCCGCCCACTAAATCAAGTTGGCCTTTTTGACCCTTGGCCGGCCGGCCATGGGGGGTGGCCGGCCGGCCACCTGCAGCAAAAGTGCCTAGCCGGCCATGCTTCCCTCAGTGCATACTTTACAGCTGTATAGCTGTTTCCCCCAGAAAATATCTGTATCCGGGGGATATTTTGGAGGGGAACACTTGGGTGCATTTCCCTCCACCTTTACACCCCTCCTTTTGTCCATAAAAGGAGCCTCCCGGCTCTGTCCCTAGGGTTAGAAAAAAATTGGCTTGAGCATACATACACACCTCCATCTCTATCTCTCTCAAATCTTCAAGTTTAGTGCCATTTCTTCATCATCATCAAGCATAACCATCTCCACTCCATTTCCAGCAGCAAGGAGAGGTTCTTGAGAGGCTTAGAAGCAACTTTCCTCAAGCCAAGAGGTAGCAAAAGTGTGGTCTTCAAGGGTAAGAGTCCATTCCCCCCTTTTGTAGCATTTTCTTGCTTCTTTTCTTAAACCTATTTTCTCACTGTTTTGGGCTCCGACCAATACTGAAAGTGGTCCTCTTTTGAGCTCATTCTCATCTTTGTAGAAGGGCTCAACCCTGTTTGAGCCCTCTATGGCACACTTGCTTCAATATCATCTTGTATGTCAATATTTTGCATGCTTTTTCTAACCTATGTGTGATCTGTTTTCGAGCATGATGTAAACTGTGAGTGGACCTATTTTGAGCCCCTCTTCAACATTGAAGAAGGGCTCAACCCTGTTTGGCCTCTCTATCATGCACTTGCTTCACAATTCCTCCAATTTACCGTAAATTTACATGATTTATTTGACCTACATGTAGTCTGTTTTGGAGCATGTCATGAACTGTGAGTAAGCTTATTTTGTGTCCCTCTACAACATTGTAGAAGGGATCAACCTTGTTGGGGGTCTCCATGTTATACTTGTCTTTATATCCCTCTTTGGCCCCCATTTTTGCATGCTTTCTTAAGCTTATCTAGCTTCTGTTTTCGGCCATCATCAGAACTGGAAAGAGTCATATTTTGATATTCTTGACATATTTCATTAAGGGTCTTTGATGGTTTGATGAATGTTTGGGGTACCTCATGTTATAGCCTTGTGTATCCTAGTTCTTGCATGGCATTTTTAGCATGTTTTCATACTGAGTTGGGGGATGTCATCTACTGTAAATGTTCATATTTTTAGTCCCTCATCAGTGTTGTAGAAGGGTACTTTTCCATTTGGGCATCGCATGTATCACTTGCTTCAATGCCCCTCTCTTGGCCCGTATTTTTGCATGCTATTGTTGCCCTATCTATGCTTGCTGTTTAGCCCTTTTTATGACTGAAAAATGCTATTTTTGGGGCTGCCTTGCTACTGTTTTGCATATCATGTACCAATTATGCATGTTTGGTATGGCTCTAGGCCATTCCGGGCGCTTAATATCGCATTTCGGGACCATTCCGTGCATTTGGTGTCATTTCCCCACCTTTCGGGACTGTTTTGCATCATTTGTGAGTGCTGAAATTCCATTTGCATGTTTGCATATCATTCTCCATGTCATTTCATGCCGTATGCCATTGCCTCGGTTTGCGTGCCCGTGTGCACGCATTTCGAGGCGCTTCATTTTCATCTATCGGCCTCTTATGTGAGTGTAGCTGAGGCTCACTCATGTTAGTGTAAGTCCATTTTGCATTCTGTATGTCATTTTAGTCTCATTGCATTGCGTATGCCATTGCCTCTGTTCGCGTGCCTGTGTGCACGCATTTCGAGGCACTTCATTTTCATCTCACGGCCTCTTATGTGAGTGTGGCTGAGGCTCTCTCATGATAGTGTAAGCCCATATTGCATCGCGTATCTCATTTTAGTCCTGTTGCATTCCGTATGCCATTTTCTCGGTTTGCGTGCCCGCGGGCACGCATTTCGAGACATCTTATTTTAGTCTCATTGCATATCATTTCCATGCCATTTCATGCCTTACGGCCATCGCCTCGGTTTGCGTGCCCGTGTGCACGCATTTCGAGGCGCTCCATTTTCATCCATCGGCCTCCTATGTGAGTGTGGCTGAGGCTCACTCATGTTAGTGTAAGTCCATTTTGCATTCTGCATGTCATTTTAGCATCATTGCATTCCTTAGGATCATCGCCTCAGTTTGCGTGCCCGCGTGCACGCATTTCGAGGCATCTCAGTTTTCATAGCATAGTGCATGCTAGGATTGTATTTTAGTTGCATTCATGCATGTCATGCATATTGCATCATGTTCGGGATAGGAGTTAGCCCGGGCACGGGAAACGAGGCACGTTTCGTACTCCGAGTGACGGAACGGGTCTCAATTCCCAAGTCACCGACACTCCGGATTACCCATGATGGAGTTAGGTTTTGTTGTAGCATTCATCTGCATTCATCCTATATTGAGTTGTGCAATCCGACTCCTCGGCCATCATGCATCGATATGCGTGATTGGTGGCACGATGATCGAGGCATGCATATATTTGTGAAATACATTGCTATGCCCCTTTCCTGCTCTCTGTTGCAGCAAAATAGAAAAATCAGCAGTCTTCTGAGGCCTGGCACGCATTCCGAGGAACATTGCAAACAGAGGCTAAATTGGGCATCCCAGTGGATTTCCGCGCAAGGCAGCCCAGCATACATCATTCATCAGAATCAAGGCAACCCCCTGGCTTGCATGCCATTCTACAGCTTTCTTAGTTTAATTTGTTAATTAATTAGGAATCTGTATTATTTGGACTGTATTATTCTTTTATTCTGGACTGTATATTTATTCGGACCCTCTGCGCAAGGGCATAATTGTAATAAGTGTGGGTGAGTGTGATGTATGTCTTCCAACCCCCATTTCTTTCTCCCTTTTATTTACCCGCTTATGATGGTTAGATATAGGGCATATTTCGATTAGCATACAGTATGATAGCATGTTTGCATTCATTCATCTGTTTTGCACGCACCGGGCTCGACACATCATACAAACTGCATTTGTATTTCAATTCCAAATTGAATACGTGTTAGCCGTAGCATTTCACATACCATGTTTAGAATAGCCGAGCCTGTTATAGTTGCATTATTGCATGCGCTGCATTAGGCATTTCTGTATAATTAGGATCATGTATGATTTCTAATCAGTTTCTTGTTTTGGCTTGGAGTACTCGGTAAGTTTTATGCTTTAGCATCCTTGCATGCGTGTGAGTGACTGCCATGAATAGCATGCTTACTATGAGGCTAACTGCTTATGTGATATAACTGCCTTGAATGCCTGTGGGTGGAGGCTGTGTTACTTGAATTGGGACAATTCATCAAATGTTTGTTTTAAGCCCACTAGATAGTGGCAAAATCATGTTTTCTAAGCCCACCTGAGGGTGGCAAATCCACGTCTTAGCCTACCTGCGGGTAGCACCATCAAACCATTTTCAAACAAACAAACATGAAATGTTTTGTTCCAATTCAGGCGGCCCAGTCTATACTTGTTTGCTGCGAGCATCACATAGTAACCTAGGCTAATAACCGGAATAAGAACTCACATTGTTTTCAAAATAAGATATCATGGTTAGTAGAGGCCGGTCTTTGACCGGGTGAGCGGGGGTGCTCACGAAGTGACCTTCCCCAATCGTACCCAAGTTCCCGAGCCGAGGCAACTTTGGTGATCACGGACACGTGGCCTTTGGCACCGAGTCAGGGTTTCCTAAATTTCCCAAAAATAAAATATTTAGGTGGCGACTCTGTATCTGGCAAAGCAGTCCATGTTTGGCACTTCTTTCAAAAATCTGTTTTCAAAACGATTTGCCGGATTTGGACTCTTTGGTTCAAGATTAAGAACCGCAACATGAAATCGAGTCCGAGCTGTAGCGAGGTCCCCCGCGGGCTTGTTACAAGCCTCTCCTCCTTGTGTCTAGCTTTCATGCCTAGTTAGCTTCATATGTTAGCATGTTTTTGTAGCTTAACTTAGCTTATTTACAGCATGTTTTTGCCTCTTATTTGGGCTGTTTTAGCTCTGTTTTGAGCTGTTTGTGTTGTATGAGTAGTCTTTTGCATGGTTGTGGTGTAACCCTATGTTTTAGCTTATTGTCTTAGCTAGTTTTGTCTTCATTCTAGCATGTCTTTCAATTGATTTTGGGCTATAAAAAACTCTGTCTTTTTGGGCTGAAGCTTGGGTCCTAAGGCCATTAAAGGTTGAGGGGTTGATAGCCCTTCTTTGAACCTTGTTTTGGAGGCCTTTGCCCTTGTGTTTCCCACCCTTGTATCATCTTTTTCAGAGCTTTTAAACACTATTTTTCAGAGCTATTTCAATTGGAGGGGTTAGCCTCCCCTCCTTGTGTCTTGCTTACTAGTCTAGCATGCTTCATGTTTTAACCTACTATTCTAGCTTGTGTTAGCTTAATTTCAGAATGTTTTAAGCTATATTTTGGGTTGTTTTGCATCTGTTTTGGGTTGGTTGTTGCTTTTGAGCCTTGTATTGCATAGCTGTAATGTAAATTCCTTCACTAGCTCATTGTTTTGGGCCTTTAAACATGAGTTATTTGAGTTGGTTGCATTTTGTAGTGCCATTTTGCATGTAATTTCAGCATATATAACTCTGTCATATTCTCATTTGTTTCACTCTTTAAATTGCTTTTGAGAGTTGTTTCAAGTTTGGGATCCTTTAAGCTTGAGATAGAGTTTGTGCTTAATGGTTTTAATCCTCTTTTGAGGGTTTCTACTAACTAATGGCATGAACTCTCTCTTGCCTTACAGTATCCCTTGGTTGAAACTTCTTTCTCTCTAGAGGACTCTCACCTTGGACAAATTGACTAAAGAATGGTTCGGTAACTTAAAATGTGTAAATAAAATATGACAAGTAAAACTTGAGCAAGTTAAGCATGTTGTGTTGCATTGCATGTGTTCAATTGGACGTTATATTGAACACAAGGAGGATTGGAGCATTTCATACTCAAAGTGATGGAATGAGCTAATCTCCTTTGTCTCCATTGCCTTTAATCATTCATGACAAGGTAGTGGTTTAGAGTCTTGTTTTGTGCATTTATTGAAAGTGTACAACTTGGATCTCTGGCCATCATGCATTGAAAATGCTTGATTGTTGGTTTTGGATCCAAGAGTGCCACTCCTTTGATGTTTTGAGATGATAAGGAGGGCCACAGTACAAACATATCCTTGGGAAACCCTTATTTTTCCTCTGTTTGTGCTTTGTTACAGTGTGATGATTCAGCACACCAGTGGCTGACAGTGGCTCACTGATGGCCGGCAGTGCTTCATCCTTGGCTGGCATGGTACATTTTTTGCTGACAGGGGGCCGGCAGCAAGCATTCATGGCCGGCAGGCCACTGGTGCAGTCCTCAGCATTGATTTGGTAAGGTGGAGCAGAAAGTTCTTGGAGTAAGCTCAACCCTGCAAACAGAGCCTCTCAAGAGCAAACCGGAAGGCTTTTCGGGGTGAAAACCGAGTGCATGCATCCTCCACTTCCCGAAGCAGAGCTGTGGCAGTGTAGTTTAGTGCTTCGCATGTTTAATTAGTGCATATTTGTCTTGATTAACTAGTTTGTTAGTTAGTTAAGTGTTGTAATAATTAAGTAGCTTAGTATAGCTATTTCTTTATTTTGATTTGTAACAATTAGTCTAGTTAGTTTAATTAGATTAGCTTAATTAGCTTAGCTTAGATTAGATTAGCTTATTCATTCGGACCCTCCTTCGCGAGGGCGCAATGTTGTAATAAGTGTGCGTGCGTGTGTGCATGTCTTCCAGCCCCACGTGTTTCTCCCTTTTATTTAATCGCTTTCAATGGTTAGATTAGGGACATTTTCAATTTGCATACCTTATGCTTGCATGTTTGCATTCGTTCATTTGCCTTGCATGCACTAAGGCTCAGCGCATCATAAAAATTGCATTGCAATTTTAATACTTCTTTGAATACGTGTTTATCGCATATTGTTCAAATCGATCATATGCCATATTAGTAGCCGAGCCTATTAGTTGCATTATTGCATGTGTTGCATTAGACATTTAACATAGTTAGGAATCATGCATATTTCTAACTAGTTTTTGTATTGACTTTGAGTACTCGGTGAGTTTTATGCTTTAGCATGCTTACATGAGTGTGATTGCGAATGATGCCATGTTTTGCATGCTTGCGATGAGGCTATTTGCTTATATGCTAAACTGCATGAATGCCTGTGGATGAAGGCTTTGTTGCTTGAATTGGAATGATTCAACAAATGTATGTTTTAAGCCCACTTTGCGAAGTGGCAAATCATCATGTTTTAAGCCCACTTGAGGTGGCAAATCCGCATTTCTAAGCCCACTTGAGGGTGGCAAATTCAAACCATTTTCGAAAGCAAACATGAGTTGAATTCGTTCCAAGTCTTGCGACTTAGTCTATACTAGCTTGTGTGCGTCACATAGTAAAGTTAGCTAATAACTGGAATAAAAACACATGAGGTTTATAAAACATCATATCATGATAGTAGAGGCCGATCTTTGATCGGGCGAGCGGGTGTGCTCATTTCAGGACCTTCCCCTCTCGTACCCAAGTTCCAGAGTCGAGACAACTTTGGTGATGACAGACACGTGGCCTTTGGCATGAGTCAGGGTTTCCTAAATTTCCCAAAAATAAAATATTTAGGTGGCGACTCTGTAATCTGGCAAAGTAGTCCAATTTTGGCATTATTTGATTTAAAATCAATTTTCCAAAATGATTTGCCGGATTGGACTCTTTGGTGTTTATCAGTTTCACATTGCACTTTGTGAGATTAGATTCAGAACCGTGACAGGAGTCTGAATTGTAAGACCAATTTGAGCTCTCCGAAAGGGGGCGCGAAAAAGTCAAGCTACAATTAGTATTGTAAAACAAACAAAATAGGTGTGACCATTCCCAATAGCCACCATGATGTATATAAATACTCATGGCAAGTACTTGAATTATTATATTTTTTTTCTCTTTTGGATCCTCAACTTTCTTGCGTGATAAACACCCTTGAGTGATAAACACCCTCACGAGATTATTGATCATTACCATTGTTAATTTATTCTATAGTGGTATCAGAGTAGTGTTAAACTCAGTAAGCAAGAATCAAATTATAATCCATTGAAAAGAAAATTTACAGAATTTATTTTGTCCAAAAATTTTAGAACAAATTGAAAAATTGTGTTTCACTTTGGTGACTTCCATTTGGTTATTTGATCACTACAAACACATAATCAACCCAATAGTGCACCCGAAGGAAGTTGCTCTTCGATCGAGCGGTTGTTAGTTCGCTCGAGCAATCTACTCTACAGGGTTGATGTTTTGGGAGTTTGGTTTCTTCACTCGAGCCATGGGTTAGTCACTCAAGCAGAATTTGTCTAATGCTCGAGCAGTGTTTTTGGTGGCTTAGCGGTCTATGCGTATAAAGGTACGGGAAAAGATCTTTCTTTTACTTTTTGCTTTCGCTCTCCCTCTCTCTCTCTAAAAACTTTTTGAGCCATTTTCTTCACTTTCTCTCTCTAGTTCTTAAATAAATCACTCTATACACTCATATCCGTGAATCTTGTTGCCTTAGTGCTTGAGTTAAAGGGTAGAGCTCGGCGAGGTGATCATTTTAATATGAAAATCCAAGATCCATCTCTGTCAAATTTTGAGATTTATTCCTATTCTCTTCTGACTTTAAGGTAAGGACTTCTAACATCTTTGTATGATTTTTTTCTTTGTCCTGTGATCTTGAATAGAGGAATGTTTTGGGGTTTTATTTGGATTGATTTGGGACTACAAAAGAGGGATTTATAAATAGATTCATGAGAAATGTTATGGAAATGGTTATAATGATGATTAGGGATGAAATCTTGAAAATCTTTCTTTTAAAGGAATTTTTGAAGGAAACAAGTACTTTGTTGGAAATCTTTGGAAATCATTGGTTTTGAATAAGGAGGTGAATGATGGGGATAAGTTGGACCCTTGTTGAGTTAGAAAGTGAAATGAAACATGTATTGTTATTCCTATATTGAATTTTTTTGAAATTTCTATCTATTGGTTATAAATTATTTCTTGTATAGAGATATCAGGTTGGACAATCGGTGGAGGATAGCTTTGATTGTTGTAGAAATTGTATGAGGATTAGGTTAATTAAAACCATTCACTCATACATCTTGCATTGAACATCGTTTAATAATTATACATTGGAAATGTTTTGTTCTGAGAAAAAATGGGTGAATATCTTGGTGAATCTAGTTAGGGGTGTGGTTGTGGTGATATCTATGTTGGCTTGTGTGTCCTTGGTGAAAGTCCAGAAAGCCGTGCGGTCAAGTGCCGATCTTTCCGGTTACTACATGTAAAATGGATTGGTAGTGCTTCTATAGCCTACTAGTAAACACATACCTAAAGATTCTCATTATTGTGTATCTGTTGCCTTGTTTTCTGTTTTAAAACTATTGGTTTATAAATTGATTTATAAACATGGCATAGCATGCTTTAGAGGAGAAAATGTAATGTTTTGGTAAATGGAATTCACGTCCATTCACCATATGACTTTGTTAAGCATCATATAGTGTAAAGTACTCTCTACTAGGCTACAGCTCACCCTATGTGGAAATCAACTTTCAGGTGCTGACGATATGCCTCCGCCAAGGACTTAGCTTGGGAGGTTCTTAGAACTGAAGGCTTATTTATTTTTATGTTGTAAATATCTTTTGTACAAGTCTCAAGCTTTTTAATTATATTGGGCTTGACCCACTTTTGTTTTAACCAAACATTGTCTTGGAAATATGTAGCCCTTAGGGCAAGAACTTCTATTTTCTTCTTTTGTTCTATGTATATCCATCACATACTATAGATTCATAGCTTAGGGTTAATGAATGTATTAATGCATGCGATGTCATCTTTGCACTACATTCAAGGAATTGATGAAAGAGAGAATATTCAAGTATATTGTCTTTAATTGATGATTGAATCTTATAAGCATCTGTATATCTGTTGAGCAATACCAAGGTATCTATGAGAGTTATGATTATATCTATTGCTATTATTTCAAAGAGTTACAACTTGAAATCTAAGCTTACTGGGTTTGAATACTTTGGGCTTGTGCGACGTGGTTATTACCACAATGAATTTGTCTCGCTAGATAGTAATAAACGTATACTTGGTATACTACGTGATAACATGCTTATGCGATTAAGTGAGTATAGAATTTAGCTTCTAAGATATTGATCGTGTCTACAAATTTGTAGAAGTCCTATTAGAGGAGCACCTGATCACTACTAATTCTAACAGGAACTCTGGCAATGTTGCGGAATGATTATTATCTAGAAAGGAAATTCATTTATGAAGATGTGATTTGGTGCTTACGTGGAGTGAATTATGTGTCGTCTGCTGTATTGGGACATGTGTAACTTAGTTATGGCACATGGTGAATGTGCTAAATTTTGTGTTACTTTTATTAGCATGTTAGGACGCGAACATGGTGGTCGTAGGTGAGGTGAACCTAGATGGCAAGAGATGATGATTCCAGATGAAATTCCAGCACAAGAGGAGGGGGTTGGTTAGGCAAACTTGGCCGAGCCAACAGGCCAGCAAGCCATAAGTGCCTTAGCCCGTGAAATGGCAGGAGCATTGTGGGAATTCATGGACATTCTCAGAGCTAAGAATCAAGTCTAGCCCCATGTTACATAATCAGGGCCATCTTTTTTGAAGAGGGAGTTCTTCCGGTCGAATCCGAATGAGTTTGTAGGCGATCCAAAAGAGCCACTAAAGGCCAACGAGTGGCTTGAGCAAATAGTAAAGACATTCGAGACTCTTGGCATTGACGGTGACAATTTGAGAGTGACCTTGGCAATCTTTTAGCTTAAGGGCGACGCTAGTCAATGGTGAAAGTTTGTGAGGGGCCGTATCGGGGTGACTTAGAAGGCTTTTGTTAATGCCTTCTAGGATAAGTTTCTACCACCCACAATGAGGGAGAAGTTGATAGAGAAGTTTTTGAAACTTAAGCAGTTGAACACACCAGTGGCCAAGTTTGTGGTGGCCTTCACTAGCCTTTTGAAGTTTGCACTAAACCTTGTGGTGATGGAGATATGGCGCCTTGTGGAATCGGCAGCCTATTTGGAGGTGGGGATTCGAATAGAGGAGGAGCGGATGAGAGGCTCCAAGTAAAGGGGGCAAGAATCTTTAGGGGAGGCGAGGGACAACAAAAGGCAAAAGGGTTCTACCTCGCAATAGTCCTAAGCTTTGTAAGTCTAGATCCACCTTTCTTGTGTTGAGCTCTAGTTTGGGGAGATGCAACCAAGGTGGATTCACGTGCTTCAAGTATGGTCAGTTGGGTTACAAGTACCCAACTTGCCCACAGAGAGGATGACGGCAACAGTTTGCACCGTATTCAACTTGTTCTCAGAGTCAGGGTCAAAGGAGAGGGCAACTACCTATCTGTTATTAGTGTGGGCAGACCGGGCATTTGAGGAGGTTTTACCCTCAATCGGGTAGCATATCTAGTGCATCTGGTTCAAGGCAAACACAAACCTATTAGCTAGCTCAGTTTGTTCAAGAATTGAGGGCTAATCAGGGAGCCACTTTGACTCAGTCAGTTCTTCAGGCCTATGCTCTGAGGGTTGAGCAAGTTGATCAAAAGCGTCCAGGGCGTGTGTATGTTGTTACCGCACCGGAGCAGTAGTCGGTACCTCCTGTTGTGAGAGGTAACTTTTTGCTATTCAATTGCTTAGCCAATGTGTTGATTGATACGGGTGCATCTCATTTCTTCATTTCGTCTTCTTGTGCATCTGCTTTGGGATTGAGGTTTAATTAGCTGGAGTCTCTTTTATTTGTTGAGACACCTATTTGGGGTAGAGTGACATTGGGTTGAGTATGCTACTCCTGTGAGATTGAGGTCACAGATCATCGACTCTCTTTTGATTTTCTTGTTCTTGATATGCATGATTTTGATGTGATTCTAGGTATAGATTGGTTGACTTATTTTCGGGCTTCGATATATTTCCATCGTAAGAGGGTGTGTGTACACCATCAAGAGAGTGTTTCTATTTCTTGTGTAACTGGGGTGATAATCTTATTCCTCCGTTGTATGACCTTAAGGGTCAAGGAGGGTTGAGTTTCCTTTTTGCCATCTCGGTAGTTGATAAGGGTACTATGGTTCAGGGTGATTTGCCGAGAGTAGTTCGAGAGTATCCAGATATCTTTGCGAAGGATCTTACTGAATTACAACCACATAGAGAGATCGAGTTCTCTAACGATTTGGCGCTAGGCACGACTCTGATTTCCATGGCATCTTATAGGTTTGTGCCAGCCAAGTTGTGCAAGTTAAAGGTGTAGGTTTAGGATCTATTAGATAAGGGCTTCATTTGTCCTAGTATGTCGCCTTGGAGAGCACCGACTCACTTTGCGAAGAAGAATAATGGCACATTGCGGTTGTCCGTTAACTACCATAAGTTGAACTTTGTAACTGTTAAGAACAATTACCCATTGTCGAGAATAGATAATTTGTTTGACTAGTTGAAGGTGTCTCGTTGTTTTTCGAAGATCGATTTGATATCAAGGTATCACTAGTTGAGGGTGATGGAGAAGGATATTCAGAAAACATAATTTCGTACACGGTATGGCCACTATGAGTTCTTAGTAATGCCTTTTAGGCTAACCAACGCACCAGATTCATTTATGGACTTGATGAATCGAGTATTTCGTGAGTTCTTAGATCGATTCATAGTTGTCTTCGTTGATGATATCTTAGTTTACTCACCCTACTTGCGGGTTGTACCTGAGTTGCTTAAAGCACACCATTTCTGTGCTAAGTTGTGAGTTTTGACTCAGTGAAGTTATGTTTCTTGGCCATGTGGTGTCTGGAGAAAGAGTGACTGTAGATTTATCCAAAATAGACACAGTGCAAGATTTGATGGAACCTAAGAATCCCTTTGAGATTTGGACTTTCATAGGCTTAGTCAGGTATTTCCAATATTTTGTAAAGGATTTCTCTAGACTGGCTTGAGGAGGAAAGGAGTTAGGTTTCTATGGAGTGAAGCTTATGAAAATTCGTTCCGAGAGCTGAAGATTAGACTCACCATTGCTCTAATTTTGATTATTCCAAAGAGGGGTTTGGGTTATTCTGTATATTGTGATGCATCTTGGGAAGGTTTGTGATGTGTGTTGATGCAAGAAGAGAAAGTTCTAGCCTGTGGTTCACGGCAATTGAAAACTCGAGAGAGAAATTATCCTATGCATGACTTAGAGTTAGTGGCGGTGATCCTTGCCTTCAAAATCTGGAGGCATTATCTGCACGGAGAGAGATTTGAGGTGTTTTCTGACCACAAAGTTTGAAATATCTGTTCTCATAAAGAGACTTCAATTTGAGGCAGAGGAGGTGGATAGAGTTTATTGAAGATTATGATTTTGAGTTACATTATCATTCGACGAAGGCCAATGTAGTGGCCAATGCTTTGAGTAGGAAATCGGTGAGCATAGCAAGTATTGTCATCTGGGGGTGGGAGATGTTGGGCACTATCGGCAAGTTTAACTTACACTTTGGCATGTCTGTTGAGTTAGCCACTTTATTTACTGTGGTTGCACAATCTACCTTGGTTAGTCGAGTTACAGAGGCACAACAGCATGATCACGAGGTAGAGACTATCTGAGGGAAGATCTCCAATGGGAAAGATGAGAAGGGCTTGAATTTTCATTCGGCCTTGAGTGTGAGATACCAAGACTACTTTTTTGTGCCAGAGTCTTGCAGAGAGGAGGTACTCTAGGAGTTTCACCATTCTCGCCTTGCTATACATCCAGGAGGCACGAAGATGTACCACAATCTTTGCCACCAGTTTTGGTGGACGGAGATGAAGACATATGTTGCTTTGTTTGTTTCGAGGTGCCTTACTTGTCAACAAGTGAAGGCCGAGCACCAATGACTAGCGGGTTTGTTACAACCTTTACCTATAGCTGAGTGGAAATGGAAGCATGTCACGTTGGATGATACTGTGGGTCTTCCGAGGACTCAATGGGGTAATGATTCAGTGTGGGTAGCTATCAACCAGTTAACCAAGTCTGTGCATTTTATACCTATGTCACTACAAGAATTTGCACTTTTGGCAACCAATTTTGGTGGCAAAAGGGAATTTAGTAGCCAAAAATGTCACTTTGGGCAGCTAAAATATGTATTAGTTGGCGTTGGTTTAGGATGTAGCTACTGAAATTTTTTAGTCAGAAATATTACTTATTGGCAACAAAATTATTTTTTTGTCGGCAAAAATGTCACTTTTTGCGACTAAAAAGAATATTAGTCACCGTTAGTCTGAATTTTAGGCCACTAAATTTTTTTTAGTCGTATATTATTTTTTGCCTACAAAATAAATGCTAGTTACCAAAAACAAGGTATATTTTATGGTTACTTTTTAGCGACTAAAAAATTTAGTCAGCAAATATTATTTTTTTTGACCAAATGGAGATTTAGTCACCAAATACTTTTGGCGATCAATACAATAGTCGTTGTTGATTTATCTGTGGCTACCAAACAGGATAGTCGCCAATAAGCACCCTTTTGCCGACAAAAATTGAGTTTAGTCGCTAAAGGTTGAATTTTTTAGGGCGCAAACTCTTTTATTACTGCCCGCTCATTTTTTTGTTACATAAAACAACATTCAAACCTCTCAAACAAAGACAATTAGACATCAAACCTCAAAGAGAATCACCTCAACGCAGCCCACAGTACGGACGACATTGCCACGACCACGGCCACCTCCACCAGTGCAAAGCACCACCGGCACAGCTGCAGATCACAAGTTCCCTCTCTCTCTCTCTCTCTCGGTTTGGCTGTCTCTCTCGCTCTCCCTTGCTCGAGTTGTCTCGTTCACAGTCTCTCTCTATCTATCTCTCTATCTCTCTCTTTCTCGCTTTCTCTATCTCTCTCGCCCTTCCTCTGTTTCCTCTTTTTCTGATTGTGGCTTTAGGGTTTTATATACTTGATCCAGTTGAATTTGGTGTTCATTTTTGAAATGGGTTTGGCTGTTGTGGATTGATTTCTAAACTAGTATGGGTTTTATGTCCTAAATATGGTTTGATTTTACTACTTTCATACATTTCCCCTTCTTTTTCCCTTCTCTTTTATTAGTTTGACTACGAGTTTGTTGCTGATATAAACACTTTCAAAGTGTATCAATAATTCTGTTTTGAAAGTGCTCCATGTTTAATGTATTTGGATAGAATGGATGCATTTGTCTGATTTCTAAAATTGGAATCACAACTGGGGTTAAATTACAAATACACATTTGCAAATATTTTGTAGAGAAAGTAATGCCTCTACACTTGCCAAAAAGGCTCACCATACCGATTGTTAGGGAAGAGAGATGGTCTGTTAGCAACCTTTTGGAACACACAAAAAGAAAACATGGCTTCAAAAACAAGTTCAATTTCAAGTGCAACAATCATGTCCTGGTTCATTTTACTGATAAGTAAACTAGGAAACACCTGATATGCATGTAAGACACCAATCATCTGTCAGTGTTTGCACTGTGCAGTGAACCATAAGCCTCAAATTGTGGTTTTTTTAACAAAGAATCACAACTGCAAGTAAAATAACTTATAGTTCACAACTGTTGCAATATCACCAACGTCTAACAGAAGATTCATTGCAAAATAAGCCACATGAAACTTACCTTTCCTGTGAAGTTGCGTTGTCTGACTGATAAGGAATTCCTTTCTTGTTATGTATTGGACTAATACACATCCTAGATGGCATCACAAAAGTTCTGCAACAAGAAAGAGTCGTGGAATCAAAACCCTTATCACTAAGATCATGATAATTACTTAGTCTCAGACCAATGGCAATGGTGTCCTAGTCTTTTAGGATTTCATAGGCATCTTATTTCTAAGAACACGAAATCAAATTACTTGCTCTAAACAAGCTTTGGAAATGCAAATAAACTCAATTTATATGCCTTCATTTCATAAAAATCTAAAGGTCAATTTTTGTCTAGATCTTATCTGATCTAAACATTAAATAGTCATATTCACGGGTTCAACTATCAAATTTTACAGAAACTAAGTCAAATTTATGAAATTTTCATCTTCAAAGTCCAAATCAAATGTGGAAGGAGTTAAATTGACAGATTCTCTAATTTTTTAACCAAATTATTCCAAAATTTATCTGCTTTTATTACAGCATAGCCATAATTTTTTTTCCCCTAAAGACAACAGGGATTGACCTAGTTTCAGATGGATACCCTGAGAACCTAACATCAAAGAAAGAAAATCCAGCATCATATATTCTCAATTGGGAAATAATGGAAAGTGCAAATAACAAGACCAAGCATAGTGATTATACCTATCTTTAAAATATCGATGATGTATGTAATATTTTTACTTAATGTATATCATGTTTGCAAATATATTGCAACTAGTAGCATGGTTCCTGGGCTTAAGACAAGTTGGTGTAAGAAACCAGCAAGTGGCAGCAATGCATCAGCCTTAGCAACATCTGCACATGACATTGCCACCCCGCTTGCCTTTTCCAATGAGGCATAGCCGTCGGATGAAGCACAAAGAGTTGTAGAAGAGACACAGGCTCATGGCATAGGTAAGACCATTTTACTCAATTAAAGTGCATTATACGTTTGGGACACTATTTGCAATTTGAATGTGTGACTTGTTGCCCCTTCTTTACCAAGGAAAACTAGGTCAACTCATGTATGTGGATCTACCTTAGGAAAAGTAGTGCAAAACAAAAAAAAAAAAAAAAAAAAATTGCTAACAAGAAAGGGGAGAAACTTCATATTTGTGTCAATCGCCTATTGAATGCAATGACTGGAGGGAATACCACCCTAGCAGCAAACGAGTTTGGATTGCAAATTAGGAGGTTGTGCCCTCTCAAGGGCGTGAAGTCATGGAACAAAATTGATTAGAGTATCAAAGATGTTGTACAAGTTGTGCTAGTAATTATTGACCTTGAAATAAATGTCTTCATTACTTACATTTGTAATTGCTGCTGTAGCTTGACTTTTTTCGCGCCCCCTTTCAGAAGCTCGGAAATAAGCCCTATAGTTCGGACTCCGGCGATTCTAAATCTAATCTCACAAGTGCAATGTTAAATTGATAAACACCAAAGAGTCCAAATCCGACAAATCTTTTGGAAAATTGATTTTGAATAAAAAAATGCCAAAATTGGACTGCTTTGCCAGATACAGAGTCGCCACCTAAATATTTTTGGGAAATCTAGGAAACCCATGCGTAGACACCCCGTTTTTGATCACCCTTAAGACTTGGGCGCCACTGATTGCTTATTTGATGGTGAAGGTTATGTTGTGCAAATGTTCGATTTCTTTGGCAAGAGGAGCTTCAAACCCCAACCTTACACCCCATTTTGGACCAAAGCCTTTTGACCAAAATGATTTTTACACCTTAAAACCCTCTATTTCAAACTAATTTTGAAAATACTTCTACGATGTTCCGAGGCTCGCATTTTGTTAAATATTGCGCTTTTCGGTAAACCGAGCAAGGACAAAGTGGAAATGAATGAAAGAGAGGTGAACTCTTTGAAAAATATTTCAAAACACCTTATTTATGGGTTTGGGGTTGAAGAAAATTGGAGTGGAGAGAAGAAACTAGTTTAGGAGAAGTTGGGCATGAATCCGAGTAGGATCAAAACTGAGCAGTCTTCACTAAAAAAGGCATATCTTTTTGCATACTTGGAATTTTGATGTGAGATATGTTCGGTTGAAGTCAGGCCCAAAAAGAAAATTTTCTGTCCAGCCACTAAGTGAGGCTTGCCGGCCATATGCTGGCCATGAGTGTGCCTTGCCGGCCAGAAATGGACCCTTGCCAGCCATCAATGATGGTTTGCCGGCCATTGGTGCAAAAAGACAGATTTTGGTAGATATTTGTCTTCCAGCTGTCCATTTTGAGATATTTTCGATCTGAGCTCTCTTTTTTCCATATATAGAGGCCATTTCTCTATTGTTTTGAAGGTTAGAATATTTTATGAGTGAAATATTTTGGGAGTCTCTCTCTCTACAATTCTCTCTCTCTACATTTCTCTCTCTCTTGAACCTTTGTGCATACAAGTAGAGATACACTTCTCCTTTGCCTGTACATCCTTAACCAAAGTTGGTTATCTTTGGGCTGAGATTCCTTGGGGCCTTATTTGATCTTTAGAAGGTGATTTTATCTTGATTTGGTGCCTCATTTGTGCCTAAAGTGTGCTTGGGTTCAAGAGGTATAACCTTTACCCTTTAAGTTTGTTTTTTCATACTTTTTTTTTTGCCATCTTTTTGTACTATTTTTGGCCTGGTTTTCAACTACAAAAGCCTCTGTTTTTAAGGCTTAAAAATGGTGGTTTGAGGCTATTTTGAGTTTGGAGATGGTCCACCCTTCTTGTCTCTTTGCTTGTTAAGCTTTTGTGCCATCTTCTCATCACTTTCAAACCAACTCTTTTAGCCTTTTAACCACTGAAATTCAGAGGTTTTTCAGTGGCAAAAACTTTGTTTTGAGGTCCAAAATTGGAGGGGTTAACCTCCCCTCCTTGTGTCTTGTTTGCATGCCTAGTTAGCTTCAGATGTTAGCATGTTTTTGTAGCTTAACTTAGCTTATTTCCAGCATGTTTTTGCCTCTGATTTTGGCTACTTTAGCTCTGTTTTGAGTTGTTAGTGTTATATGAGTAGTCTTTTGCATGGTTGTAGTGTAACCCCATGTTGTAGCTTACTATCTTAGCTAGTTTTGTCTTCATTCTAGTATGTATTTCAACTGATTATGGGCTATAAAAACACTATGTTTTTGGGCTGAAGCTTGGGTCCAAAGGCCATTAAAGGTTGAGGGGTTGATAGGCCTTCTTTGTACCTTGTTTTGGAGGCCTTTGCCCTTGTGTTTCCCACCCTTGCATCATCTTTTTCAGAGCTTTTAAACACTGATTTTCAGAGCTATTTCAGTGGCTAAAAACATGTTTTGAAGTCCAAAATTGGAGGGCTTAGCCTCCCGTCCTTGTGTCTTGCTTACTAGTCTTGCATGCTTCATGTTTTAGCCTATTATTCTAGCTTGTGTTAGCTTAATTTTAGAATGTTTTAAGCCATATTTTGGACTGTTTTACCTCTGTTTTGGGATGGTTATTGCTTTTGAGGCTTATATTGCATAGTTGTAGTGTTAAATCCTTCACTAGCTTAGTGTTTCTAGGCTTTGAGCATCATTTGTGTGTCTTGGTTGCATGTTTTAATGCTTTTTCATGCCTAATTCCAGCACTTAACATCTCTGCAGCCTCCCTCTTTGCGACACTTTTCCATTTGTTTGAGGGTTGTTTCAACCTTAGGGTTGTTTAAGCTTGAGGTTGAGGCTCATGCTTAATGGTTTAATTCTCTTTTGAGGGTTCATTACCAACGGCATGAAGCTTTCCTCATGCCTTGAACTACCCCTTGGTTGACACTTCTTTCGCTTTAGAAGACACTCACTAATGGACTTAATCAATTAAAGAATGAATCGGTAATGTAAAATGAGTAAACAAAACATGCAAGTAAAAGAGGCAAGATAAGCATTCTTTGTGTTGCATTGTATGTGTTCAAACCGGACGTTAGTTTGAACAAAAGGCAAATGGGACATTTCATACTCAATAGTGATGAAATGTGCCATTTTCCTTGGTCTTCATTGCCCTTGATCATGCATGATAGGGTGGTGGTCCTTTGAATCATATTTGTGCATTTATTGAAATTATACAACTTGGATCTTTGGCCATCATGCAATGAAATTGCTTCATTGGTGGTTTTGGATCCAAGTGTGCCACTCCTTTGAGGTTTTGAGATGATAAAGAGGGGCACAGTACAAATAAACCTCTGGAAAAACCTTCCTTTTGCTCTGTTTGTGCTCTGCTGCAGTGTGATGACTCAGAGCATCAGTGGCTGGCAGTGCCTCATCCATGGTCGGCAGAACACCTTTTTGGCCGGCAGGGGGCCGGCAGCAACCTCCTATGGCCGGCAGGTCACTGGTGCAACCCTCAACAAGTATTTGGTAAGGTGGAGCAGAAAGATTCTGGAGTATGTTCCACCTACAAACAAAGCCTCTCAAGAGCAAAATGGTGGCTTTTCGGGATGAAAACCGAGTGCATGCATCTTCCACTTCCCGAGGCGGAACAGTGGCAGTATAATTTAATGCTTTGCATAATTAGTTAGCATGAATTTGTTTTAATTAATTAGTTGCTAATTAATTAAAGTGTTGTAATAATTAGTCTAATTAGTTTAAATTAGATTAGTTAGATTAGTTTGATTAGATTAGCTTCATTTGGACCCTCCTTCGCAAGGGCGCAATGTTGTAATAAGTGTGTGTGAGTGTGTGTATGTCTTCCAACCCCGTGTCTTTCTCCCTTTTATTTAATCGCTTTTGTTGGTCAGATTAGGGACATTTTCAATTAGCATACCTTATGCTTGCATGTTTGCATCCATTCATTTGTCTTGCATGCACTGAGGCTCAGCGCATCATTCAAACTACATTGCAATTTTAACATCTTATTTGAATATGTGTTTAACAACATGTTATCAAATCGAATCGTATGCCATATTAGTAGCCAAGCCTATTAATTTCATATTGCATGTAATGCATTAGGCATCTTGTATGGTTAGGATCATGCATTTTTTCTAACTAGTTCTTGTTTTGGCATAGAGTACTCGGTGAGTTTTATGCTTTAGCATACTTGCATGAGTGTGATTGCCATGTTGCCAGGTTTCGCATGCTTGCCATGAGGCTATGTGCTTATTTGCTAAACTGCATGAATGCCTGTGGATGAAGGCTTATTGTTTGAATTGGAACGATTCAACAAATGTACGTTTTAAGCCCACTTTGTTGTGGCAAATCATGTTTTAAGCCCATCTTGTTTGGTGGCAAATCCGCATTTTTAAGCCCACTTGCGGGTGGCAAATTCAAACCATTTTCGCAAACAAACATGAGTTGAATTGTTCCAAGTCTTGCGACTAGTCTATACTTGCTTGTGTGCGTCACATAGTAAAGTTAGCTAATAACTGGAATAAGAACACATAATGTTTATAAAAGAACATATCATGATTAGTAGAGGCCGATCTTTGATCGGGCAAGTGGGGGTGCTCATTTCAGGACCTTCCCCTCTCGTACCTAAGTTCCCGAGCCAAGGCAACTTTGGTGATGATGGACACGTGGCCTTTGGCACGAGTCAGGGTTTCCTAAATTTCCCCAAAAACAAAATATTTAGGTGGCGAATCCGTATCTGGCAAAGCAGTCTAATTTTGGCATTATTTGATTTAAAATTGATTTTCCAAAAAGGTTTTCCGGATTTGGACTCTTTGGTGATTATCAGTTTCACATTGCACTTGTGAGACTAGATTCAGAACCGCGAGAGTCCGAACTGTAAGGCCTTCTTTTCAAACCCTTTCCGAAAGGCGGGGCGCGGAAAAAGGTGAGCCCATACCATGACTCTTGCCAAAGGCCACGTGTCCGTTATTACCAAAGTTGCCTCAGCTTGGGAACTTGGGTACGAGAGGGGAAGGTCATGAATACATTTGAGCACCCTCGCTCGCCCGATCAAAGATCAGCCTCTACTAATCATGATATGATTTTTGTCAACATTATATGCTCTTGTTCCGGTTTATTAGGCTAGCATTTACTATGTGATGCGTGCACACAAGGTATAAACTAGTTTGCCCAAATTGGAACAATTCAATTTCATGTTTGTTTTTTGAAAAGGGTTTGATTTTGTCACCTCAAGTGGGCTTAAAGTTTGCGAATTACCACTTAACAAAGCGGGCTTAAACATACATTCATTGAATCATTCCAATTAAAGCAACAAGCCTTCATCCACAGGCACTCAAAAAGCATGCTAGACATGGCAGTCACTCACACTCATGCAAGTATGTTAAAGCACCAAAACTCACCTAGTACTCCAAGCCAAGGAAAGAAACTAGTTAGAAAAATGCATGTTCCTAATTATGCCAAATGTCTAACACAACACATTCAATAAGGCAACTAAAAAATGCTCAGCAACTTAGCATGTTATATAGATCAAGTAAATAGCATGCGGTCTAAGCACGTATTCGAAGAAGTATTGAAACGACAGTACAGTTTGAATGATGAACCGATCCTCAATGTATGCAAGACAAATGAATGAATGCAAACATGCGATATGCTAATTAAAACATGATGTCCCCAATCTAACCATCAAAAGCTAGTAAATAAAAAGCAGAAAGACGTGGGGTTAGAAGTCATACACATTATTACAACATGCTCTCATGAAGGAGAGTCCGAATGAATAAACTAGCTAAGCTACGCTACTTAACTAATTATTATAAAACTTGAATAAATAAATTAACTAACTACTCTAAGCTAATTAATTAAGAATTTAACTAGGCTAAGCTAATTAAATATTACAACACAAACTAAATTTAATTAATCAAATCTAAACTAATTAAATGAGTACAAAAACAAACTAATTAGCTACAACTAATTAATTACAACACGGATTAATTAACTATGTACAACACTTTGCTAATTAGCTACCACTAATTAAGTACAACAAATAAATGACTAATTTAAACTAATTAACTAGTCTGGGAAGTGAAGGAGGCCCATGCATGTTCGGTTTCCGCCCAAAGAACATCCATTGTTTTGCTGTTGTATGCCTCTGTTACACAACCCTTGCACTGATTTCCTTCTTTAGATCAACTCTGCCATGCTTTACTAGTACATTGCTAAAAAATCACTGGTGCCCAGCGGGCCAGAAGTGGTGGCCGGCCGACCACCATTGGGGGGTTGCCGTCCAACACTGATGGCTTACCAACCAATAACAGTAGCCGGCCGGCCACTGATGATCCACCATCCTTGCTGTAATAGAGAGCAAACAGGGCAAAGAGAGGGTATTCTTACAGGTTGTTTGTACTCTGTATCCCTCCTTATCATCAAAACAAGCTCAAATGAGTGATACACTTGGTTCCAAAATCATCAATCAAGCAATTTCATTGGATAATGGCCAAAGAACCAAGGTGTACAAGTTTGATAAATGCACAAACAAAACCAAAGGCCATCACCCTATCATGCATGATCATGGGCAATGGAGACCTTAGAAAATTGGCACATTTCATCACTTTGAGTATGAAATGCCCCAATTTTCCTTGTGTTCAAATTAACGTCCGATTTGAACACACCAAAACACAACCAATTTCTTATCTTGCACCATTTCAGTTGCCACTTTTAGTTACTCATTTTATATTACCAACCATTCCTTAACCAATTAAGTCCATTAGTGAGTAAATCCACTAAAAGAGAAGAAAGTGTCAAACAAGGGGTAGTTTAAGGCAAAAGAGAAGTGTCATGTCGTTGATAATGAACCCTCAAAAGAGGATTAAACCATTAGGCATTGAACCTCAATAACCCTCAAAGCAAATAAAAAGTCAAGAAATAAGGGAGGTTGCAGAGGTTAATGAGTGCTGAAATTAAGTGAGAAAAACACTAAAACATGCAACCAACTCAAACAAGTAGTATCTAAAGTCCTAAAACACCAAGCTTATGAGGACACTTACACTAGAAGCATGCAAAACAAGACTCAGATGCAATAACCAGCCAAAACCAGAGTTAAAACAGTCCAAATCAGAGCCTAAAATAAACTGGAATTAAGCTACAAAAGGCTAGAAAATTAAGCTAACAAATAGAGCTAACTAGGCTAGCAAACAAGACACAAGGAGGGGAGGCTAACCCCTCCAAATTTGGACTTCAAAACATGATTTTTACCACTAAAAATACAATGATATTCAGTGTTTAAAAGCCCAAAAAAAGATAGTTTGAAAGTGGAAAACAAAGGTAGAAAGGCCTTATGAACAAAGAATAAAGAAGGCTGATCCACCCCCTAACCTTAAATGGGCTCTAACCACCAATTTTATCCCACAAACTAGAGTTTTTACAGTTCAAAAACAGCCCAAAAACAATGGAAAAAAGATAGAAAACAAGTATGCAAAATAATTTTAAAAGACAAGTATTATACCTCTTGAAGCAAAGATCAACTTTAGGCAACAATTCAAGCCAAAACCACTTTCTAGAGCTCCAAGAAAGCCTCAAGGAACCTCAGCTCAAAGATGGTCAACTTTGGTTAAGGAGTTGTGGGCAAAAGTGTGGTGTATATAGGCTAATATGCACAAACTTGCAAGAGAGAGAGAGAGAGAGAGAGAGAGAGAGAGAGAGAGATTTTTATTCCAAATTTTCTAACCCTCAAAAATGGGGGAGGAGACCCCCTATATATAAAAAAAACATGCATTTGGCTGATATAAATCCATCCATACATGTGTATGAAGATAGAGGCAATTGTGGTAATAGTTGGCACAACTGTCACCAAAATATCTGAAAATAAGCATTGATGGCCGGCAGGCCACCAGTATTGGCTGGCAGGCCACCACAGATGGCCGAAAGACAAAAGGGGTGGCCGACAGCCTCAAAAAGTGGCCGGCTGGCCACCAGGGGTTGTAGGCTTGAAGGTTTAGTCCAAAACAAGGCATAGAATGGATAGGGTTTTGAAGTCTCAAAGACATGGCATTCTGTCGAGATCTTCAGGCACTAAAACGAGCACATGCAATCATAATCATCGAGTGCATAAGTGATGACGTCCAAGTCTTGAGGACGGTCAAAAATGGGGTGTCTACAGTTGCCCTTCTTTGACAGAACTCGGAAGTCATGAAATGACGTGAGTAAATGTCAAAGCCTAGAGGCGACCCATTTTGACAAGGCCGAAAGACTTGGACAAACAAACAAGACAGAAAAAAATTGGTTGTGCCCATAGGCTGCCTACATATCTCTTTGCGAGGAATCAAACCAGCGTAGTTTTGGGGCGATGCAAATGATGTGCATGCAAAACAGTTTGAAGGTTGGACTTATACATTTCGCGAAGCCGACCATGTTGAAAACTCATGAGCATGCGAGATGATGCATTCGGCAATAACAAGCTCGATAAGCAAGAATGTATATAACAACATATGAATGAGCAGCTTCAAGCTTAAAACTAACACAGGTTTTGCATATAAGAGATAAAACACACTCTAACCTTGCCAAAACAAGAGACGAGGAAAGAAAACACCACTTAGGGTTGCGTTTCATGCATTTGGAGAAACCGAGAAAATCGCTCGGGGTCGTGTTTCACACGTCTCGAGAAACAAAGGAAAAATTGCTCAGGCTCGCGTTTCACATGTCCCGAGAGAAATAATCGCTCAGAGCCGTGGTTCGTACGTCTTGAGAAAAACTGCTTGGGCGCGTGCTTCGCATGTCCCCAGATGAAACCCGCCCAGGGCCGCGCTTCACATGTCCTGAGAAACACCGCTCGGGCGCGTGCTTCACACGTCCAGAGATGAAACCTGCCCAGGGCCACACTTCACGCGTCTTGAGAAACCAAAACCACTTGAGGTTGTGTTTTACACGTCCCAAGATGAAACTCGCCTAAGGCTGCGCTTCACGCGTCCTGAGAAACCAAAACTGCTCGGGGCTGTGTTTCACACGTCCTAAGATAAAACCCGCCCAAGGCCGCACTTCGCACATCTTGAGATAAACAACCGCATAGGGCCGCGCTTCACACATCCTAAGAAAAACTACTCGGCGCGTGCTTCGCACATCCCAAGATGAAACCCGCCCAGGGTCGTGCTTCACGCGTACTGAGAAACACAGCTCGGGCGCGTGCTTCGCACGTCCTGAGATGAAACTCTCCCAAACCCGCACTTCATGTGTCTTGAGAAACCAAAACTGCTCGGGGTCGTGTTTCACACATCCTGAGATAAAACCTGCCCAGGGCCGCGCTTCGCGCGTCCTAAGAAAGCGAAACCACTCGAGGCCGTATTTCACACGTCCCAAGATGAAACCCACCCAAAGCCGTGCTTCGCATGTCCTGAGAAACCAAAATCGCTCGAGGCTGTGTCTCACACGTCCCAAGATGAAAGCAAAGTGAATATGTGCAATAGATGCACAAAGTGAACAAGTGCGATAGATACACGAGTAAAATGAGTGCGATAGATGCACGAAGGTGAACAAGTGTGATAGATGCATGAGTTAAAGGAGTAGGCTCTCTTACTGGGACATGAATAATGTTATCCGGAACTCCTTTGAATGAACCATACATACAATATCGTGCATTTCTTCGAATGAACTGTACATACAATATTATGCATTTCTGTGCAAGAAAGAAACTTAACAAGTGCAATACAATAAGAATGCATGTTCTATGCAAGACAAACAACCAAGATACAATGTTAATTGAAAGCATGACAAAAGCATATCCTATGCGTAAAACAAGTGCAAAAGCATATTCTATGCATGATTCATAATAGATGCAAGATGCACATCCAACATACATGTGAAATGCATGTTCCATGCAAAATGCACATTCACAAAGTGTAATTTAACAAAAGCAAATTCATGGCAACTTCCAATTTACCTCGCGGAAGAATTATAATATGTTTAAAGGATACATCTCGTTCATGTTGACAAGTGATGATCATCGTGCACGGAAAATACAGTTTTGAGCTTCTACATAAACAACTTGAACCCAATAGTGAACCTTTCTTGCATTTCTTGGAAACCAACGATGCAAAACAACATCAAGACTTCAAGGGAGGCTGCCGGCCATTTGCCGGCCACAAGAGGAGGTCGCCGGCCATCTGCCGGCCTTCAATAATTGTTGTCGGCCACCCGTGGCAGATTCGGGGCAATTGGGACTTTTTGCCGTAGGTCTTTAAGTATAGAGCTTGGCACTTCATTTCCACACAACCCTAAGGTCGAAATTCCTCCATCTCTCTCTCTCTAGACACTTCTTCTCTCTAGATCTGCGCTTTCTATGCATTTTCCAATGCCCCACACGAAGTGTATTCGCTAAACCCTCTTTGTTTCCTCCGTTTTGAACCGATTGAAATTTGATTTTGGTGCTTTTCTTTGGAGTTTCACCACTTGAGGCTTGTTCTCCTTGAGTTTCTCTTGGGTTTTGTGCCTTTTCCCGGGCTTTGACTTTTTCTTCCATTTTCTCTCTCTTAGGGTTGACTTTTTCTAAGTTTTCCCTTTTTTCTCTATTTTTCTTCATTTTTTGACCATTTTCTCATCTTCACTTTTTCTAACCACCAATTTTAGCCCACAAAAATAGAGTATTTACAATTCAAAAACAGCCCAAAAACAGTGGAAAAAGATAGAAAAATAAGTATGCAAAATAATTTTAAAAGACAAGTATTATACCTCTTGAAGCAAAGATCAACTTTAGGTAACAATTCAAGCCAAAACCACCTTCTAGAGCTCCAAGAAGGCCTTAAGGAACCTCAGCTCAAAGACGGTCAACTTTGGTTAAGGAGGTGTAGGCAAAAGTGTGGTGTATATAGGCTAATATGCACAAATTTGCAAGAGAGAGAGAGAGAGAGAGAGAGAGAAATGTAAAGAGAGAGAGAGAGAGAGAGAGAGAGAGAGAGAGAGGAGACACACACACACACACACAGAGGGAGAGAGAGAGAGAGAGAGAGAGAGAGATTTTTGTTCCAAATTTTCTAACCCTCAAAAATGGGGGAGAAGACCCCCTATATATAGAAAAAAACATGCATTTGGTTGATATAAATCCATCCATACACGTGTATGAAGATAGAGGCAATTGTGGTAACAACTGGCATAGGTGTCACCAAAATATCTAAAAATAAGCATTGATGGCCAGCAGACCACCACAGATGGCCGGTAGACACAAGGGGTGGCCAACAGCCTCAAAAAGTGGCCGGCTGGCCACCAGGGGTTGCAGGCTTGAAGGTTTAGTCCAAAACAAGGCATAAAATGGATAGGGTTTTCAAGTCTCAAAGACAAGGCATTCCGCTGAGGTCTTCGGGCACTAAAAGCGAGCACATGCAATCATAATCATCGAGAGCACAAGCGATGACGTCCAAGTCTTGAGGACGATCAAAAATGGAGTGTCTACAGCTGCATTTAACTTATGTAATACTTCGCACATGTATGCTTGTGGGACAAGTTTGATATTGGTGAGGACTTCCATACTGATGAACAAGCTCAAGAGATTGTTGATAGAAAGGCGTATCTCTTGTACAAGGATTGGAGGTACAACCTAAAGCAATATTTCCTCGAACTTGAAGAAGAGGGTGTTGTTGACCCCTATAGTCATCTGCCTACAAGAGTTTGCTTAGATGATTGGAAACATACGATTGACGTGGCTTGGAAAGATGATTCTCATGTGGTGCGAAACATTTACAAACCACTCTATTGCTTTAAAATTGTATAATGCCTTGATATGTAATAATTGTTGCATCCCTACATTTTTTTAGAAATGATCAAAAGCTGGTAAATCAAACAGGAGTATGCTACCATACAATCATACAAGTGGATTTCAATAATTTCCAACAGTAATGTCGAACATGGATAGAAATTGTTCATTTGAAAAATATATGAATCACTCATGTAACCAAAAGTCATGGTTAATACTTTGACAAATTAATTTTGTTATTTGAAATTAATAAGTAGGTGAGAATGGAGAGTTGGATTTTCCAAAATTTTATGCGAAGTCACACAAGTCGAAGAAGACTAACAAATGGATTCATCCCAACTGCGGTGAGCTACATGTAAGTATTGAACTCTTTGTGTAGTCGTATTTAATATTAATTAGTATCTTGGCACAAAATTTCATGTTATTCCTTGTTCATTTGTTGAATCATCTACCATTTTTTTTATTTTTTATTTTTTTTATTTTTTTATTTTTATTTTTGTAATTGACAGGATGAGATGCTGAATCTACAAGTGGCAGCCAGAGAAGCGAGGACACCATTGACACAGGAGGAACTCTCACGGCAAGTGCTTGGGCAGAAAAAAAATTACCTAAGTGGATTTGGCATTGGCCCATGACCTTCTTCGCCAGGCAATGAGAGCCGAGATGGAGGTTCTTCATGAGGAACGCGAAAAAGATCAGGAAGAGTTGATGAAGGAGAAAAAAGAGCGCCAGAGAGATCTTGAAGAGATGATAAGGGAAAGAGAGGAGATGATGAAACAAGTAAAAGAAGGGAAAAAAAAAAGTAAGAGAGGAGATGATGAAAGAAGTAAAAGAAGGAAAAAAAAAAGCAAGGGAGGTGGAACCAAAACAACTTAATCGTCTAAACAATGTGGTTTTACTACACACAACTTTGTTGCAGGGTTCAGATGGTCATCGTCTTGTTTGGTAAGAAGAATTTCATTCATATGATAATAAAAGTTCTACAAAAATACTTCACATATTGACAATATTGTTTTCGAGAACTTGGAATTGTTCTGACATTGTAGAAATAAGAGGAGAAAAGAAATGTGACATTAATTTATTAACTAAATCGTTAATTATGTAAAAAAAATGAGAGGAGCGAAGAGAATATTTAATGATGCAGATTTCCCACGTTATCACAATGATGGAATTCTGTTAAATGATAAGCCTAAAAAAAAAATAGAGGACCAGTGGCAAAACGTCTTAATTAGCGTGCCTTAAACTTAACTGAAAAGGGGCGTTATGGGGGCAAAAATGCAAAACAACCCCCGAACCACCGTACGGATGTCACGACCACCTTCCCCGTGACAAATAGGACCTGTGACAACAGACAAAATGTAATTAGCACGTGCAGGCTGGGAGTTAGAGCAACAAAATGCATTAAACTTAATCGAAAAAGGGCATTAAGGGGGTGAAATTGCGAAACAGCTTCCGAACTACTGTACGGATGTTACGGCCAACCTATCTATGACAAATAGGACCTATGACAATAGACAAAATGCAATTAGCACGTGTAGGTTGGGAGTTAGAGTCGAAAATACCTTAAACTTAACTGAAAAATGGCGTTAACTTAAGGGTGCGAAAATGTGAAACAACCCTGAAACCACTATACATATGTCATGGCTTGCTTTCCCGTAACAAATAGGACCTGTGAAAATAGATGGAATGTAATTAGCACGTCTAGGTTGGGAGTTAGAGCCGAAAACACCTTATACTTAGCTGAAAAATGGTGCTAACTTAAGGATGCAAAAATGTGAAACAGCCCCATAATCACTATATGGATGTCATGGCTAGCTTTCTCGTCACATATAGGATCTGTGACAATAGATGGAATGTAATTAGCATGCTCAGGTTGGGAGTTAGAGCAAAAAACGCATTAAACTTAACCAAAAAAAGGCGTGAAGAGGGCAAAAATGCGAAATAGCGCCCAAACCTCCGTATGGATGTAATGGACACATTCTCTGTGACAAATAGGACCTGTGACAATAGACAGAATGTAATTAGCATGTGTAGGTTGGGAGTTAGAGCCGAAAATGCCTTAAACTTAACGGAAAAATAGCGTGCAAAAATGTGGAATAGCCCCAGAATCACTGTATGGATGTCACGACCCACTTCCTCGTCACATATAGAATCTGTGATAATAGATAAAATGTCATTAGCACACATAGGTTGGGAGTTAGAGCCAAAAACAGCTTAAACTTAACCGAAAATTGGCGTTAAGGGGGCGAAAATGCGAAACTGCCCCCGAACCACCGTACAAATGTCACACCCACCTTCCCCATGAAAAATAGGACTTGTGACAACAAATGGAATGTAATTAGCACGTGTATGTTTGGAGCTAGAGCCGAAAACGCATTAAACTTAATCGAAAAAGGGTGTTAAGGGGGCAAAACTGTGAAATAGCCCTGAACCACCTTACGGATGTCCCAGCTAGCTTCCTTGTGACAAATAGGACTTGTGACAACAAACAAAATGTAATTAGCACATGCAGGAAGGGAGTTATAGCCGAAAACGCCTTAAACTTAACTGAAAAAAGGCATTAAGGGTGCAAAAATGTGAAACATCACCAGAACCACTGTATGGATGTCACGGCTAGCTTCCTTGTGACATATAAGACCTGTGATGATAGACAGAATGTAATTAGCACACGTAGGTTGGGAGTTACAGCTGAAAACGCATTAAACTTAATCGAAAAAGGGCGTTAAGAGGGTGAAAATGCGAAACAGCTCCTGAACCACCATACTAATGTGACAGCAACCTTCCCTGTGACAAATAGGACCTATGACAAGATATGGAATGTAATTAGCACATGTAGGTTGGAAGTTAGAGCCGAAAATCCCTTAAACTTAACGAAAAAAAGGGCGTTAAGGGTGTGAAAATGTGAAACTGCCCCAGAACTACCGTATGGATGTCATGATTAGCTTCCCCATGACATATAGGACCTGTGACAATAGACAGAACGTTATAAACACACATGGGTTGGGAGTTAGCGCTGAAAACGCCTTAAACTTTACTAAAAAATGGCGTTAAGGGGGCGAAAATGTGAAACATCCCCTGAACCGCTGTACGGGTGTCACGACCACCTTCTCCATGAAAAATAGGACCTATGACAATAGACATAATGTGATTAGCACGTGTAGGAGTTGAAAACGAATTAAACTTAACCAAAAAAAGGGCGTTCAAGGGGTGAAACTTTGAAACAGCCCCTGAACCATTATATAGATGTCACAGCCAGCTTCTCCAAAACAAATAGGATATGTGACAACATTTAGAATGTAATTAGCATGTGTAGGTTCGGAGTTAGAGCCGAAAACGCATTAAACTTAATCGAAAAGGACGTTAAGGAAGCAAAAATGTGAACCAGTCCCCGAACCACCGTACGGATTTCACGACCACCTTCCTCATCACAAATAGGACCTGTGACAACAAATGGAATGTAATTAGCACATGTAGGTTGGGAGTTAGAGCCAAAAACTCCTTAAACTTAACGGAAAAAGGTGTTAAGGGTGTGAAAATGTGAAACAACACCAGAACCACCGTATGGATATCACGGCTAGCTTCCTTGTGACATATAAGACCTATGAAAAGAGATAGAATTTGATTAGCACACGTAGGTTGGGAGTTAGAGCCGAAAATACCTTAAACTTAATCAAAAAATGGGGTTAAGGGGGCAAAAATGCGAAACAGCCCCCAAACCATTGTACGGATATCACGACCACCTTTCCAATGACAAATACGACCTATGACAATAGACAGAATGTAATTAGCTCGTGTAGATTTGGAGTTAGAGCCGAAAACGCATGAAACTTAACCCAAAAACGACATTGAGGGAGTGAAACTACCCCCGAATCACCATAAGGATGTCACGGCCAGCTTCCTTGTGACAACGAATGGAATGTAATTAGCACGTGTTGGTTGGGAGTTAGAGCCGAAAATGCCTTAAACTTAATCGAAAAATGGCGTTAAGGGGGCGAAAATGTGAAACATCACTAGAACCACCGTATGGATATCACGGCCATCTTCCCTGTGACATATGGGACCTGTGACAATAGACGAAATATAATTAGCAGATGTAGGTTCGAAGTTAGAGTCGATAACGCCTTAAACTTAATCGAAAAAGGGCGTTAAGGGTGCAAAAAGGGAAACAATCCCAAAACCACCGTATGGATGTCATGGATAGCTTCCCTGTGACATATAGGACTTGTGACAACAGTCAGAATGTCATTAGAACACGTAGGTTGGGAGTTAGAGTAAAAAATTCCTAAAATTTAACCGAAAAAGGGCGTTAAGGAGGCAAAAATGCAAAACAACCCGAGAACCACCATAGGAATGTCATGGCTAGCTTCCTCATGACTAATAGGACCAGTGACAACAGTCAAAATGTAATTTGCATGCGTAGGTTGGGAGTTACTGCCAAAAACGCCATAAACGTTTTCAAAAAATGGAGAGTTTGACATCCAATAAATTTTCAACATTTTGATTGTAAATGGTGCCATTATTTCATCATATATGGTGGTTGTTTGGGTGGTAAACGTATTAAGAAAGCATGATTTGGTGATGGAGATAACACTGTAGTTACTCATTTATTTTACTTTGACTAGGAAAATGGGAATGAAGAAGAGTTAAAATAAATGTAAAACCAAAACATTCTAGCAATAAGCATTTATTTTATGAAGAGGTATGCTCCTAAAAATTGTATCTTTTGTAAATTGAAATCAAGTTTGGAATAAATCTTTCTTGATACATATATATGATTGTATTTCGGAAAAGGCTTTTATAGATTGTTCTACCTTAAATGCATGTTATTACAACCTTTTTCTTATGTCTGAATCAATTGATATTTTGTAATGGGTGGAATTTTGTTTTTATTTTTTGTCAATGGCTTTTGGCGTTTACTTGTGGATAGTCTATATATATATATATATATATATATTTTATGGTGGACACTTGACACTGTTGTATAATCTTGCTAACTATGTCGTCCTCTGCTTATGTGTAGATTAGTATTACTGATACATATAACTTTGTAATTCAACTGATAGTTGCTGGTGTGGCATATAGATCGCCTTTTGTTGTGGTACAGATTACAATGGTAATTTATACCACCCCAAATAGCCATATTGCATGGTAGTAAATATATTTTTTGAATATGGAGGGTTGAATTTTTGTATGGAAATATAATTTTAGTTTGGACATAGTTGGTTTGTATGGAATATATACATTTAAAGTTATTCATTTTTGGCTGGTTGGAAGTAATATGGATTGTGGAATGATTGATAATTTTACATTGTGGAATGATTGGTAAAATATGTATTTTTTTTTTTCATATACATACTACATGTTGCACGGAATATTGACAGGTTGTGGAGAAATTAGAATTTTGTGATAAAACATAACAACATTTTTTTGGTGACTAAGCAATTTGTAGTAAAAAAGGAAGTACATATTTTAGTGACTAAAATGTTAGTGGCTAAAACCAAATAAAAATTTTCAGAACACCATTATGGCGATTATAAAGCGTAGTGCCAACAAAAAGCAGACATTAGGTGACTAAAACTTAAAAAATAATCAGACATTTGGTGACTACAAGTTCAGTAGTGAAAAGTGTGAGACTTTTGCCGACTAAATGTTAGGCAAAACACAAAATATTTTCCTACTAAAAGCTTAGTAGCAAAAAAAGTCAGACTTTTAGCGACTAAAAAATTAGTAGCCAAAAAGGAAACTAGACTTTAGGCGACTAAAACCTTAGTAGCCAAAAACAATCCAACATTTGGCAACTAAAATATTTTGTAGCCAAAAAATTTTTGATGAACAACAACACTTTTGCCGACTACAAGTTTAGTAGCGAAAAATGTCAGACTTTAGGCAACTAAACTTTTAATAGCTAAAAATACAATCACACTTTAGGCGACTAATACATAGAGTAGCTAAAAAAATAATAGGAGGAACCAAAAAAATTTTTGCAACTAAAGGTGATATTTAATTTTTTTTCCAATACTTTTGGTGACTAAAAATTTAGTCGGCATTTCAGTACATTTGGCAACTAAAATAATTTTAGTAGCCAATTACCTTTCCCGACAATCCTTCAACGACTACTCTTGCGACCAAAAAATTTAGTCGCTAAATAGTTTCGACGACTAAAGTTGACTTTTGGCAACTAAAAATTTAGTCGCCAAAAGTGTAAATTCTTGTAGTGTGTGCCTGAGTGACTCGATGGACCTTCTTGTGGAGATATATTTTAGAGACATAGTGCCACTTCACAGGGTTCCAGTGACTATCGTCTTGGATAGGGATCTGTGTTTCATGGCTCGGTAATGGCAGAGCCTACAAAGTGCCTTGGGCACTAAGTTGACTTTAGTACCACCTATCATCCTCAGACTGACAGGCAGTTCGAGTGCACTATTCAAATTCTAGAGGACATGCTTCGGGCTTGTGTTCTCGATTTTAAGGGCTCCTGAGAGAGGCATTTGCCTTTGGTAGAATTTGTCTAAAATAATAGCTTTCAGGCAAGTATTGGAATGGCATCTTTTTGAGGCCCTATAGGGCCGACCATGTAGATCACCTGTGCATTGGGCCAAGGTGAGTGATGCACCTATGTTTGGTCTGGAATTAGTCCAAGATACGACGAAAAATGTCGTACTTATCCGTAAGAGGTTGGTTTCGACTAATAGTTGCCAGAAAAGCTATGCTGACCAAAAGAGGAGACTTTTGTCTTTTGAGGTGGGAGATCATGTGTTTCTTAAGATCTCACTGAGGCGGGGTTTGATGATATTTGAGAAGAGTGGGAAGTAGTCTCTGAGATTCACTAGGCTTTTTAAGATTCAAGAGCGGATCGGGAATGTAGTATATCATTTGGCCTTGCTGCCCTAACTTTTCGGGGTTTATGACGTGTTTCATATCTATATTCACATGTGCTGGACTGGACTGGACCAATTTAGAGGTAGATGAGGATGTCTCATATGAGGAGAGACCCGTTCAGGTGTTAGATACTCGGGATCAAGTCTTTAGACGCAAGACTATTTTGTGACGTCCGAAGTCCTTTCCAAGCAATTAGAGTATATTAATTTGTAATTTCTATCTCTTTTTATTGTCCTTGTCACTATTGAACCCTTTGAGTCTCGTGTTGTTTACCTATTCTTTTCATTATGGTTGTTCATATACATTCTAGTGTGTTCCAAGGTATCATTTTGCATCTTTGGGTGTTAGAGTGTATACGGGAATGGTGGGAATGCTTGAAGGTTATTTTGTTAAGACCGCTGGAGTGGTACTTTCGTCGCTCGAGCAGTAACGTCGTCTTTCCAGAATTTTGTTATGAAGTCTTTAATATTGGGAGTATTCTTTCACTGCTCCAACAAAGGTTCTACAACTCGAGCAATCTGTTTATAGAGGATAGAAATTTTGAGAATTTGAATTCACCCCTTGAGCGGTTTGTCCGTAGTCAGCTTTGAAAAATGTGTCCAATCACTTAAACGTTGAGTCCTTACACTCTTCTCCTTCACTTTTCATCTCTCTCTCTTTACATTTCATTTTCTCACTTTTCTCTCATCTCTCTCTAGAAAACACCTACCAACCTCATCAATTCCTTGATCTTTCTCAATCCATTGGGATTTTGACCCTAGAGCATTCATTAATATTGGAGAGCTCGTTAAGGGTTACGTTATGTGCGGTGGAGATTGGATTTTGACATCATTGATTTTGAATCTTTTCTCATCCTTTCTTCCTAAAACTTGAGGTAGGGAGTTTTTTTTTGAGTTATATATATGGTTTTAGCATGTCTTCTTTATCTTTGCTAAGATTTTGCATAAAGGGTTTGAGATTTGAAATGTGGGATTTTGGAAATGTTGAAATGTGACTTTTATCATACTAAAGTTCAACTGAAAATGATTTTATGAACTTGTGAACCTCTTAGGAACCTATGTAGGAAAATGTCTTAAAAAAAAAAAAAAAAACCCTATTTTCTCAAACCCTAGATTTGGGGAAATTATGGAAAATTAGAATTTTGTGAAATAATTATGAAGTTGCTATAAATTTCTTAGAGAAAAATGATGAAATTTCTTTTGTTGTTGGATTGCGATATCCATGGGATGGACAAACTTTGTGTTTATATGATAGCCATGATTCTGTGTATGCTCGGACTATTAAATGAAAGTGAACATTGATTGTGAATGTGAAATGATATCATATATCACATGGATATGGATTTTTGGTTATGATTTGAGAAAATGCTGAGAATTGTAGAATATAACGATGGAACTTTATAATTGCATCTTATTTCATTATTTTGCATAGTTTTGAATATATTTTATTATGGCTATGCCTTGGGAATTGATTTATTATTTGAAGAAAACAATTGAAAATCTTGAAATGTTTTTGGGGTAAACACGTTTGGTAAGTCTGGATAGGGGGTGTAGATGGTATTGTTTAAGTTAGTCTGAGTGTCCAAGGTGAAAGACCGAAAACATATGCGAAGGAGGTACCACATGCCTTCTAGTTAGGAGCCGGTAAAGTGGGAGATTGGTAGTGCTTGATATGCCTATTTGCAGACACCAGCCTAGGGATTACCTGAGTCATATTAACCACTTTGTATTTAAATTTTGGAATTTATCGAGATAATGAATTGTCTTTAAATAATCATAGCATATGATTTTTTTTTTCCCGAAGGAATAAAACTTGTGATTTTGGAGCATGGCATGGTATTGCATTCATGTGATCATGACTGCTTAAACATATGTACTTTATTAAGATCTTCCTACTAAGCTTTGTGCTCACCCCTAGTGGATTGGCCAAGAAAAGGACGTGCTAATCCCGCCTAGCTAAAGGCGAGGAAATATGTCTTGAGAGCACGAGACTCTTTTATAATTTGTTGTATATTTTGACAAGCCAAGGGCTTTAATTGTATGGGCTTTGGGATAACCATCTTTTGTGTAACCGGGCTTAAGCCTTGGAACTTGTAGCATTCGAGCATTTATTTTGTGTTATTTCTTTTGTTTTACTTAATTTTCACACATGCTACGGATTCACCCTTTAAGAAGTTTGAATATGTATCGCATGTGGACCATTTTTGTAAATCTCTCACATGAATGAATACGAATATAGGGATGTGATAATTTGAGTTGAAGTTAGTGTGATTGGTCGAATTAATTAGACTTATCCTTATATCATAAAATTTGGGACGTTACATATTCCATTGGTTAAGGTGTCGTAGCAACACCACAGGGTCGAGGAAACGACTTGGGAGTGTGAGGCTGAGGTCCTAGAGAAGTATCCAAACTTGTTTTTTTAGTGTTTAACCCTTTCGTATTCATTTCATAACTTGTTATAATATGTGAATATTTTATAGATTTGAGATCACTGTGTTGAGTTGGAATGTTATGTCATTTATATGTGGAGCATGAGTTATTGTTTGTTATTGATGTATCGTTTTATTATCGTTGCCTTGGTTCAATTTCAGGGATGAAATTTCCTAAGGGGGGAAGTTATAGCGGCCCGGGTTAAGACCCAACCCTTTTTGCTCTTCGATTCAAATCCGATATTAACTGTTGTCATTACACTCGTTTTAGTCTTGTTAGTGATTGGGATTGGTTGTTTGAATTGTCTGGTATATTTTGAACACATTGTGAGTTAGTATTTCAAAGAAATTTCTGCCTATTTGTTATTGAGGTCGCTCGAGTGGTCTTTCGTTTCTCCTAGATTATGTGTTTGGATTCTAGACTTTTGGGAGTGGGGTGTTCTTCGCTTGAGCTCTCTCTTTGCAGGTCTGAATTTCTGAGAGGGGGTCATTCTTTGCTTGAGCGATGGTTAGTTCACTTGAGCGATCTGTTCTGCACGGTTGATGTTCTGAGAGTTTGGTTTCTTCACTCGAGCCATGAGTTGGTCGCTCGAGCAGTCTGTGCGTATAAAGCCATGGGGAAAAGATCTTTCCTTTCAATTTTTTCATTCCTATCTCTCTCTAAAAACTTTTTAAGCCATTTTCTTCACTCTCTCTCTAGTTCTTATATAAATCACTCTATACACTCAAATCTGTGAATCTCACCGCCTTGCTGCTTTGGGTTAAAGGGTAGAGCTCGGAGAGCTGATCACTTTAATTTCAAAGTCTAAGATCCATCTTTGTCAAATTTGGGGATTTATTCCTATTCTCTTCCAACTTTCAGGTAGGGATTCCTTTAACATCTTTGTATGATTTTCTTGCCTTGGTGCTATTGAATAGAGGAGTGTTTTAGGGTTTTATTTGGATTGATTTGGGATGATTTTGGTGTACAAAAGAGTGGTTTTCAAATGGATTCATGGGAAATGTTATGGAAATGGTTGTATTGATGATTAGGAATGAAATCTTGAAAATCTTTCTTTTAAACAAAATTTTAAAGAAAATAGATATTTTGTTGGAAATCATTGGTTTTGAATAAGGAGGTGAATGATGGGGATATGTTGGATCCTTATTAAGTTGGAAAGTGGAATGAAACTTGTATTGTTATTCCTATATTGATTTTGTTTTGAAATTTCTATCTGTTGGTTATAAATTATTTCTTATATAGAGATATCTGTTTTGAGCTATTGATGGATGATAGTTTTGATTGTTATAGAAATTGCATAATGACTAGATTAATTAAAACAATTCACTCATACATCTTGCATTGAACATCATTTCATATTTATACATTGGAAATGTTTCATGTTGAGAAAAAGAGGTGAATACCTTGGTGAATCTGATTAGGAGTGTAGTTGTGGTTATATTTATAGTTGAGCCAACAAAACTTTTAGGGAGGCTGTGCTTTGTAAAATTAATTTTACATATAAACTTCTTTTTTAAGTCTTTCAACTTTTTATTTAGAAACATCTTTTACGGAGAAGTGTTGTGGACTAGGACTTCTTGGTGGTGATGTTTATTGCATTCGGTAGACGTCACATATTCCATTTCACTCTTACCTATCAATTTGTTTGCTGGGAGGTCTTTTTTATTTTTAATTTTCTTTTAATGATCGTCATCAATGTTTCTAGGTTAAAATTTTTCATTACTTGGCTTGATCAATCGACTACATCATTAATGAGTTATGAATAACAATTACCTCATTTTGCATGTGGCTAGTCCATGTATCCATTAGTAGATATATAATTTGAAGGCCTGATGTTAGTAGATACTATTTCAGACCATAGTTATTAAAAATTAAAATTTTAGATTTTTTTTCGCTTCCAAATTTTGCTTTCTTTAATTTTGAACAGATGAGTAAGTTCATTCCTATGCTTCTAGTGGCCTCTAAACTAATTTGTGTCTTCATTATTCAGGTCAAAAATTGCTTGAAGAGATGCAAAATATGGTCAAAGAAGACCGACCAATAGAGAAGAACACTTTGAGTTTCGCTTAAGTTTTTTCAATTTTTGTAATGACATTTTTATTGGGTAATCACAGTAAAAAAACCTTTTATTTCTTAACTTTCTTTGTATATATTTTTTTCATTTATGAAATATATGAGGTTATTAGCTATTTGTATATGGTCAATGTTGTGATTCAAAGGATAGTTAATGATAGGTGTATTATAGATTATTCAAATGTGTACAAATATTGTTGATTATATTTTAGTTGTATATTAGATTTTAATTATGTGATAGTCACATTTTGTGGTATGAGACTTTTTATCACACGCACTAATCGTGATGAGAAATATATATAACTATGACCTTATCTCATTATTAATCATGGATTATTTAAGTTCAATCTCAGGCTTTATTGGTTATTAATCACATTTAAAATCTGTGATCTAAATATTTATTATCGCAGTTAAAACATATGATGGAATAATCTTTTAATGATGGTAAAAAAGTGTGATAAAAAATGACCCTTAACAATTACACCCTCAAAGATCACACTTTGATAGAATAGAAAACATGTGATTAACTAACATATATCACACTTAAATGTATGATCTATTTATGATTTTGTAGTAGTGAGTACTCTCTACTAGGACCCTATGTGAAAACCAACTTTCAGGTGTTGACGATATGCCTTTGCCAAGGACTTTACTTGGGAGGATCTTGGAGTTGAAGGCTTATTTATTTTTGTGTTGTAAATATCTTTTGTACAAGGCTCAGGCTTTTTAATTGTATTGGGTTTGACCCACTTTTGTTGTAACCAAGCATCGTCTTGGAAATATGTGGCCCTTAGGGCAAGAACTTCTATTTTCTTCTTTTGTTCTATGTATATCCGTCACATGCAATAGGTTCATAGCTTAGGGTTAATGAATGTATTAATGCATGTGATGTCATCTTTGCACCACAATAAAGGAATTGATGAAAGAGAGAATGTTCAGGTACTATTGTCTTTAATGAATGATTGAATCTTATGAGCAACCATATATTTGTTGAGCATTACCAGGGTATATGTAAGAGTTATTAGTGTATCTATGGCTATTATTTTGGGGCGTTACAATCTAAATGCCATCAATAGAAGAAGATTTACCAATCTTTTTCCAGTTATCGAAGTCAGTCACCAACTCCTCCATCTTTTTCATCATAGAATTTTGAGCTAAGTGGTGAATTCTACTGTGAAAAACATTTGAAAATTTGCCCTTAGGATTTCGATTTTCATCTTTGTTCTCATCTCCAGTTGCAAAAGAAGACAACTCGAATTTTACCATTGCTAGTTTGCAATTTTGAAACAAGAATATATTATTCTCTTGATTTTGGGCCTGAATTAATTTTAAAACAAGAAAATATTTATTCTCCTACTTTTGGGTCTGTTTTGAAGCCTAACAAGACTAGCCCAAGGATGAAAGTAAGGCTAGGGAATATATATTTAAAACCCAACTCTTGAAAAAGAAGTTAGCTTTCACTGATCCGACAGAAACATTTTGGACAATTCACCCGTTTGTAGTTTTTGAAAAATGTGGGTTCTATTTAATCCCAAAACCTTTTGGGTAGACCCAAATGTCTTGTGCACAATTTTCTTCTCCCTTTTTTTTTTTTTTCTCTGTTGTGCCTTGCTTCTTCTTCTCTATCTCTCTCTTCCTGTTTTTCGGCGATCGGCGACCAGTAATGACACCTTGCCTCTTCTCTTTTCCTTTCTTATATATAGCCACTAACAACCACCATCAATTGGGGTTCACCAGCAACCACCAAGCATCGACTCGTTGCTCTGCGCTCATCGACGAGGAAGGAGATGAGTTTTTGATGAAGAAGATGAGTAGATCTACTCAAATATAATATAGAGTAGATCTATATCAGATTCGGCTAGATCTAATAAAAAATAGTTGTCATAGTACAATTATCACTTTATATCTGTTTCTCTCCTTCGACCTCTCAGTTTTCTTTACTTTTTCTCAACTACACATTTCTATTTTCTTGTTTTAAATGAGAAAATTTTCAAGTTTCGAACAAGTTGTTTTCGAGTTTTAGTTACAGGCAGTGAAAACTGTAAAATTTTACGGTTTCCGTGTTTTTGGTGCTGAAATGAATCATGCTTTAAAATGCAAAATTTTACGGTTTTATAACATGATTTAGAACTGTAAAATTTTGTAGTTTTGTAACATGTTTTTGAATTTGATTAACAAGAATAAATGTTTAATAGAATCATTCTTTGAAACTTGCGTTTGGTAGAGTTTTCTAAAGCTGATTTGAGAATGGAGTTGTATTTTGAGTTTGTGAGTTTTGGAATTATGATTTGAGTGTGGAAAATTTGCTTGGTAAATGAGTTTTGAAAAGAGTTTTGAATTGAGTGGGGAATTTTTGATGTAACATATGATATTTGATACAAAAACTTACAACTCATAACCAAACACACAACTCAAAATTCTATTAAAGCTCATAAAAAACTTTAAAAAATTCAAAAAATATTTTTTATTGAATATATAAAAATCAACATGTGTCAATTGCAAAAATATATATATTGCATTGTTTCAGTCAACCGTCAGGACGACTGGTGGGACGTCCAGTGGGACAACCAGTTAGCCCAAATTTTCACTCATTCGACCGTGTTTTCAAAAGTGAGTGTGGAATTAATTTTTGAAAATCATAAATAAACACCATGTTCAGAGCTCCACCAAACAGAGCACATTTTACAGTTTCAAAATTTGCTTTTTAGTCTGATCAATATTGGAGATTAATTTGCTTTAAACCCTACAAAAATTGAAAAATAATATGTCTTTTGACATTGTTATTGTTTGTTTTTGTTGTTGTTGTTGTCTTTTTTTTCCCCCCTCTTCTTTCAATTTATCAATTATAGCGGCTCGGGTTAAGACTTGACCCTTTTATACTCTTTGATTTACAATCTGACAAATATGGTTGTTGTTCATACTTATTTTAGTCTTCTTGTTGATTGGGATTGGTTGCTTGGAGTTGTTGGATTTGGTTTCGATCAGGTTGGGAGCTGTATTTAAAAGGAAATTATGTCTGTTTGTTGTTGAGTTCGCTCGAGCGGTCTTTCATTTCTTCTAAAACTTGTGTTGAAGTCTGAACCTCTGGGAGTGGGTTGTTCTTCGCTTGAGTGGTCTTTCATTCGCTCGAGTGGTATCTTTGCTGGTCTGAATTTATGAAAGGAGGTCATACTTCGCTCGAGTGGTGGTTAGTTTGCTTAAGTGATCTATTCTGTGGGGTTCATGTTCTGGGAGTTTGGTTTCTTCGCTCAGGCCATGGTTTGGTCGACCAAGTTGTTTTCTATGTCTGACGCTCAAGCGGTCTGTGTGTATAAAGGTACAGAGAAAAGGTATTTTCTCTTACTTTTTGACTTCTTTCTCTCTCAAAGCTCTACAGCCAAAATTTCTTCCTTCCTCTCTCTAAAATATCATATAAACGTTTCCATACACCCCATAATCCTCTAATCTCACCATCTTGATGCTTTGGGATAAAGTGTAGAGCCCGTAAAGGTGAACGTTTTAATTGGAGAAGTTCAAGCTTTAGTCTCTGTCAAATTTTGAGATTTACTCCTATTATCTTCATATCTTGAGGTAGGTATTTCTTTAGTATTTTGTATGGTATTCAATCCTATTATGTGTTCCTTGAAAAGAGTGGTGTTTTGGGAGTTGTGGATTTCATTTAGGGCATGATTTGGGTTTATTTGGGGAGTATAAACGAGGGGTCTTCAAATGAGTTCTTGGGAAATGCTGTATGGTTGTATTGATGAGTTGAATTGAAATCTTGAAAACCTCTCTTTTAAACGAAATTTTGAAGGAAATAGATATTTTGTTGGAAAACCTTGGAAATCATTAGTTTGGAATAAAGAGGTGAATGATGGGGATATGTTGGACTTTTACTGAGTTGGAAAGTGTATGAAATATGTATCGTTATTCATATATTGAAATCTTGAAATTTCTATCCATTGGTTACAATTTATTTTTTTGTATAGAGATATATGTTTTGGGCTACTGGTGGAGGATAACTTTGATTATTGTACAAATTGCATGAGGATTAGGTTAATTAAAACCAGTTACTCATACATCTTGCACTTGAACATCGTTTCATATTTATCTATTGAAAATGTATCGTTTTAAGAAAAATGGGTGAATACCTTGGTGAATCTAGTTAGGGGATGTGGTTTTGGTTGTATCTATGTTGGCCTGTTACGCCCTTGAATTTATCACTCGAATACATTACCAATTTCCTTATAAAAGTCCATTTCCAAATTGTAGTTCTAGAAGTAAAATAAGTTAAATTGAATAAATGAGGTTCTCTTTTGTAGAATTATAATGATAGAAATGTTCAATATAAATATTCACAACACATGTCTCAAAGGGCTTACATGAAAGACTTTAAAACATTTAATCAGAACAAACCACCTCAACACTTCAATCCTTAAATCATTCATTTACAACTTACACCAGATGGACTCATAACACAATAAATAACTTCTTGATCTTCAATCTGTTGTAACTGACTCCATCCTTGAAAAATGGTTAAACAACATGGGATGAACACAAGGTCCAGTAGGGATCTGTAGTGATTCTCAACAATAAAATCAATAGATATACATGATCATAAAAGCTATAAGGTGATACATAAGTAATAATGTGTTATTGAATATGCAAAATAGATTACATACATAGATACTCTTTTGCAAAAAGCCCACTTAACGTATCTTATAGAATTTGTTTATTAACTTTTTTTTATTCCTATCAGAACTTAGTTGAATGATTTCTTTAAATCTCTTTTGCTTTAGATAAAGGTTTTAGGTCAGCTAATAATTTATTTCTTTTAGTTTATATTTCATACTCATTAATTACACCACAACTCGTCACCTTATTAATACCCGCAAACACCAAATACATACACATAACAACACATTTCACACATTGAAGTTATACAATTCAATTCGTTTCAATCTTAGCCCACTTACACATTTAAATTCTCCAATACCATTCATCACCTTCACACATACAAAATTATCACATAATTAATGACAACTATCCACATGTCAACATCTGGTTTCATCAACCAAGCCATTCCAACACAGTTTACTGGCCGCTACTTCGGAAGGAAAGTTGGAACCTATCTCAAGCGCTACGCTTTACTTGTGGCTAATTGGAAAGAAAGAGAAACCTCGATATAGCCCAACAATTCACATGCTTTACCAGGCACTAATCCGAAATAAAGGTGGGTGCTAATCCAAAATAAAGGTGGAAGCTCTATCAAGTGTCACGCTTTACTGATCACAAGTCAGAGGGAAACAAACCCTCTTTCCAAAAATTTAACCCATCAATTCCTTAATTTAATCTGGAAAAATTGCACCAACATCACATTTAATAATCAAGGTGGAATATAAACAGATATGATTTGATTTTCACACACTTTAATCATAACTTCTTTTATTTAAATTCTACAAGCCATTTAATATCATACACTTCCCATAGTTCATAACACCAAATTTCATCACCAATTACTATAACATGAACCCATCCCACAAGGATTGTTCTCGTAACATCTAATAATCAACATTCATACCCAATTCAACCAAGCATCAACTCAATTTCAAGAATCAAAGACCAATTGAAGAAAAATCCAATGTTAAAATAAAAAGTCAAAACTAGGGTTTGGATAAAATTTGGGGTTTTCTACCTTAAAGCACATAATCATGTTCCCTTAACACCAAAATTTCCATAATCTACTTTAATCACATGTTTAACTCTTTTGACTTGGAAACCCTAACTCCCTCTAGATGCTTTTCAAGAAAATTCGTTTCAACATAAGGTTTTATGTAATAAAAACATACCACCCATCTATTTATACGAAAATATTAAGGAGAAGCAAAGAAATCTCTACCTGTAGCAAGAAGAGGAAGACACCTGGAATACCAACTTCAACAAAAACACTATCTGCTCACATTGATAGAAAGCCCTCGTCATGTTCATCATTTTTGTATAAGGGACTAGGATAAGATTCTCATTAAAAGGAGATAAAATCAAAGGTTTAAAGAGCTTTGAAGCTCAACAATGATTGGAAAGAGAAAGAGAGGGAGAAGAGAGAAAGAATATAGAAAAATGAGCCAAAAAATGACTTTTTAAAATGCTGACTCCAAATAGACTGGTCGAGCATTAGAGACAAAAAATCGCTCGAGTGACATAAACTTCGCTCGAGTGTAGAACTTACACTCCCAGAAGTTCAGACCATAAAGAATATACTGCTCGAGCAAACATCACTTACTCTCAAAATCACTAGACCACAGACAAAGTATTGGATGCCCCGAAAGACTATATGAGTGAGCAAACCTTCACTCGAGCGATGAACAAAATGTTTAGGATGCTACATAGCCTGTGTGTCCTTGGTGAAAGTCCAGAAATCCACATGGTTAGGTGCCGATCCATTCGGTTATTACAGGTAAAATGGCTTTGGTAGTGTTTGTGTAGCCTACTGGCAAACACGTACCTAGAGATTCCTAATGTTGTGTATCCATTGCCCTCTTTTTTGATTTAAAAGTATCGATTTATGCATTGATTTATAAACATGGCATTACATTGCTTTGAAAGTGAAAAATGTAATGTTTTGGTAAGTGACATTCATGTGGATTCACTATATGACTTTGTTAAGCATCATACAGTATATTAATGTAATCTCTACTGGGCTTAGCTCACCTTATGTGGTAACAAACTTTCAGGTGCTCATGGTATGACTCCGCCAAGGGCTTATCTTAGGAGGATCTTGGAGCTAAAGGCTCATTATTTTTGTGTTATAAATATCTTTTGTACAAGCCTTGGGCTTTTTAATTGTATTGGGTATGGCCCACTTTTGTTGTAACCAAGTATCATCTTGGAAATATGTAACCCTTAGGGAAAGAACTCTTCTTTATTCCTTTTGGTCTATGTATATCCATCATTTCGGTGAGTGTCCGACGATATTCTTGACGTCCAGCTAACATTCTAGATATTCCAGCGACTCCTAGTGGCGTTCAGAATAGTCCGGTGATACTCCAATGATTTTCTGGTAATGTTGAACATTCTGGCTAATCTCCGATGACTGTCTAACAAAAGTCCGATGGTGGTGAGATGTGGCAGCATCTTTAAATTTAAAATATATATATAGGATTTTTTAGTAACAATTAAAAATAAGTTGGACTAATTGGTGCAACTGTTCTATTTTGGGACTAGATGGGTTTTAAACTATGTGTATGGGACCTACAGGTAAATGGCCCAAACAATTTTTGTTTTGTTTTTTTTGGCCTGTTCTCACATGTGTCAAAGCCAAATGGGCTCAGGGACATTCTTTATAGAAGAGACTACTATTAAATTAAAAAAAAAAAATGGAGGTCCACAATTTTATTGTATTTTATTTTTTTAATAGTACACATTTTTTTTTAATGGCAATTAAAAGTGCTATTGATGCTTCAAGAATTGAAATGCTTAATGGAAATAATTTCCAAGTATGAAAACGCCACATTTATTATCTTCTCACACATGAGAAAACTTGGCACACTCTATCCACTTATAAACCAAATGATTATTCTAATTGGGTTCCAAACAAGTGGATAGAGGATGATGTAATGGCAAAGGCACCTATGTTACACAACATGAAAGATAATATTATTCCGCTAAGAACATGAGACTACAAAACAAATGAGGGACGCACTAGAAATTAAGTATGGAGTTAGGTCAGAGACTCAAATTCAATTGTTCTTGGACAAATATAGTAACAATCGTATGAGTGATAATGACAGTGTTGGTGATCATGCTAATCAAATGGAATTAATTGCTAAAGAATTGTCCAACGCTGATCATCCTTTGTTGGACAAGATGTAAGTAACTACAATAAGTCTTCCATTCTCTTGGGATCATGTTGTTATATCTCTAACTCACAGTGACAAAGAGATTTCAATGGTAACCTTGCAGTGCTCTTAATTTTGAAAGAAGAAAGAATAAAGCAGAGGTGTAGAGAAGGCATGTCTTCTAACTTGTTGATGGCACAATCTTCGACACAGTCACAAAATAATTCTCACGTGCCATTCAACAAATGGAAGACTATCCATTTTAAGAAAAAATGGAAAAATGGATTCAAGCAAAGGTGGCAGGAGCAACAAAGGTGGCAAAATCAAGAACACAACGAGAATCAGTTGGGTCTATGCTACAATTGTAGTAAAAAAGGCCACATCAAAGCTGCATGTCCTCACAACAAATAGAGAAAGGAACACAAGCCCATTGGCATGACAGTTTCTAAAGCAATAGTAATTGAACCTTTATCAAATTCATGGTTGATTGGCTCTACTACAATTCAATACATAGTGCAAACCAAGGAAATGTTTGTGGACTTCATTAAAAAAAAGATTGGTGAACACAGTGAAATGCCCCCAAATAATTGATATAAAAATTGGTCTAATTAATTCATTTAACCATAATAAACTTAACTCAAGTGATCAAATCTCTATAATCATATTCCATTGATGTGAGAGATTTACAAGAACATCCACATGAAATACATATTCAATCCTCTCAAAGTTTGAATCCATAGCATGTGAGATAGTTAAGAGCAAGGAAAACAATTACAAAAGATTGCCTCATGGGCTACAAGTTTTAAGGCTTAGGCCTAGTTACACAAAAGTTGGTTATCGAACCCACACAAGTAAAGCCCTTGGCTTACCAAAAAAACTAACAAAAAAATAGATCCTCGTGGTCTCCAAAGACTTCTTACGTCCTTAATTAGGCGGGATCACAACATCATTTCCTGCACAAATGGACTACATCACTAGATCTTGGAGTCGCTACCTCATCTTTTGGGGAAATTAGAAAACCTACGACTCGTGCTAAAGGCACTGTCTGTCATAATTGAAGTGTCTCGGTTCGGGAACTTAGGTGTGAGAGGAGAAGGTCATGAATTGAGCAACCCACTCACCCAATCAAAAGATTGGCCTTTACTAAGTCATGATGTGATTTTTATAGTCGATATATGCTCATGTTTCGATTATTAATAATGCTAACATTACTATCTGAGGCAATCAAGTATAGATTGTGTTAACAATTTTGGTTATACTTTAATTTCATGCATTTTGAAAGAAAGCCTTTTTAGTACAAAGTCAGAAGCATAAGAATCAATCATATACCACACAATAACACAACCTGCATCCACCAACATTCATACAGATATTTCATCTAAGCATTTAGTCTCATGGTGTAGCAATGGATATTGTGAAGAAAAAAAACATGCACACAGTATGCCAAAGCATGAATGCCCACCTAGTACTCTGAGAAAGCCGAAAGAATATGTTAGAATACGTGGATGATCATAAATACAAGAAACTAATGCAACGCATATACAAAATGCATCTAAAGGGTCCGGCTACTAACGTATGATGTGTGTATCATCTCAAGATATGAGGTAGCGCACATAATCAATTTGGACAGGATAAAACCCACGAATGCACATGAGCAGAACTAGGGTGCATGAAAGATGGATGCAATACATGAATATGATAAATAAAACATGATGCTGTGTATATATAAAAAGCACGTAAAAAAAAGGGACAAAATGACGTGGGGTTGGAAGATTATTACAACAATTCAAAGAAGAAGGGGGGAGAGAAAATATTACAATAATTGAGTGAATAATAATGAAATGAAAAGATGTGGGATTGGAGAAATTATTACAACAATGAATAGATTCTGCCAAATTACTACTAAATCTAACAAATCATATTAAATAAATAAAGGAATTTGATCAGTAGCTCCAGAACCACCCGGGAGAGCACTTCCCAGAAACTGTCTATTCTGTTCTTGGGAAGATCATCTGGCCAGACAAAAAATGTGCTGACTGGTTGATAATATGGCCGACCAAATACTTCTTTCGTGGAAACTTAACTTGGGTCTAGAGAGATCCACAACAGAAGCCAAGCACATCTTCCAAAGAGTGCTCCTTCCTTCTACCTCTCGCACTTGCAGAGACCACTTAGGGGAGAGGTAGACAGGCCTTAACCCTTAACAATAACATATAACATATATGTACAATAGATATTTTGTGGCAATTCATCAAATCAAATGGATCAAAGAAATATCAAATTCAAACCCAAGAAATAGATGAGAACCTACATCATCTCTTCCTAAATAAGGGCAAGTTAATACCCAAATCCATGTTATTAATTGGAGAGAGTATATTAATGCACATAATTTCTTGGTGGAAGCTTTGCGTTTAAAGCAAGGGATTCATCAAAAGCTATTGAGAACTCTTTCTCTATTCATGGAACGATGATCTTTTCCACCTCTTTCCATGTTCATGAATGATTGAGAATAGAGATTCTAATACCCTTGACATAAAATCTCCTACTTTGCTTCAAAAAATAAAAACAATCCATGAAATGGAAAACCACAACCCTCTCAACATCAAATTCCAAGGATCATCCAAGTAATCCTATGAAACAACCATTCCTACTCACTAATATTGAGCACAAGTTGAAACACATGGATCAACTTGGTTAGATGATGAGATAGGTGAGGAGACGATGTGTAACAAGAAAAAAATCTACTCTATGTATTGAACTTGTGAATGGATGGCTACCTTTTACCTCAAATCACATCCACAAGGTTCCACAATGCATAACAACAATGGATTCGGATTTAAAAGATTCTAGCTATGGAAAGTAAGGAAATGGAGATAAGCTATGGAAAAACAATAAAAACTATCAACTCAATGGATGGGTGGCTACTTTCTACCCCTAACCACATCCAAAAGGACTTATTACATAATTACAGCAGGTATAGAACAAGAATAAAGCTAGAAATGAAGAACAAGAGAGAGAAGATGGTGAAAAGTGTAAGAACTTCACCTCTTGAAGATGGTAAGCTCTTTGGTTTTTCAAACCCTTTCTTGATACCCTCAAGATCCTCTAGGTATATCTTAGAGTGTCGAAGATCCTCAACAACTAGCTTAGAAGTAAGCTTTGATGGTGTTTTGACGAAGAAAAGTGAAAGAAAGTGAAGGCAAGTATGTGGAAGGTGATGAAAAATGAGGGAGCTTGTTGTAGGCCTTGGGCAAAATGTTCAACCCCTTAAAATGATATTTCATCCTTTACTTATAGAGTTTTGGACGTAAATATCGGAGATATTTATTAAAAGTGTGCAGAACAAGTTCAAATTTTTGAAAATGCTTCGTACCTGGAGAATTCAGCCGGTCGTACCATTTGGTGTCCGGTCGGAAGTATTTTGAGCTGGCCATGACATGTTGTCTAGCCAATTAAAAAATACATCGTTGGATCAACAAGGTAAAGTTATCACAAATTGAAACAAAAAATAGGTATTTTAGAGGATTTCACCATTTTTATTCATTCTCCTTATATCCCTTGCTCGGTTTATTTGAAAGAATACAACATTTTGATTTTTAAAAGATGAGCCTTAGGACATTGTGGATTGTCTGGAACTGTGCAACCAAACGTATTTTGAAAAGGGTTTCAACCGGTCGAAATGTATTTCGGCCAAAACAGGTGCTTGGTTAGTTTTAAGGCTTGATTCTTGGGCTTCTTTATAAGGGATTCATAGGATTAACACATCTTGGCTTTCATCATTGGGTACTCAAGAAAGAGTGCCCAAGTCTTAAGGCTAGTAAAAAATGGGGTGTCTATAGAAACACAATGAGTAGGGAAAAAGATGGTAAAAATAGTGGGATATCGTGCAAAGATGGCATAAATGGTGAAAAAGTCTAGAAAATGGGACAAAAAGCTCAAATGTTTGTGTGTTTATGGACTATATGAGGCAATGATGGGAACGAGATTACTTGCATGGATAGATATTCACATACACAAAGGAAACATACAGAAAAACTCCTGACATTCATGGAAATAATAAAAAAAATCACCCTAAACACTCGTATAAAGCCATAAAAGCATGAAACAATGAACAAAAGCCAGAAATGGGCAGAGAAGAGGTGAAAAATACCTAAGAATGAGCCAGAAGTAGCTGAAACTAGAAATCATTTGCTAGAAATGAAGGCCACGGAGTGAAGAATCTGAAAAGTCGAATGAAAACCCAAGCCACCAAGCAATGAGACAGCTCCAAAGTAGAAAATGGAGAACCTAGGAAGGAAGGGAGAGGATTTTTAGAAGTAGAAGTGAAGGAAATGAAGGGTTTTGAGGGATTTAAACCCTTTGGGTCATGATAGTGCCACATGCTACAGTCGAATGTGCATGGGCACATTGTTTGTACGTGCGCACAAGCTTGATACACGTGCACATCGGACAGATATGCACGTGGACATTTTGTGCTGGCCCACATGTAACCCTCATGCATGGCCACCCTATGGCACCCTCTGGACATCCTTGAGATACAAGTACATTCTCAACTCAAGCTTACATATTGGCACGCCTTTCCAGGCACACTATTTTATCATCCTACACACCAGCACACCCTTTAAGTCACATCACTAAAATCAGGATTGACATGCCTTTTAAGGGCCAACATTTTGTCATCTCAGGCATTCGCACACCTTTCTAGGAACCAACATTGACATGTTGAGGGATGCCATTTTTGGGGCTACCAAGCGCGCCCTACAGCTCAGACTCCCGATCTCTGATCTGATATCACTAGTACAATGTGAAATAGAAAATAAGAGTCCAAATCCAATAACTTTATAGAAAATCCAATTTGTTGCAAAATATTGCCAGAAATGGACTACATTGCTAGATTTTAGAGTCGTCACCTAATCTTTTGGAGAAATTAGGAAACCTGTAACTCGTGCGAAAGGCCACCGTCCATCATAACTAAAGTGTCTCGCGTCGGAAACTTAGGTATGAGAGGAAAATGTCATTAATTGAGCACCACACTCACCCAATGAAAGATCGGCCTCTACTAAGCCATAATATGGTTTACAATCAGGGTATATCCATATTCTAATTATTAATAATGCTACCACTACTATCTAAAACATGAAAATACAGATTGTGTCATTAATTTTGGTTATGCTTTGATTTCATATTTTTTTTTCTAAAAAAAAAGGTTTTCTTGAAGAAAATACACAACATAAGAATCATCTACATTCCAAAATAAGCAACACAACCTTCGTCTACCAGCATTCAAGTAGACATCTCACTTAGGGACTTAGCCTCATGATATAACAATAGATATGATAAGGAACACACACATGCAATATGTTAAAACCAAAAAATGCTCACCTAGTACTCCATGGCGTGTCCCAAGACATATACAAATTGGCAAATATGTATGATCCTATATACAAAATTACTAATGCAGTACATACATAACATGCATCTTGGAGTCTGGATACTAAGATGTGACATGAGCATCATCTCAAGACATGGATTTATGCATGTATTCATCTTTGAAGATAGTAAATCCCACAAATGCGGATGAACCGAACCCGAATGCATGAAAAATGGATGCAATATACAGACGTGATAAGGAAAACATGATGCAATACCGAAAGCAGGTAAATAAAAAGGTTAGAATGATGTAGGGTTGGAAGATTACTACAACAATTCGAATAAGAAAAAGGAGAGAGAGAGAGAGAGAGAGAGAGAGAGAGAGAGAGAGAGATTATTACAATAATGAACTGATTTAGCCTAACTACTACTGAATCTAACAAATCATAATGAATAAAGGAAGGAAACAGTCCAGGAGCTCCAGAATTGCCCAGGGGAGCATTCCCCAGAAACTGTGTGTTCTGCTCTGAGAGGGGGTGATCAGCCAAACACAAAGTGAGCTGGCCGCACGAGGAAGTGGCCTACCGATTTTCTTCTCCGACTGGGGAATAGATCAGTGCGGAATTCCAGGACAAAAGCCAAAAGGGTACCTTCTGGGGGGTGCTAAACCCCTCTGCCTCCTCTGTTGACAGGGAACACTCGGAGAAGAGGTGACTAGGCCAAAGCCCTCAACAATGATAAAACAAGTATATACAATGGATATTTTGCAATAAATCAACAATTAAGTTAATCAAAATCAAGAACGAATTCAAGCCCAAGAAAGGAATAGGAACCTACATCTTCTCTTTGTGAATAAGGGTAAATTAATACCCAAATTCGTGTTATTAAGTGCAGAGCGTAAATTAATGCAAATCATTTCTTGGCAGAAGGTTTGCTTATCAAAACAAGATATTCATCAAACTCATTGAAAAACTCCTCATCTAGTCATAGAACAAGGATGATAACATCCCTTTCTATGTTCACAAATGAATGAGAAAGGAGGTTTCAACTTCTTTTGATTCAAAATCTCTTGTTTTACTTCCAAAAAGCTCAATGAAAAGGGGGAGACACCACTTGTCCACATCAAATCCCATACATCATCTAAGAAATCCCATGGAAGAACTCCTAGCACTCATGGTAGTGGAGTAAGGAGTTGAACCACATGGATTAACACACTTGAGAGATAAGATAAGTGAGGATAAAGAGTGCAATAATAAGAAAAACTACCATACTTATTGAGCTTGTGAATGGATGGCTAAAACTACTCCCAATCTCATCCAAAAGTATCCAAAATTCATATGAACTAGATAGTTAAAGCTAAGCAAGGAAACAAGGAAAAGGGTATCAAATCAATGGATGGGTGGCTAAGGCTACTCCTTCTACATCGATGAGGAGTTACAACAATCACATAATTGAAAATAGAGTTAGAACTAAAGACAAAGTAGGGAGAAGATGATCAAAGAAGCAAAGGATTCACCTCTTTATGAGGATGAGTTCTTTTTGTTTACAAACTTTGCTTAAAGCCCCTCAAGAACTCTCAGGTGTGTTATTTTATGTCAAAAGTCCTTTGTCCAGAGCTTAGGATCAAGTACGGGTGTAAAAATGGCCTCAGGCTCGTGGGTGGCCCGAAGCCTGCCCGAGTCTCAAGGTGGGCTCGACCCGGTTAGGCTCAGGCCCGAGCCCAGCCCAGGACCTTGGGCCTGGGCCTTGCATTTGAAGCCTGGCTGGACCCATTAGCCTGGCCTAGTAAAAAAATTTCAGGCCTTGCGGCCAGCCTGGCCCAACCAGCCCTCTCTCTGCCAATAGTCAAATATCAAAAAATAAAAAAATAATAAGAAATGGGGTCATTTTCATGCATCACTCTTTATTCACATCATCATTGCAAGTTGCAACGAATGAAAAATAAAAATAATAAAAAAATAAAAATTAATTGGGGCAGCTTTGTGTAGACGTCCCCGAACGCCCCGGGAGGGTTAAGTCCCGTTCCGTTCATATTGGGGTCACTACAGTTCAAGGACTCAAATGTCACGGTTCTTAATCTTGAACCAAAGAGTCCAAATCCGGCAAATCGATTTTGAAAACAGATTTTTTTGAAAAGAAGTACCAAACATGGACTGCTTTGCCAGATACAGAGTCGCCACCTAAATGTTTTTTTCATGGGAAATTTAGGAAACCCTGACTCGGTGCCAAAGGCCACGTGTCCGTCATCACCAAAGTTGCCTCGGCTCGGGAACTTGGGTACGATTGGGGAAGGTCACTTCGTGAGCACCCCCGCTCGCCCGGTCAAAGACCGGCCTCTACTAACCATGATATCTTATTTTGAAAACATTGTGCGTACTTATTCCGGTTATTAGCCTAGATTTACTATGTGATGCGCACAGCATACAAGTATAGACTGAGTCGTCTGAATTGGAACAAAACATTTCATGTTTGTTTGTTTGAAAATGGTTTGATGGTGCTACCCGCAGGTAGGCTAAGACATGGATTTGCCACCCTCGGGTGGGCTTAGAAAACAATGGTTTTGCCACTATCTAGTGGGCTTAAGGCAAACAATCAATGCATTGTCCTAATTCAAATAACCCAACCTTCACCCACAGGCATTCAGGCAGTTATATCACATAAGCAGTTAGCCTCATGGTAAGCATGCTATTCATGGCAGTCACTCACACGCATGCAAGGATGCTAAAGCATAAAACTCACCGAGTACTCCAAGACAAAACAGAAGCTCATTAGAAATCATGCATGATCCTAAATATGCTGAAATGCCTAATGCAACACATGCAGAATGCAACTATAGCAGGCTCGGCTATTCTAAACATGGCATATGGAATGCTACAGCTAACATGTATTCATCTTGTAATTGAAGTACAATGCAGTTAGTATGGTGCGCCGAGCCCGGTGTATGCAAAACAGATGAATGATGCAAACATACTGTCATACTGTATGCTAATCGAAATATGCCCTATATCTAACCATCATAAGCGGGTAAATAAAAGGGAAGAAAGACGTGGGGTTGGAAGACATACATCACACTCACCCACACTTATTACAATCATGCCCTCGCGCAGAGGGTCCGAATAAATAATACAGTCCCGAATGAAAGAATAATACAGTCCGAATAATACAGTCCACATAATATATAAATCCCTAATTAATTTACAAATTAACTAAGAAAATAATAAAACTGGCATGCAAGCCAGGGACTACCTTGATTCTGATGAATGATGTATGTTTGGGCTGCCTTGCGCGGAAATCTACTGGGATGCCCCAATTAGCCTCTGTTTACACCTTTTCTTGAAATGCGTGCCAGGTCCCGAAAATTTGCTGATTCTTCATTTTGCTGCAACAGAGAGCAGGAAAGGAGCATAGCAATGTATTTCACAAATATATGCATGCCTCGATCCTCGGGCCACCAATCACGCATATCGATGCATGATGGCTGAGGAGCCGATTTGCACAACTCAATATAGGATGAATGCATATGAATGCTACAACAAAACCTAACTCCATCATGGATAATCCGGAGCGTCGGTGACTTGGGGATTGAGACCCGTTCCATCGCTCGGAGTACAAAACGTGCCTCGTTTCCCGTGCCCAGGCTAACTCCTATCCCGAACACGATGCGATATGCATGATATGCATGAAATGTAGCTAATATGCAACCCTAACATACACAATGTCATGGAATAGCATATACGCTATACGAGGTAATATACAACCGGACATACACAATGCTATGGGTGAAATGGCATACGCAATGCAATAATGGGCTTATGCCAACATGAGAGAGCCTCAGCCACACTCACATAGGAGGCCATCAGATGAAAACAAGATACCTCGAAGTACGTGCCCGCGGGCACGCAAACCAAGAACGGACCCTCGGGCACCGAAATGCCACTCTAATGAGACATAGCAAAGACATGGAATATGATATGCAAACATGCAAAAATCAGTGGCAAAATGAGGGGCAAAACAGCCCCGAAATGAGGCGAAATAATGCCCGATGCATGAAATGATCCCGAAACATGGATTTCAATGCATAAAATGGCCTACAGCTATACCATACATGCATAATTGATACATGACATGAAAAAGCAGAAGCAAGGCAGTCCCAAAACTCACATTTTTACAGTACAAAACATGGCCAAACAGCAATTACAAGTAGGGCTAAGATGGCATACAAAAATGGCTCCGCAAGAGGGGTATTGAAGTAAGTAATAAATGCAAAGCCCAAACAAGAAAATACCCTTCTATAACACTGAAGAGGGACCAAAATATGAACATTTACATTTTATGAAAGCCCCCAAATCAGTATACAAATATGCTCAAAATACCATGCAAGAAGTAGGCCAAAAAGAGGCTATAACATGAGGTACACAAAGAATTCACCAAACAACCAAAGACTCTTAATAAAACATGCAAAGAAGGTCAAAATATGGCCACTTTCAGTTCTGATAATGGCTGAAAACAGAAGCTAGATAAGCCTAAAAAAAGCATGCAAAAACAAGGGTAAAACATGGATTCAAAGCAAGTGGCATATGGAGCATGAAAACAATGTTGAGCCCTTCTTCAATGTTGAAGAGGGGCTCAAAATAAGCACAATATCAGTTCATGAAATGCTCCAAAACAGATCACACATAGGCTAGATATTTCATGCAAAATATTGACATATAAGAGGGTTGTGAAGCAAGTGCCCAAGAGAAAATTCAAACAGAGAAATATCCTTATTGAAAGATGAAAATGAGATCAAAATAACACTAATTTAAGTTATGGCCGGAGCTCAAAAGTATAAGCAAAGAGGGGTAAGAAATGATACAAAAATAAGCTCAAAAAGAGGGAAAGTGGACTTACCCTTGAAGACTACTTCTTTGCTGCCTTTTGGACCAAGGAATGATGCCTCTAAGCTGCTGGAAATCCTCTCCTTGCTGCTGGAATGGAGTGATGGTGGTGGTGCTTGGTGATGATGAAGAAAATGGTGCCAAACTTGAGAATTTTTGAGAGAAATGGAGAGATATGTATGTATAAGCTTGAGAGCAATTTTCCAACCCTTTCTCTAGAGCTGAGAGGCCAGCTATATAGGCAAGAGAGAGGGAGAAAAGGTGGGCAAAAGGTGGAGGGAAATGACTCCAAGTTTCCCTCCAAAAGTTTCCCCCGGATACAGATATTTTTGGGGGAAAACAGATATACAGCTGTAATGTACTCACACTGAGGAAGCAGGCCGGCCTGGTATTTGAGTTGCAGGTGGCCGGCCGGCCACCCCCCATGGCCGGCCGGCCAGGGGTCAAAAAGGCCAAATTGATTTTCTGGCCGGCCACCAGAGAAAGGTGTCCTCCCAGGTGCCCTCAACACAGCCATGTGGTTCAAAATTGGCAACTCTAAAACAGGAGAGAGAACAAGCCATTTTTAGGAGGGGTTCAAAAGGTTCAACAACAATTACTGGCCGGCCATAGACTTTTAGGGTCCTCCCATGTGTGTACAACACAAATATGTGGTTTGGGGTTGAAGAAAAAGGCCCTAGGGTGGTCAACATTGGCTCGGAAGTGAGAAAAACGGGCGCCGGAGGGTGCCGGAGGAATATAACTGGTTGCTGAGACAATTGCTGTCCTCCCCCCCTTCAGTGACCTTCCTGGTGATAAAACAGAGGTACCTGCCAAAAATGAACGAAAACCGATGCAAAACGAAAGCTCGGGAGCCAAAACACGCAGTTCGGGGTCCCGAAAATAGGCTGTTAAGAACTGAAAGTAGCATTCGACCACGAAGTGGGTTTCTCAGGCCTCAGTGTCCCTCAAAGGGGAGTAAATGAGATGCATGCCAAAAACCGGAGCAGTCGAAGATGGTTAGGCGGTCCCGAACCGAGGCACACGGCCTGACGGCTCCGAAAACCGGGAACCGGGCTCCGAAATGGGCAAAATGGCCTACGGCCACGAAGTGTAGCCCACGGCCACCGAGAGACGGTCTACAGGACCTCTTTCTCCCTTCAGGAAAAGAAACAGAGAAAACCGAGTCTGGTTCGCAAACGAGACAAGGCACAGAAAAGCCCGGAAGTCCGGAGGCAGGGCTCACGGCCGAGACTCTGAAACTTCTGAGCGAGCACAATATGCAACATCACCGAGCGCTCAATCGGTGATGTCTGAGTCTTAAGGTTGGTCAAAAATGGGGTGTCTACAGTTGCCCCTCTTTGACAGAACTCGGAAGTCAAGAAGTGACGGGAGTGAATGTCAAAGCCTAGAGACGACCCATTTTTGACAAGGCCGAAGACTTAGACAAAGCAAACAGGATAGACAAAGATGTGCCCGCAGGCAGGGGCAAAATGCAAATGATATGCGGGAAGATTTTGATAATTGGACTTACACGCTACGCGAAGTCGGTTTGAAAATTGGACTTATACGCTACGCGAAGCCGGTTTGAAGATTAGACTTATACGCTACGTGAAGCCGGTTTGAAAATTGGACTTATACACTACGCGAAGCCGGTTTGAAGATTGGACTTATACGCTACGCGAAGCCGGTTTGAAAATTGGACTTACACGCTATGCGAAGCCGGTTTGAAAATTGAGGACTCAGGCAATGCACTGCAATGTAGTGGCTAAGATGCAATGTAATAGCTAAGTGGTAGAGGTACCTTACAGGGGCAAATGGCAATGACTTACCTCATGTTGCGGGGGATCTCTCGTTTCTTCTTGGTTGAACCACAGGTACTACTTTTCTCCCTGACTATGGTCGCAGCTTTCCCTATTCTCCAACAGGGTGACAGACTAGGTTGATTCAGTATCCAGAATTGAGGCGCATACACATGCTATCTCAATCTATGGGGCTGCCATACAGATTTCAAGCCGAGGATATACCCCTGGGTATTTAAACCAGACTTTAGTCTCGGAAATCCCGAACCTTTGCGTTCTAGGCATAAGCCATTCGAACTCTAGTTTCCACCGTCTCAGTTGGTCTCCTAGGAACTCACCGCTAACACAGGCAGGTGGCTATACCAGACCACCGGAAGTCGTTCGGGCACGACAAACACCAAAGGAACTGCACCTTTAGAGGATTTTAAGGTCTCCTAGAACGGAAAGTGCACAAGACGGTGCGACGAAATGCAAGTAAAATGCAAGTACGATGCGCAAAACAGCGCGAATGATAATGCAGGATTTAAGGTCTCCTTAGACCGGAGGATTTAAGGTCTCCTAGAACGGACAGTAAAGCAGATACAATGCAATGGATGTAATAAATGTGATGCAATGGATAATAGATGCGGTGCAACCGAGAGTACAATAGATGCAAAAAGGCGACATACACCAACCACGTTGGACTCGTGAGTGGAGGAAGAACAAAGAAAATCAATTAGGAGCGCGCTCCACACAACCTAAGATAAATTCCAAACACGCTGAAATCATGTGAGGAAGGGGAGGCTCCAATCACGCTGAAATCGTGAGAGGAGGTGAGCAAAAACAACCCGCCCAGCGCGTCTACAACGTAACCAGAGAAGGTTTTAACAATGGAGGATAACAATGGTGTAACCAACAGGCATATCTCAACGTATTTCATACGGAGAGAGGGAAGGTTTTAACCGGGGAAACAAAGGTGTAACCAACAGGCGTATCTCAACGTATTTCATACGGAGAGAGGGAAGGTTTTAACCGGGGAAACAATGGTGTAACCAACAAGCGTATCTCAACGTATGTCATACGGAGAGAGGGAAGGTTTTAACCGGGGAAACAATGGTGTAACCAACAGGCGTATCTCAACGTATTTCATACGGAGAGAGGGAAGGTTTTAACCAGGAGAACAAAGGTGTAACCAACATGCGTATCTCAACGTATTTCATACGGAGAGAGGGAAGGCTTTAACCAGGAGAACAAAGGTGTAACCAACAGGCGTATCTCAACGTATTTCATACGGAGAGAGGGAAGGTTTTAACCGGGGAAACAATGGTGTAACCAACAGGCGTATCTCAACGTATTTCATACGGAGAGAGGGAAGGTTTTAACCGGGAGAACAAAGGTGTAACGAACAGGCGTATCTCAACGTATTTCATACGGAGAGAGGGAAGGTTTTAACCGGGGAAACAATGGTGTAACCAACAAGCGTATCTCAACGTATGTCATACGAAGAGAGGGAAGGTTTTAACCGGGGAAACAATGGTGTAACCAACAGGCGTATCTCAACGTATTTCATACGGAGAGAGGGAAGGTTTTAACCAGGAGAACAAAGGTGTAACCAACAGGCGTATCTCAACGTATTTCATACGGAGAGAGGGAAGGTTTTAACCATGGGAAACAAAGGTGTAACCAACAGGCGTATCTCAACGTATTTCATACGGAGAGAGGGAAGGTTTTAACCGGGGAAACAATGGTGTAACCAACAGGCATATCTCAACGTATTTCATACGGAGAGAGGGAAGGTTTTAACCGGGTAGCATATCACATGCGAGAGAGGAAAGGTAAATTTCTCAGCGTATCACACGCAAGAGAAGAAAGGTGAACGAAGACTGGAACTCGTCCAAATGTTCAAAACCGAAGATGTCCTAACGCGCCGCATGCGAGAAGAGAAAAGACGATTATTGCAAGTGAAAAGGTGCATAACAATATAGGTGAAGTGTGCATAACAATGCAAGTAATGAGCATAACAATGCTAGACAGATGTGCATAACAATGCAACGAATGAGCATAACAATGCTAGATAGATGTGCATAACAATGCAAGACTTAGCACACAGCTTACGACATAGCATTCCATTCATTTGGCACACAGCTCACAACACAACACTCTGTTCGTTAGGCGCGTAACTCGCAACACAAAATTCTGTTCAATCTGGGCACACAGCTCTTTTGGGCACACAGCTCTTTTCGGGCACACAGCGCAGTTCGGGCACACAGCAGATCTCGGGCAAACAGCGCATTCTTCGGGCACACAGCTCATTTGGGCACATAGTATATTTCCGGGCACACAGCTCATTTTTCGGGCACACAGCTCATTTTGAACATACAGGATGCAATGACGGAACTTGCAGAAGTTGAAACAATCTCAGATGCCCAACATTTTCCGTCTTTTCTTTTGCTTTGCAGCCTGGAACTTTCACAGCTTCAGATAGGTCCTGGTTTTACTGTTCCCACATGACCTGGGTTGAACCCTGCGGTTTTATGAAAGAACAAATTCTATTTTGCACGAATGTGGAGAACGGCACGGCACGGCACTCGGAGCACAAAACGATTTTATTTTTGAAATTGAGAGATGAGTTTTCGATCAGGTATTGAGCCTACGACTGGACACAGCAAAACGACTCAACACGGAAATAAAAGGCACACAACCTAGACACATCGAGTAACACTTGAAAAGACTCAAAACAAGAATCGAGATAAAAAGACACGACACTCAGACGTGCACAGGGAGCCTGTTTCACCGGGTAGTGTTTCCCACCCTTTCTCATTTGTGGTTCTCACATCACTCGGCCCTCAAGCTCTGTTTTTCTGAAAAAGCCCTTTTCTCACTTTTTCTCTCATCGCACATCTGTCTATTCTTCAATCTCTCATTTTTTAATCCCTCCCCTGGGTGGTTGATGGATAAACAGCAAGTTGAAGGTTCTCGCCCCTAGCACTCAGCTAGATTCTTCTTCTTCTGCGCGCAGCTAGTGAGTTTCTCCCACAGAGGAGCTGTGCTACAACTGGGTGTGTAGCAAATCTGCAGCTGACCTCGGTTGACGATGCCCTGCCGGGGAGTTTGGACATGACCAGATATGTCCAGATGAGGAAGTGGAATATCTTGCCCCATTCCAGTTCGTGCTTCGCACGTGGCTTGATACCTCGTTGCTTGAAGGGTGAGAGAGCTTTCAGCCCTTTGTTGTTAGCTTCAGTTGTGCCCTTTTCTGGCAAGTAGAGTGCCCTTTCTGGCAAGTGCGTTGATAAAGGGAAAAAAAGACAGAGAACCTAACTCAACTGTGTCCCTAGTTCATCATTTTGACCATTTTTTGGTTTGGTTTTAAAACAATTTTGATCAACATGAAAGTTAGATTAACATGCTTATTCAACTTTCTGATTTTGAAAATGGTGCAAGTTAGGTTGTGAGCACTGAAAATTTTCCTTTTTTGGGTCCAAGAAAAAGGTCCAGTTTTGGAAAAGATGGAATAATTTTCGAGAGAATCGGTCAACCTCAGTAAAAATTCTCAAAAACTATTTTGCAAACGGCCATTTGCTCAACGAGCATGAAACCTACTCCTGAGATGCGCAACCTCGGATCCGAAAGAAAACTGCCCCGTGCTTGGAGAGAGCTACATGGCAACGGAAAGTTGCCCCTTGTCTAAATGGCACTGCGGCGCATTGAATGGCAACAGAAAGTTGCCCCTTGTTTGGATGGCACCGCAGCGCGTTGAAGTCAGTCCTCAGAGCGATGATTGCGACCAAACTCTCGGATACAGAGAAGGCAAGGATGGTCAAAACCATTACATGGACAGTCGAATTTGAAATGTTTTACGGCTGGACTTCAGAATGAAGTTGCCTACGTATCCCAAAGATGGGAATCAAGCCTTACGTAGTTCGGGGTTAAGGTACACTCGGGTATTAACCTCTCCTTTTTAGGCTCTAACTTTTGCCAAGGCGCCCGTTGCGGGTTTTCGACCTTGCGAGCTTCTATTTTTCTTTTCTTTTCAATTCTTTTCTTCTTTCTTTTTCTCTTTTTTTGTTTTCTTTTTTTTTCTTTTTTGCTTTTCTTCTTTTTTCTCTTTTTTTCTTTTTGCTTTTTGTATATATCTTTTCTTGCTCTAACTTTTGCCTGGGTCGCCCTTCCGGGTTTTCGGCCCAGCGAGCCTCTCAAAGGGTAAAAGTGTAACAGGTCCATGCCAAATGGTTTTGAGATCCTGAAGTCATCTGAATCCAGGAAAATGACTGCTGTATTGATTCGCAGAAGGATCCATCTTCGGCTCTTCGAGCACATCGGACATTTTCGCCCCTAGGTGGAAGGGTACTTCTGTTCTAGCTTTGCAAGCTTCTTCTGATCTTCTGATCTTCTTGATCCGACTTTCCTGGCCTCTTGTTCGAGGGCTGCTTCAAATCTGGCCACACATGCCTCACATCGTAGTTGACCGTTGAACCTTCTAAATTCAAGTTCAAGGTTTGGAAGCGAAGGGGTTGAGTCTCGAGGCTAAGAGCGATCCTAGGCTGCACAATCTCAAGAGCGATTCCACACAGGTCTTCGCAGGACCGCGCAAAACATTTTTCTTTTGAAAATTTTTAAGAAAGCGACAAATCGCTCGCGCTGAAGATAGTGTGAAACCAGTCTGGATCAAGCCAGGGTCCTTCTCAGTACTCACACTAACAAGCATGATTTCATTCATTAAGGGCTTAGCACGCCTCTCTTTCAGTTGGGCATCACAACACACAGTTGATAAGCTGAATAGACTGTTCTCAAACACTGATCATTGTTCCCAAATCACTGCCCCCAAAACTGAATCTGACACCCGCAGATAACTGATTCCCAAAATACTGAACTGGTGCCCGCAAGCCTGATACCCAAACTTGTAAACTGATACATGCATTCCTGTAGAGACGCACTCTAAAAGCACATAGCAAACAAGTGAGAGCCAAAACACCCCTATGTTGGGGTATGGTTTCCCTGTCCTATTTTGTCAGGAACTAGGGTTTCACTACGCACGCAACGGTTTCAAACAACTTATAATCGGGTAAGAAACCTGTCCTAGCTTGGAATGGTCACTATGGATTCCGAATATGTACTAGGTCGAATGGTCAAAAAGGGTGCCCCGGTAAAAACCGGGGTTTGTATTCCCGTCGTAGCAGAGCCCGTAACCAGTCAGCCTTATGGCACGCAGCCTCCGGCAAACCGTTCAGGAATAGCAGATGGCAAACACGGTGTCCTAAGCGCACCAATGCAAATGCAATGCAAAGAAACACATAAGTGCAAACAAAACAAGATATCATGAGTTCGAGTCAAGTTCTCTAATTCCCCAGCAGAGTCGCCAGAAACTGTAGGCGTCCCCAAACGTCCTGGGAAAAATCCCGTTTTGTTCATTGGGCTCACTACAGTTCAGGACTCAATGTCACGGTCCTGTATCTAATCTCGCAGAGTGCAATGCGAGACCGATAAATCACCAAAGAGTCCAAATCCGGCAAATCGTTTTGAAAAACAGATTCTTAGAAAGAAGTGCCAAACATGGACTGCTTTGCCAGATACAGAGTCGCCACCTAAATATTTTATTTTGGGGGAATTTAGGAAACCCTGACTCGTGCCTAAGGCCACGTGTCCGTCATCACCAAAGTTGCCTCGGCTCGGGAACTTGGGTACGATTGGGGAAGGTCACTTCGTGAGCACCCCCGCTCGCCCGATCAAAGATCGGCCTCTACTAACCATGATATCAAGTTTTGAAAACATTATGTACTCTTATCCCGGTTATTAGCCTAGAATTACTATGTGATGCGCGCAGCATATAAGTATAGACTAGATCGCCTGAGTTGGAACAAAACATTTCATGTTTGTTTTTGAAAGCGGTTTGCTACTCGCAAGTAGACTAAGATGCGGATTTTGCCACCCTCAAGTGGGCTTAGAAAACATGGTGATTTGCCACTATCTAGTGGGCTTAAAACTCGCAATCAATGAATTGTTCCAATTCAGATAATCCAACCTCCACCCACAGGCATTCAGGCAGTTATATCACATAAACACATAGCCTTATGGTAAGCATACTATCATGGCAGTCACTCACACGCATGCAAGGATGCTAAAGCATAAACACTTACCGAGTACTCCGAGCCAAAGAAAGAAGTTAATTAGAAAACATGCATGAATCCTAACTATGCTGAAATGTCTAATGCAACACATGCAAGAATGCAACTAGGAATAGGCTCGGCTATCCTAAACATGGCATATGAAATGCAACAGATAACATGTATTCAACTTGGAATTGAAATACAATGCAGTTAGTATGATGCGCCGAGCCCGATGCATACAAGACAGATGAATGGATGCAAACATACGAGCATAAGTATGCTAATTGAAACGTGCCCTAAAACTAACCATCATAAGTTGGTAAATAAAAGGGAGAAAGACGTGGGGTTGGAAGACATGCATCACACACACGCACACTTATTACAACATTGCCCTCCTCGGAGGGTCCGAATAAATAATACACAACCGAATGAATAACGAATTACAGCTAATTATTACATAACCCTAATTAATTAACAAATTAACTAAGATAAATAAGCTAGCATGCAAATTAAACAAAAAAGGACTGCCTCAGCTCTGTTCCGAATGATAGGGATGCATGCATGCTTGAGTCGCCTTGTCGGGAAATCCATCGCGATGCCCCGATTTGCCTCTGTTTACAATTGACCCTGGAACACTGTACACAACTCCATGGGAACTCCACCATACTGTAGGGATACTACCGGCTAGTTTTTGCTGCTGGTTTCCGGTTTGCTGCAACAGAGAGCAAGAAAGGGGCATAGCAAAGTATTTTCAACATGTGTGTGCACGACCATTCTCCCCGTCATCGCATAAGCTCTAGGGAGTGCAGTCCTCGATCCTCGTGCCACCAATCACACATCTTGATGCATGATGGCCGAGGAGTCGGATTGCACGACTCGATGTAGAATGAATGCACATATAAACACAACAAGGCCTAAACTCCATCATGGGTAATCCAGAGTGTCGGCGACTGGGAATCGAAGCATGTTTCGTCACTTGGAGTACGAAACGTCCCTCGTTTCCCGTGTTTAGACTAAACCCTACTCCAAACACAATGCAATACATATGGCATGCGCGATGCGCCTCGGACTATGCAACCTAAATGCAACGCGACTAAATGGTGCAAACATGCAGAAAATGATATGCAAACATGCAACTGGCATACGCAATGCTATGAACTACGAATGGCATACTCAATGCACATGACGACTATATGGCATACGCAATGTACACATGGAGACTAACAATGAAATGATCAAGGCATACACAATGCAATGGTCAATCATGCAACAATCATGGACTAAATGGCATATACAATGCAAGATGGGCTTAAACTAAAATGGATGGGCCTCAGCCACACTCAAATTAGTGGCCAAACATGATGGAATGAAAGGTAGGAACACTCATGCAAACATGCCCGATGCAAGGGACCGAACCTAAGGCATCAAATGCCACTCTACCAAAGCATGGCAAGGGATGAAACATGGAATTCAATCATACATTTTCCAGCTCTGAAATGATATGCAAGATGGTCCCGAATCATGCAAATATGTCACATAATGCATGCTAGATGGCCCAAATACCGAAACTAGTGAAGTGCATTACACTAGAGGTACACAAAGCAATGCACAAATGGCCAAACCAGCCCCAAATAGGCCCTAGGCAGGTCCAAGACAGTGGGAAAATGGCCTAAAAAGATGGCTCAACATGCATAGAAATGAAGCTCATGCAATGGTCCAAAAACGAGGCAAACTAGCACGACTCTCAAACGCATTTAAAGAGTGGGAAACATGGGAATATGGCATACATGTAAGCTCTGAAATATGATGCACAATGGTCCTAAAACATGGAAACACCTCAACATAAGCATGCAATAGGCCCCAAAACACAAAGCTAGGCAAGAGTATTGAACTACAACCACACATAGCAAGCATCATTCGACGATGAGGCATAAAAATAGAGCTAAGGCAGTCCAAAACATGCACAAAATCAGTTTAAGGCATGGCCAAAAAGTGCTAGATTCATAGACCAAAATAGCATGCAATACAAGCTAGTGAAGAGGGTTTACACTACAAGTATATGGAGCATTCAAGAGGTCACTAAACCAGCAAAATTCAGAGGCATGAAATGCCAAATAAACCCCAAAAACCCACTGAAATACGGTCTATGCATGCAAGAATGATAGGCCCCTTTGATAGGCTATAAAGAGGGTTATTCTACACATGCAAGATGGACACCCAAAATGGAAAAATGGGCTCTGGACAGAGCCTATGCAGGTCCTAAAACCCACCAAAAATGGCCTGAAACAAGGCTTGGAAGCATGCAAATGAGGGCTCCTTTGTTAGGCCAAATATGCTAGTAAACAAGACAAGGGGTGAGAGGGTCACCCCTCTCTGATTTTGGTGCTCAAAATAGCATAATAACCACTGAAAATCCACTAAATTTCAGGGCCAACAAAGCTCAACACAAAGGCCCTAATGCATGGCTCAAAACAAAGGGAAATGAAGCATGCAAGGGGGTAGAAGACCCCCAACATAAAAAAGGCCTTAAACAAACATGTTAAGAAGCTCAAAATAAAACTTTTTTCAATTTATGACAAAATCCAAATATGCTTGTAAATAGAGCTAAGAGATGGAACAAGACAATGACAAAAAGAGGGAAATAGAGTGTTACCCTTGTAGCCAAGAACTCCAGCAGCTTCTGGACCAAAACAGCAAGCCTTCAACCTCTGAAAGCCAACTCCAAGGACCTTAGGTTGGTGTTGGAGGTGTTAGGCTAAGAGGTTGTGTGTAAAGGGGCAAGAGTTTGGCTCTTTAGAGGCTAAAATAAAAAGACAAAGGGAGATATATGTATGTATGCTCCAGCCAACTTCTGAACCCTCTACAAGGAAGGCAAGGCCCTCCTTTATAGAGCCAAGGGTCTAAAGCTTCTTCAAGAAGCTTCAAACCAAGGTTAAACATCCTCCATACACGTGTATGGAGGATGCAATCTGTGGCTTCCAGCTGGCACCAACTCAGTGAGATAGAAAAGGAGAAAGTTGGCCGACCAGTTCAGGTGGTCAGCCGACCACTCCCCCTAGTCAACCGACCAGGGTCAAAAGGTTCAGGTGGTCGGTTGGCTCCGAGGGTGGTCTCCACACTCAAAGCAAGCAAGTGGTGTGGTGGAGACCAGTCAAAAGTGGCTCAAAAACCAAGGAGACCAGCTTCCTGACAAGAAAACCAGCCGGCGGGAGAAAAGGTGGTCTCCAAGAGAAAAGGTGGTCTCCCACCCTTGTACCACCTTCCAAACAATGAAAATAGGGTCCATACCAAAAATGAACCAAGACGGATGCAAAACGAGGGTTCGGGGGCCAAAATGCGTAGCCGGGTGCCCCGAAAACTGACTGTTAAGCATCGAAAGTGGCGTGCGACCACGAAGGTGCGAGCCACAGTGTCCCTCTAGAGAGAGGAAACAAGGTGTGTGCCAAAAACCAGAGCAAAGGGAGAAAGTTAAGCGGTCCCGAACCGAGGCGCACGGCCGACGGCTCCGAAAACCGGAAACTGGTATCCAAACGGGAAAAGCGGCCTATGACCACGAAACGTAGCCTACAGCCACTAAGAGATGGTCCACAAGACCTCTCCCTCCCTTTGAGAAGAGAAAACAGAACCTGGTTCGTAAATCGAGACAAAGCACAAGAGAGTCCTGAAGTCCGGAGGCAAGGCTCTCAGCTGAGACTCCGAAACCTCAGAATGAGCACAACATGCACAATCACCGAGCGCTCAATCGATGACGTCTGAGTCTTAAGGTCGGTCAAAAATGGGGTGTCTACACCTGGACTTCCTCCGAAGGGCCAATGCTCGGCTCCGTGATGAAATCTACTTCGATGGTCCGTTTAATCTCTAAGTTCATAGCGGAGGCTAGGCAAGCTAGGGCATCTACATGTGTGTTCTGATCACGTGTTATCTGATTCAATTCATGATGGTCAAATTTGCCAGCAAGGAGTAGCCGTTTTCATGTAAGCTACCATACGGTCGTTTCTTGCAGCGTACTCCCCCTTTAGCTGATTGATCACCAGTTTTGAATCGCAAAATACAAGCAAATGCCGAGCACCCAGAAGATGTGCATTTCGCAAACCGGTTAGAAGGGCTTCGTATTCGGCTTCGTTATTTGATGCTTCGAAGCCGAGCTTGACAGCCTGCTCAATTATTGTGCCGTCGGGAGCCATGATTACTACTTCGGCTCCACTGCCCCATTGATTGGATGATCCATCACAGTACAACTGCCAAATGTCCCCAACATAAATTCTCCAGTTCGGCTTCGGCCGAATTTCATCAGACTTGAAGTCGGCAAGACCCCTAGTGAATTCCGCAACAAAGTCGGCAAGTACCTATCCCTTGATTGAGGTTCTAGGTAGAAACTGAATATCGTACTGGCTGAGTTCAAGAGCCCACTTTGAAACACGTCCTGATGCTTCTGCACTACGTAGTACTGATCGGAGGGGATAATCTGTTAGCACCCCGATGCTATGCCCCTGGAAGTAATGCATCAGTTTTCTTGCCGCCATGACTAGGGCTAGGATGAGTTTTTCCAGTGGAAGGTAGCCTGGTTCGGTATCAACCATTGTCTTGCTCACATAATACACTGGCCGCTACTCCCCCAGCTCTTCCTTTATCACTACGGCGCTGACGGCCTGGTCAGAAACTGCCAGATACAAAATGAGCGGGTCACCTGCCGAAGGTGTTGTCAAGAGTGGCACTGATCGGAGGTAGGTCTTCAGGCCGTTGAAAGCGGCTTCGCACTCGGCGGACCATTCGAAAGCCTTGCCCTGCCATAGTGTATGAAAGAATTGTCGGCAGCGATCTGTGGACCGACTGATGAATCTGTTGAGTGCGGCGGCCATCCACATCAACTTTTGAACCTCTTTCACTGAACGAGGGGAGCCGAGCTCCAAGATTACTGAGATTTGCCTAGGGTTGGCTTCGATTCCTCAGTGGTTGACAATGTAACCCAAGAATTTGCCAGAGCCGATCCCAAACGTACATTTGGAAGCGTTCAACTTCATTTTGTATTTGCGTAAAATGCCGAATGTCTCTTCCAGATCGGCGAGATAAGTTTGGTCTTCTTTGGACTTGACCACCATGTCATCAATGTACACTTCCATAGTCTGGCCGAATTACTCCTTGAACATGGCAGTGACCAGTCTTTGGTAAGTTGCCCCTGCATTCTTCAGCCCAAAAGGCATAACCTTATAGCAGTAGGTTCCTCTTGGGGTGAGGAATGCAGTTTTGTCTTGGTCCTCCAGATACATGGCGATTTGATGGTAGCCTCTGTAAGCATCGAGAAAGCTCATACACTGATGGCATGCTGTCGCATCTACAAGTTGGTCAATTCTGGGTAGGGGAAAACAATCCTTAGGGCAGGCTTTGTTTAGGTTCGTGAAATCAACGCACACTTGCCAAGTCCCATTTTTCTTCTTCACAACCACAGTATTAGAGAGCCATGTAGGGTAGGTCACTTCCCTGATTGCCCCGGCGTCAAGTAACTTGTCAACCTCCTCAACAACGGCGGCAGTGTGCTTTGCGGCTGACCGCCGGCTTTTCTGAATGATCGGCTTGCTTGTAATGGCTGATGTGATCGGTGGGGTCGGATTTACCGTCGTATAAGGTGAATGACGGTGCTTTGAATTTCTTAGGTAGCAATGCCCTTGCAATCCATCGTACAAAGGGATCGTGCTGGTCTTCTTCGTCTGAACTGTTTCTTCTTCGCTTATACGTGGACTCTCTTTAGAGGAACTGGTAGTTTCAGGTCGTCACTTCTTCTTAGGCTCCGGGGATAATGAGTCGGAGTCGCTATCAGTGTCTTTTTGTCGGGCTCGAGGTCGTCGACCATCTGCTCTCAGAGATCGTTCCGGATCTTGGCGTATAGCTTGTTTGGACTTCGCCACTTCCAAGGCCAAATCCTGATGGAGACGTTTGTTCTCAGCGATCATGTTCTCCAACCTCTGTTCGTTTTGCTCTGCTTGTTCCATGATCGCTTGCATTGTCTCATCCGCTGAAGTAGAGGGTGAGGCGAAGTTCAAAGCGCGTCTTGCGGCGATAGTCTCCGGTCCAAGCATGTTTGTTGGAGTGAGGTCATCTCTCTATGTAGTCTCATCAGTGACTATCGGAGGGTCTTTCGTTACGCCCGCCATGGATGTATTTGAGTATTCCCACAGACGGCGCCAATTGTGGGGATATGGTTTGGAAATACTCTTCTGATCCTGGGGGACGCTCATGATCCTCAGCTAGCCTCCTGAAAAGGAATGAACACTCTGGTCGGGGTGCCGGAATTAGCACTCCGATGGATAAGTCAGTGTATACTCTCTTGATTGCTTGTATTTTAAGTTAAGCACACTTGTTCTCACATACCTCTTTCTATCTGACGTTCTTTTATTTATATATTTTCTTTCCTGGGCCTCGGGGTTGGGCCCACTTTCAATTTGCCGTATAACTACCTATTCGGCTCCTCTTGCTGCAAAACCGCTTTCCACTCGGCCCCTCAATCAACTAGCTATTTGGCCGAATAGGGCCGAATGCCTTGCATATATTTTGACTCTCCTGGTCCATCTATTCGGCCTATTTATGCCTCTCAACATTTCGGCCCCCACACCAAGGGATGCCTTTCCAAGCTCGCATCGGCGAGAGATAGATGTTTAAATGCTATTCCACGCTTGCATCAGTAAAATGTGGGAATTTAAAGGCCAAATGGTTCCTTCCATGCTTGAATTGGCAAGACATGGAGGTTTAAATAATATTCCATGCTCACATCGGCAAGACATGGGAATTTAAATGCCAAGAGGTGCCTTTCCATGCTTGCATCGACAAGACATGGAGATTTAAATGCTATTCTATGCTTGCATCGGCAAGATGTGGGAATTTAAATGCCAATTGGTGCCTTTCCATGCTTACATAGGCAAGACATGGAGGTTTAAATGCTATTCCATGCTCGCATCGGCAAGACGTGAGAATTTAAGTACCAAGTGATTCTTTTCCATGCTCGCATTGGTAGACATGGAGTTTAATAAGTACCTAGTGCTTCTAACTTTACCATGATGTATTAAGTAGTGCCAAGTTTTTTTCCCAAAATGCATTAAGTGGTGCCATATGCCAAGTTTTGTCAAGTGGATGCCAAAATTTGCCAAGTGATGTCATCATGCCAAATGTGGTTTTGAGGAATATTTTTGTTATGCCAAGTGATTTGTATGCCAGTGCCAATGCCATAAATGATAAAAAAAAATTGTGCCTTGAAAAATGTGTATAGACACCCCATTTTTTATTAGCCTTGAGACTTGGGCACTCTCTTTTGAGTTCCCAATGATGAAAGTGAGAGGTGTTAATCTTTGCAAGTTTTGGGTCAAGAAGCCTAAGGATCAAGCTTTAAACCATCTAGTGCCTGTTTTGGACAAAATGTTTTTCGACCAAAAGGGAAACCTCTTTCAAAACGAGTTTTAGTGGTGCAACTCCAGACATTACTGTAATGTTCTAAGGCGCATATTTTTTAAATGAAAGTGTTGTATTCTTTCAAACAAACTGAGTGAAGAATATAGTGGAAGTAAATAGAAGGGATGAAATCCAACGAAATACCCGTTTCTCCCTTTAATTCAGGCTAACCTGCTCTTGTTGTTCTGACAACGTGCCCACTAGCTGGCCAGACACCATATGATGGCTGGCTACAAAAGCACTCGGCTGATCACCAAGAAGCTCGGCCAGTTGAATGTTCTGGGTACCGAGCATTTTTTGGAATTTTAGCTTGTTTTGCTTACCTACCACAAATATCTTAGATATTTATGACCTAAGCTCTATATGTAGAGCTCAACATCTCATTTCAAAGGGTTAAAAAACTTGCCCAAGGCATAGAAAAGCTTGAGAGTTTCCCCTCCTTCTTCTCTTACCTCCTACCTACCACATTCACCTTTTAACACTAAATCCACCATTAAAGCTTGATCCTAAGCTCTAGACAGAGGACTTTTGACATAACATAACACACCTAAGAGTTCTTGAGGGGCTTTAAGGAGAGTTTGTGAACAAAAGGAACTCATCCTCATAATGTGGGCCACAAATGGCGTAAGTTGTTTACAGAAGTAGTTACAAAATGTCCCATAACAGTTGAGGGTATCACATTCAAAATTCCTACAAGCCATACAGACAGGAGAATAAGAAAAACAAGGGGAAAATGGAGTAAAAGGTAAGGTAAAGCAAAGCTAGGTGACTGGAGCCATTCATCCCAGTAGGTAGTAGGATGCCGGCTCCACCAGAGTCATCGTCATCACCACTAGCCCCATTGTAAAAAATGCTGCTGCAAGCGAAAGAGTAGTCAAGGGATCCATCCAGCACATCATTATCATTATCATCACGGCTGATGATGATCACCACGAGCAAAACGACTCCATCCTGCAACAAAGAGGAAGTGTCGGTCAAAGAAAATTAAGAGTATTGTACAGGAACCATTCAAAAGGAAATAATCAGCTCTTGAGGTAACCAAACCTTAGGATGGATATCTAGAATATGGGGGGATACTGAAGCTCGACCATGTCTCTGTCCTTGTCGACCTCAGATGCCTAGACTATGTTGCTCTTGAGGAGCCTGTCCAGGACCGTAATAACGTCCTCACCTGTAGGCTTGAGTCTGCTCAGCTCATCGGCCTTTGCTTGCCTACTACTACTAGCACCCCCACGAGGGTGCCCTACCCCATGCCTCCTTGCAAGGGTAAAGATATAAGTGAGCTCCGGGTCAATGCCATCTATCATGGTCATGACAAGAGCCTCCGTCACCGTGTTACCAAAAGAAGTGTTACTGTCTGTTGGTGTATTTGGTTCATCAAAACTGATAGGAGAGTTGGGAAGAAATGGAAGAAGATCATCGTTAGCCATGGGTGGTGATCAGAAATGAGCTCAGAGAGTTTGAGAGGTGCTTTTGGACGGAAGTAAAAGGAAGTTGGATGGTCATGCTTTTTAATAAACTTTCAAAGATGTGAAATGACTGTTCTGACCCCATAAAAACCCGATAGGGCAAGCCGACCATTCCTTTTTTCAGCCGATCAATTTTCAGTTGGCCAAGTAAGCATCAACATCATATTGAAAGAAAGGTGTTCAGAAGTATTCAGTGATGTATGGTTGTCATCCTTATCGAGCTCTAAGGCGGGATTATTCAGTTGAACTCGTAGAAAGGAAGGTCAATCCTTGTTTTTATTGTGTTTTTCCTACATTTGCCTCAGCAGCATAATGCTTCTTTTGTATCAGTCGCTCCCTACACATGAGAAATGGGTAAGACATGAACCCTCGGTTAGTACCGCTCCCTGTAGGGTTGGCGGTTAACACCACCCTCGGTTAATACCGGCCCCTGTGGGGCTGGCGATTAACACCACTCTTAGTTAATATCGTCCCTTGCGGGGTTGGTAGTTAACACCACTTCTGGTTAATACCACCCCATACGGGGTTGGCGATTAACACCACCTTCAATTAATACTGCCCCCTGCGGGGTTGGTAGTTAACCTCACCTTCAGTTAATACCGCCTCCTACCGGGTTAGCGGTTAACACCATCCTCAGTTAATATCGCCCCATACGGGGTTGGCTATTAATACCGCCTTTGGTTAGTACTGCCCTTGGCGAGGTTGGCGGTTAACACCACTTCCAGTAAATACCACCCCCTACGAGGTTGGTGGTTGACACCACCCTTGGTTAATATCAACCCTATGGGATTGGCAGTTAACACCACCTTCAGTTAATATTGCCCCTTGCGCGGGATGGCAATTAACACCATCTTTTCTCCTTTCATGTTGCTGCATGTTTGGCGTGTGCTATGGAGTTCCTTGTTGTTGAGACTGTCGATCATATATGGCTTTGGCTGTGGCCATCTTTTTCTCTTTCCTTCTTGTCCCTTGATACAGGTGGGTCATTACATGTCATTTGCTTCGTGTAGAGCATGCTTGTAGGTGTTGTGTGCATCGTCCTTCATACTTGCCACAGTTATTAGCTTGCTTTGTATGTCATTTGTAGGAGGGCTTTCTCTTTCCTTTTCTATCTTTGTAGATTTAACTTTATTCTACCTTGTCACCCTCCGAGGTGTTCGCATGATCAAGATTTTCAAAACTCCGATAGTGTGATACACATAAGCCTAATTATCAAATCATTACAACGCGTGCCACGTTAGCCCACCATTTTCAAAATTGTTTCGAGCATGGAATTTGCATTCTACCTCTAAACTGTGCTGGTTTGATTCCTTGCAAATGGATATGTAGGCAACTCTTGAGTTCAACCAAATTTTATCGACATTGTTATTTGTTCGCCCAAGTCTTACAGCCTCATCAGAAAGGGTCATCTTTGGGTTTTGACTTTCACTCACATCATGAAATGACGCACCAAGCTCTGTCAAAGAGGGGCAATTGTAAACACCCCATTTTTGACTAGCCGTGAGACTTGCGTGCTCTCTTTTGAGTTCTCGATGATGAAAGTGAGCAGTGTTAATCTTTGCGAGTTCTACGTCAAGAAGCCTAAGGATCAAGTTTTAAACCATCCAGTGCCTGTTTTGGATAAAATGTTTTGGACCAAAAGGAAAACCTCTTTCAAAGCGCATTTTAGTGGTGCAACAATAGACGTTACCGCAATGTTTTGAGGCTAATATTTTTAAAATCAAAATGTTGTATTCTTTCAAATAAATGAACGAAGAACATAGTGGAAGTGAATAGGAGGGACGAAATCCTCTAAAATACCTGTTTCTCCATTTAATTCAAGCTAACTTGCTCTTGTTGATTGGACGATGTGCCCACTAGCTGGTCGGACACCATGTGATGGCTGGCTACAAAAGCACTTGGCCGATCGCCAGGAAGCTCGGTTGGCTACATGTTCTGGGTAGAAAGCATTTTCAAAAATTTCATCTTCTTTTGCTTACCTACCACAAATATCTCAAATATTTATGGCCTAAGCTCTATATATAGAGCTCGCCAGCTCATTTCAAAGGGTTAAAAAACTTGCCGAAGACATAGAAAAGCTTGAGGGTTTTCCCTTCTTCTTCTCTTACCTCCTACCTACCACATTCACCTTTTAACAGTAAATCCTCCATTAAAGCTTGATCCTAGGGATGTAATAATGGCCTGGCCTGGCCCGGCCCATCTGGGCCCGGGCTCAGGCCGGCCCAAGCAGACCTCGTGGGGTCCTGCTTTTTTTACGGGTCGGGTTGAGCCGCCCCATGTGCTGAAAAGTGGGGCCCAAGCCCACTAAAAATAGGGCCTAGGGCCTGGGCTCAGGCCACGGATTATACTAGAGTATTTTAGTTCAGATAAATGACATGTTTTGTTTGGTTATGTTTCACAGTGGCATTTAAATTTAATTATATATGACTTATGTTTTTTTAATTATGAAACGGTAATATGACATTTTTATTATTAATGGTGGTACTTCATGGTTGTATTAAACGGTACTATGACCGTTAAATTATTTTTATTATTAAGTCTTTTTTTTTTTCAGTTTGCAAAGGTGCGAACAATTTTCTTTTTTCATTATGTGCAACTTGCAATGATGATGTGAGTGATGTGCAAGACAGGGGGGCAGGGGGTAGGCAAGCGGCACTGGCAGGGGTGGAGGAGAAAAAATTAATATATATATATTTCATTCATTGCATCCTGCAATGATGATGTAAGTGATATGCATGACAAGGGGGCAAGGGGTAGGTGGGCGGCACTGACAGGGGCAAAGTGTAGACACCCCATTTTTGACCAACCTTAAGACTCAGACGTCACCGATTGAGCGCTCGGTGATGTTGCATATTGTGCTCGCTCAGAAGTTTCAGAGTCTCGGCCGTGAGCCCTGCCTCCGGACTTCCGGGCTTTTCTGTGCCTTGTCTTGTTTGCGAACCAGACTCGGTTTTCTCTGTTTCTTTTCCTGAAGGGAGAAAGAGGTCCCGTAGACCGTCTCTCGGTGGCCGTGGGCTACACTTCGTGGCCGTAGGCCATTTTGCCCATTTCGGAGCCCGGTTCCCGGTTTTCGGAGCCGTCAGGCCGTGTGCCTCGGTTCGGGACTGCCTAACCATCTCCGACTGCTCCGGTTTTTGGCATGCATCTCATTTACTCCCCTTTGAGGGACACTGAGGCCTGAGAAACCCACTTCGTGGTCAAATGCTACTTTCAGTGCTTAACAGCCTATTTTCGGGACCTCGAACTGCGTGTTTTGGCCCCCGAGCGTTCGTTTTGCATCGGTTTTCGTTCATTTTTGGTAGGTACCTCTATTTTATCACCAGGAAGGTCACTGAAGGGTGGGAGGACAGTAATTGTCTCAGCAACCAGTTATATTCCTCCGGCGCCCTCCGGCACCCGTTTTTCTCACTTTTGAGCCAATGTTGACCACCCTAGGGCCTTTTTCTTCAACCCCAAACCACATATTTGTGTTGTACACACATGGGAGGACCCTAAAAGTCTATGGCCGGCCAGTAATTGTTGTTGAACCTTTTGAACCCCTCCTAAAAATGGCTTGTTCTCTCTCCTGTTTTAGAGTTGCCAATTTTGAACCACATGGCTGTGTTGAGGGCACCTGGGAGGACACCTTTCTCTGGTGGCCGGCCAGAAAATCAATTTGGCCTTTTTGACCCCTGGCCGGCCGGCCATGGGGGGTGGCCGGCCGGCCACCTGCAACTCAAATACCAGGCCGGCCTGCTTCCTCAGTGTGAGTACATTACAGCTGTATATCTGTTTTCCCCCAAAAATATCTGTATCCGGGGGAAACTTTTGGAGGGAAACTTGGAGTCATTTCCCTCCACCTTTTGCCCACCTTTTCTCCCTCTCTCTTGCCTATATAGCTGGCCTCCTAGCTCTAGAGAAAGGGTTGGAAAATTGCTCTCAAGCTTATACATACATATCTCTCAATTTCTCTGAAAAATTCTCAAGTTTGGCACCATTTTCTTCATCATCACCAAGCACCACCACCATCACTCCATTCCAGCAGCAAGGAGAGGATTTCCAGCAGCTTAGAGGCATCATTCCTTGGTCCAAAAGGCAGCAAAGAAGTAGTCTTCAAGGGTAAGTCCACTTTCCCTCTTTTTGAGCTTATTTTTGCATCATTTCTTACCCCTCTTTGCTTATACTTTTGAGCCCCAGCCATAACTGAAATTAGTGTTATTTTGAGCTCATTTTCATCTTTCATTAAGGATATTTCTCTGTTTGAATTTTCTCTTGGGCACTTGTTTCACAACCCTCTTATATGTCAATATTTTGCATGAAATATCTAGCCTATGTGTGATCTGTTTTGGAGCATTTCATGAACTGATATTGTGCTTATTTTGAGCCCCTCTTCAACATTGAAGAAGGGCTCAACATTGTTTTCATGCTCCATATGCCACTTGCTTTGAATCCATGTTTTACCCTTGTTTTTGCATGCTTTTTTTAGGCTTATCTAGCTTCTGTTTTCGGCCATTATCAGAACTGAAAGTGGCCATATTTTGACCTTCTTTGCATGTTTTATTAAGAGTCTTTGGTTGTTTGGTGAATTCTTTGTGTACCTCATGTTATAGCCTCTTGTTGGCCTACTTCTTGCATGGTATTTTGAGCATATTTTTATACTGATTTGGGGGCTGTCATAAACTGTAAATGTTCATATTTTTGGTCCCTCTTCAGTGTTATAGAAGGGTATTTTCTTGTTTGGGCTTTGCATTTATTACTTACTTCAATACCCCTCTTGCGGAGCCATTTTTGTATGCCATCTTAGCCCTACTTGTAATTGCTGTTTGGCCATGTTTTGTACTGTAAAAATGTGAGTTTTGGGACTACCTTGCTTCTGCTTTTTCATGTCATGTATCAATTATGCATGTATGGTATAGCTGTAGGCCATTTTATGCATTGAAATCCATGTTTCGGGATCATTTCATGCATCGGGCATTATTTCGCCTCATTTCGGGGCTGTTTTGCCCCTCATTTTGCCACTGATTTTTGCATGTTTGCATATCATATTCCATGTCTTTGCTATGTCTTATTAGAGTGGCATTTCGGTGCCCGAGGGTCCGTTCTTGGTTTGCGTGCCCGCGGGCACGCACTTCGAGGTATCTTGTTTTCATTTGATGGCCTCCTATGTGAGTGTTGCTGAGGCTCTCTCATGTTGGCGTAAGCCCATTATTGCATTGCGTATGCCATTTCACCCATAGCATTGTGTATGCCCGGTTGTATATTACCTCGTATAGCGTGTATGCTATTCCATGACATTGTGTATATTAGGGTTGCATATTAGCTACATTTCATGCATATCATGCATATCGCATCGTGTTCGGGATAGGAGTTAGCCCGGGCACGGGAAACGAGGCACGTTTCGTACTTCGAGCGATGGAACGGGTCTCAATCCCCAAGTCACCGACGCTCCGGATTATCCATGATGGAGTTAGGTTTTGTTGTAGCATTCATATGCATTCATCCTATATTGAGTTGTGCAAATCGGCTCCTCAGCCATCATGCATCGATATGCGTGATTGGTGGCCCGAGGATCGAGGCATGCATATATTTGTGAAATACATTGCTATGCTCCTTTCCTGCTCTCTGTTGCAGCAAAATGAAGAATCAGCAAATTTTCGGGACCTGGCACGCATTTCAAGAAAAGGTGTAAACAGAGGCTAATTGGGGCATCCCAGTGGATTTCCGCGCAAGGCAGCGCAAACATACATCATTCATCAGAATCAAGGCAGTCCCTGACTTGCATGCCAGTTTTATTATTTTCTTAGTTAATTTGTAAATTAATTAGGGATTTGTATATTATGTGGACTGTATTATTCGGACTGTATTATTCTTTCATTCGGGACTGTATTATTTATTCGGACCCTCTGCGCGAGGGCATGATTGTAATAAGTGTGGGTGAGTGTGATGTATGTCTTCCAACCCCACGTCTTTCTTCCCTTTTATTTACCCGCTTATGATGGTTAGATATAGGGCATATTTCGATTAGCATACAGTATGACAGCATGTTTGCATCATTCATCTGTTTTGCATACACCGGGCTCGGCGCACCATACTAACTGCATTGTACTTCAATTACAAGATGAATACATGTTAGCTGTAGCATTCCATATGCCATGTTTAGAATAGCCGAGCCTGCTATAGTTGCATTCTGCATGTGTTGCATTAGGCATTTCAGCATATTTAGGATCATGCATGATTTCTAATGAGCTTCTGTTTTGGCTTGGAGTACTCGGTGAGTTTTATACTTTAGCATCCTTGCATGCGTGTGAGTGACTGCCATGAATAGCATGCTTACCATGAGGCTAACTGCTTATGTGATATAACTGCCTGAATGCCTGTAGGTGAAGGTTGGGTTATTTGAATTGGGACAATGCATTGATTGTTTGCCTTAAGCCCACTAGATAGTGGCAAAACCATTGTTTTCTAAGCCCACCCGAGGGTGGCAAATCCATGTCTTAGCCTACCTGCGGGTAGCACCATCAAACCATTTTCAAACAAACAAACATGAAATGTTTTGTTCCAATTCAGACGACTCAGTCTATACTTGTATGCTGTGCGCATCACATAGTAAATCTAGGCTAATAACAAGAATAAGTACGCACAATGTTTTCAAAATAAGATATCATGGTTAGTAGAGGCCGGTCTTTGACTGGGCGAGCGGGGGTGCTCACGAAGTGACCTTCCCCAATCGTACCCAAGTTCCCGAGCCGAGGCAACTTTGGTGATGACGGACACGTGGCCTTTGGCACCGAGTCAGGGTTTCCTAAATTTCTCATGAAAAAAACATTTAGGTGGCGACTCTGTATCTGGCAAAGCAGTCCATGTTTGGCACTTCTTTTCAAAAAAATCTGTTTTCAAAATCGATTTGCCAGATTTGGACTCTTTGGTTCAAGATTAAGAACCGTGACATTTGAGTCCTTGAACTGTAGTGACCCCAATATGAACGGAACGGGACTTAACCCTCCCGGGGCGTTCGGGGACGTCTACAGTTTCTGGCGACTCTGCTGGGAATTTAGAGAACTTGACTCGAACTCATGATCTCTGGTTTTGATTACACTTGTGTGTTTCTTTGCATTGCATTTGCATTGGTGCGCCTAGGACACCGTGTTTGCCATATGCCATTCCCGAACGATTTGCCGGAGGCTTGTCTTGTCAAGGCATGACCATAAGGCTGATCGGCTCTGGGCTTTGACAGCATGGGAACACAAACCCTGGTTTAACCGGGGCACCCTTTTTGACCATTCGACCTAGTGCATATTCAGATCCATAGTGACCATTCCAAATTAGGACAGGTTGCTTACCCGTTTATAGGTTGTTTGAAACCGCTGCGTGCGTAGTGAAACCCTAGCTCCTGACAAAATAGGACAAGGAAACCCTATCCCAACATAGGGGTGTTTGGCTCTCACTTATCTGTTATGTGCTTTTAGAGTGCGTCTCTACAGGAATGCATGTATCAGTTTGCAAGTTTGGGCATCGGGCCTGCGGGCACCAGTATCGGTATTTTAGGAATCAGTTATCTGCGGGTATCAGATTCAGTTTTGAGGCAGAATTTGGGGCAGAATTCAGTAGAGGGCACAGTCATCCTGCTAGGCCCGTATCTGTTTTGGTAAACATCAGGCTGAGATGCTGCATGTTTTCTCTTTTGCTAGGTAGTCTTGGAACCATAGCTTCGGAAGGCTCCAATATCCCCCGAGGATCATTAGACTTGTGCTGATAGATTTTGTCGGGTCAGAGATTCAGTTCGAGGGCAACCAGTGTTCTTTCGCTAAGGCAAGGCAAAGGAGGGCCAGACAGGGTTCATTTGTTCATCTAATCCGACAGTCACCAGTCACATCATCAGCAGACCCGTGATGGCACAGGGTTCGGAAGAATTTGTGGCCATGATAGCAGCGCTAAATCAGGGAACTGCAATGCAGGATAAGACTAGCGCTGAAACGCAATGCCCATCTGGGGCATCTGCTCCGTATCCAGCTTCAGGACCCCAGCCGAACTTTGACCCACTTCTGCCAGCTGAAGATTTGCAGGGTCCAGATCCCCAAGAAAGGTTGACTCAAGCTCGAGTTTCCACACCCCTGGTGCAGCCTACTGAGAGGCTTCGTCCCTCTGATGTCAATGAATTCAGTTCGACTACAGTGAAAATTGCAAACCTTGAGAAGCAAATCAAAAGGGCACAGGGCCTTAGCCCTATTCACGACATCGAGGATGGGTCCACCGAGGTTGCCGTAAGACTCCCAGTCGAGAGTACCAATGCTGGCGGTAGCACTGTTTCCAAACCTACTAAAGTCAACACAGTTGCCATAGCCGACCCTTTTGCCAAGGCTAGCCTACAAATAGCCAGCCCAGCCCGAGCTCAGGGTAGATTTTTCACCCCCCTCTATATGAGCCTAACCAGCGCATTCAAAGTCCTGAGGGAAAGAGGGCATCTCAAACCCCTTTATCCTCAACCTTTGCCAAATCCACTCCCTACCAAACATAACCCAAGCAAATACTGTGTATATCATCAACAGCGCGGCCATGGCACTGATGGTTGCTACCGCCTTCGTCATGAGATCCAGAATCTCATTGACAACCGGACAATAGTTCCACCTCAAAACCCCAAGGACCAAGTACCTCATCCACATCTCAACCTCAGCCATACACTGGCACCCACCTACAACCCCAGCATATACCCCCCGACCCATATACCCAAGCCCGAGATGTTTATCCCAGAAAGCATGGCCTTAAGCACGATAGATGCACTTGAACCCCATTCATCTCAAACCCATGAACCCACTACTTCTGAGCTGGGGAGCATGATTAAAGATCTTCAGAGAACAGTGGCAGATTTAACCTTTGAAGTTTTGGCTCCATCATCAACCACATCGCCTACCAGGGAGTTCATGTCAAAACGCTCCCTAATCTTGGGACGGGCTGCATTGAAAGAAGGAGAATCTCTTAGCAAAGTGGAGGCAGGTGGTAAGAACAAGGTAGGGGTGGGCATGGATCCCCATGAACATCTTCTGTTCGCTGTTGAGGCTTTGAAAGCCGAGGGACTGAACAAAGAGCAAGTCCTCGCAGTTGTTGCAAAAGCTGTGGATGACACTTTCGCCACTCAAGTTGGGGGCAGTTTGAATCAAGAGGCAAGCCGGGAAAAGGGCCTTTGTACCAGAAATGATCCTGTTAGCTCTAACCCTCCGCTCGGAAGAGATCAGCAAACCAGGCCAACACCTGCCAATCCCTTCGCTGGTGCGCCCAGTAAAAATTCACAAGCCTTGAAGTACCAACCCCGAGGTCGGAGGGTCTTCCATGCCCTCTATATGCCTTTGTCCAAAGCTTTTCAAATCCTTGTGGGACAAGGCCATCTCGAACCCCTTGAGCCTCGACCTCTCCCGAACCCTCTTCCGGCTACACATGATGCTACCCAGTACTGCGCGTACCATCAGCAAACTGGCCATACTACCGACGACTGCTTCCATCTTCGCCATGAAGTACAGGATCTGTTTGACAACGGGGTTGTCCTCCCGCCAAGCCCTGCAAAGTCTATCGGCACTGGATCGGTGAACTTGGGGGAATAATGTGATTATGTGATCGGGGGATGAACCACCTGCAGGCGGCGCTCGATTAACTCCAGATATGGTGGATAGCATGCACTGTTTTGAGCACATTTGCGAATGTTGTTTAATTTGTACTTTCTGACTTGGGTATTGGGTCAGTCTCGTTGTGTTGTACAGAGTCAGTCTTTTCTTATTGAGTCAGTTGGGTCTGTCTTGTTGTACCAAGTTAGTCCCGTTTTGTTGGAGTCAGGTGATTCCGGGGGTGTTACCTCGGACATCATTGTTTTGTTTTCTGTTTGTCTTTTTGCTTTCTTTTGAGTCTGTTTCTGCCAGGGAGCCAGTTATGCCAACAGATTTTGAATGAAACAGCAGTGATTTTTTACGCTCTCGCATTTGCTTCTGCCGTGTGCTAGTTGTGCCGGGATTTGAATGAAATGGTAGTGCATTCCACCTGCTCTCTTATGCCTTGAAGTCATTGTAATGACCTGAGTTTTTAAAAACTTTTTGAACACCGCGGTGAAAACGAAGAGGAAGGAATTCCTCGGGATTTGTAAAACTTTGATCAAATTGAGTTTATTTACGCTGTTATGCCGTCCATTTGTCTGGTTGTTTATTTCCTTATTATTGCTTTATTTATGTTTTTGCTAGGTAGTTTAGCACAATTGCTTCAGACCAAGCAGATATTCCCCAAGCACTCTGGACTTGAGGTCGCCGACTCAATCCATCTGAGGATCTGGTCGACAAACAACCAGTGTTTTGTTCCTTACCCCTGGTTATCAGACGGAGGTCGAGAAGACGCAGTGTATCCGAGCAAAGGTTGCCAGAACAGTGGTCTACCCCGTCAGTGGACAGTCAGGCTGAGACTTCAATTTTTACCACAGAGATAAATATACCAGTCAGTCAGCTGGAACAGCAGAACATGGCAGGGATGGAGGACATGGTGCGCCAACTTCAAGAAAGTATGAGAGCCATGCAGCAGGACGCTGTTCGTCGAGATGAATTTGCCAAACAACAGGCCGAGATCATGGCCCAGTAGGCAGAGTTAATTGCCAGGCTGCAACAACAAACCGGGGCATCTGCTTCACACCAGGCTCCTCCCCCACCAGGAGTTCCGGCACCCGGGGAGGCACCAAATGTCCAGGGAGATACGGATATTCTGACAGGGCCGGCTCCGCCCCCGATTCTACCCCAACTATCCAAGGCACCTACGCCTATCAATCAACCGGACTCTCCCTTTGAGTTCGAGGTGGACCCTATAGCATTGAAGTGGAGCAAGCTCGAGAAGTTGTTCAAGAAATCCCAAGGGGTAAAGTCCATCCCAGACATCGAGGACGGGTATACCGACGCGGCTGTGACGCTGCCAGATCGGTTCAAGATGCCACAAATCGACCGCTTTGATGGGTCCGGGGATCCCATGGTGCATCTCTGTTTGTTTTCGGACATACTAAGGCCGATGGGCCACACCAGACTACAGAAGCTTTCATTGTTTGGCCGGACCTTGTTAGGTGTGGCGGCCATCTGGTACGCAAAACTGGAAGACGATGTCAAGAGGAATTGGGATGAGATGGCCGAGGCTTTTGTCGCTCAGTACTCCTATAACACGCAAATCAAGATTACAACCCGTGATCTCGAGACAACAAGGCAGGAGCCCAAGGAGAGCTTCTCTAAATTCGTAGCCCGGTAGAGGGCCAAGGCCTCAATGATGACCACTAGGCCCACTGACAAAGATTAGATTCGGATGATTGTGCGCAATCTCCAGCAAAAACTTATGCAGAAAATGATCGTGCTCCCCTTCCCTACCATTTCAGATCTGCATGAGATGGGAGTACAGATCGAGGATGCCTTGAAGCAGGGCTTGATTGACAATGATAAAGAGCAATCCAGGAGAACCTTCAACCGAAACAACAATGCAGGCACAAGCAGTGCTGCAACTGCTAGAGCTTCAGAAGTAAGCATGGTCACCACCACCCCTCTAAGAACCCCGGCAGCTACACCATTCTCCGGTGCATCCGGGAGTAACACACAAACAACCAAATTCCAACCTCGAGGCCAAAGAACCTTCACGCCTTTATATATGCCCCTGTCCAAAGCTTTGGGGGTATTAATCAGGAAAGGGCACTTGAAGCCCCTAGAGCCGAAGCCATTGCCAAATCCACTACCTCCCTCCCATAACCCGGCGAAGTATTGTGCCATTCACCAGCAACATGGTCATGATACCGACCATTGTTTTAGATTGCGTCACGAGATTCAGGATCTTGTTGACAACAGGGTGATTGTGCCTCTAGAAAAACCCAACGTCACAACTAACCCTCTCCCACCACACAACCAAGCTCCACCTCCAAAACGAATCAACTTTATCCAGACCGGGGTCATGTCATACGACCCCAGCATATATATCACCCCGTCCCACCTACCCAAGCCGGAGGTGTTCCTTCCCGACAGCATTGACCTGTGCATGTTGGACATCTCCCGAGCCCAACCTGAACCAATGGTGGTGACCATCGAAGATGGAACAGGGATGATTTCGGAGGAAAGTGGGGTTGTTGATTTAGAATCTAAGGAAATTGGGAGCTGTGCTGAGGAGGTATATGATCCGAGTGGCTACATTGCGTCAGTGGGCCAGGCTAGGCCAAACTTTGAATTGCCGGTGGGGGCAGAAATTTGTGTACTACGGGGGGACGGACTTGATCAGAGGCAGGATGACTTGGCAACTCTGGAAGGGGACTTTGCTAACCTCCAGTTTTTCGACGAACAAGACCCGGGAGACAGTTCAGTCAACTGGTTCGATTTTGAGGAATCAGCAGAGGTCACAGGGTGGCTTGATGACCAACCAGATATTGTTGAAGAATCTCAACCGGAAAGGGGCCCGTCAGGGGCAAGGACATCAATTGTGGCCGGAAGGGCCAGAAGTCAGAATGCATCGCCGGAGACTGCCGGTGCCAAGAATTTCGCTCGGGATTTGGGCATTTTGAATACGGGGAATGTTGAACAGCAAACTGTACTGACGCAGTTGGAACATGAAGGAATTGAGGACTCTGAGAGAGCCAGAAAAGTCAGGGCCCCTGTGGGGACTGAAAGTGCTGTGTGCGGGAGAACAGAGCATGCTGCGAGCGTGTGGACAGAGGGTACCGTGAGTACAAGGACAGTGGTAACGGAGCCGGACAGGTGTCTGTCGGCTGCCGATGGAATGTGGTGAGAGGACGATGATCTATGTCTTGCCCACACGGATGAGGACTGGGGAAGCAATCAACCGGATGATACCTGGTATATTGGTGAAGTAGACCATATGACTAGGAGTGGGCGGTATTTCAAGCCCCCACACCTAGATCAGCCAGAGGTGTCTGGGAAGGACAAGGAGGTGGAGAAACAGAAAGAGAAGCAACTTGAAGAAGAAGCTGTACTGAAGCAGTTGAAAAAGATACAGGCAGACATCTCCATCTGGGGACTGCTTATGGCTTCACGTGTTCACAGACAGGCTGTTCTATCAGCTATGGACAAGGCCAATCTCTCAATAGACACCACGCCTGAACAGCTGGTGGGACTGGTCTTTCCAGGAGGAGGTTCCCCGACGTTGACCTTTTCTGACAAAGAACTGCCGCCTGAGGGCGCGAATCATAACAAACCGCTCTACATCTCTGTGGAGTGTAGAAGCAAATGGATACCGGTGGTTCTTGTCGACACGGGATCCGCTATTAATGTGTGCCCGTCGAGGACGACATATGCAATCGGGTTAAAGCCCGCGGACTTCGTGCCAACTGCCCAGGTGATTCGGGCGTATGATAACACAAGCAGGGAGGTGATGGGGACTGTCAAAATTCAGACCCAGGTTGGTCCAGGACAACACTGTAACACGCCCGCGAGGGACCCCACTACACGCTACAGTTCGGACTCGATTTGTGTCACGGTTCTTAATCTGAACCAAAGAGTCCAAATCCGGCAAATCATTTTGAGAAATAGATTTTTGAAAAGAAGTGCCAAGCATGGACTGCTTTGCCAGATATAGAGTCGCCACCTAAATATTTTTTAATGGGAAATTTAGGAAACCCTGACTCGGTGCCAAAGGCAACGTGTCCGTCATCACCAAAGTTGCCTCGGCTCGGGAACTTGGGTACGATTGGGGAAGCTCAGCTATGAGCACCCCCTCTCGCCCTGTCCGAAGACTAGCATCTACTAACCGTGATATCCGTTTTTGAAAACGTTATATGCTCTTATTCCAGTTAATTAGCCTAGAATTACTATGTGATGCGCACAGCATACAAGTATAGACTAGATCGCCTAATTTGGAAACAAGCGTTGCATATCCGTTTGTTTTGGAAAACGCTTTGGGATTTGCTACTCGCAAGTAGGCTAAAATACGGATTTCAACGAGTTTTTCCAACTCAGACAATCCAACCTTCACCCCCATGCATTCAAACAGTTTATCACATAAGCATCTAGCCACATGGTAAGCATGCTGTCATGATAGAATTCACACACATGCGATGTTAAAGCATAAAATACTTACAGTGTACTCCGTGCCAAAACAGTAAACTAGTTAGCAAACATGCATGGTCCTAGTTCATGTCAAATTGACTAATGCAACACATACAGGATGCAATTAGGGTAGGCTCGGCTAACCTAAACATGACATGTGAAATGCAATCAATTGATGCACGTATTCAATTTGGAATTGAAGTACAAATGCAGTTAGCATGATGTACCGAGCCCGGTGCATGCAAGACAAATGTATGGATGCACGCATGCATAGCATAAGGTATGCTAATTTAAACATGCCCTAATCTACCATCATAAGCGGGTAAATAAAAGGGAAGAAAGAAGTGGGGATTGGAAAACATGCACACACACGCACCCACACTTATTACAGATTCGCCCTCGCCCGGAGGGACCGAATAAATATTACAGATAATTAACCTACAAGCTAATTAAATATTACAGGCCATCTAATTAGCTAAGCAAATTAACTAATCTAGGGAAAACAGTAAACCGCCTCGGGAGGAGAGCCTGATGCAATGCATACTCGGTCTTGCTCGGAAGTGCACTGCCATACGCAATCTGCCTCTGTTTTCCCTGTTGTACTCCTCTGAAGACTGCCAAAATCTCAAGGTTGCCTTTCTGAACACTGTTCAGTACCACCGGCTGGAGAGAATGGCCACTGGCCGTAGGAGATGTTCATCGGCTGAGAATGAATCCATCGGCCACCAATTGTTTGCCGGTCGGCACTCTGTGCAGTCGATCGGCAAAAAGTTCCTGCAGAACCTGTTTGACAGCAGCAGAGGACAGAGCTTTGCATGGCAATGCAATTCAAGCCATATATGCACCAATCATGTCCCTTATCATGTTAGTGACTCAAAGGGGCATGCTCCTTGGTTCTCGGACCATCAATCGCGCATTTCCATGCGTGATGGCCCAAGGGACCAAGTGTGCACATTTTGATGTCAAATGCAATGCAAACCAACAAACAAGGGCCCAATTCTTATCACTAGATCAAGGAACAAGGCATGCATGCTAGATGGAGTGCAACCTAGGCATATGAACTAGCATGCAACGTGGACAATGCAATGTATACATGCAAGCATGCAAGTAAACGTGCAAGGTAAGTATGCAAACAAGCATAGGGTGGACTTAAACATGATTTAGGCAGCCTTAAATAGACCTAAAACAGTGGCCAAAATGCTACGAAATGAGGACTAGACACACATACACACATGCACATGTTAAAGGGCTAATACTCAAGCACAAAAGGGCAACTCTCAAGCACACTTGAAAGAGGCATAACATGGACTAATGGCATGCAAGGTAAGCATTGAAAATCATGTTACAAAAGGTGCTAAGCCAATTAAACAAGATAAACAAGGCATGCAAACAAAGCCAAAAACCCAAGACAAGCCAAGAGGCTTAAACCAAGACTAAGTCAACCAAGCCTCACAAGGCTAAGAGGACTTAAAACAAGTCTAAGGCAGGCCTAGACAACACCCAAGGGACACCTAGATGGCATCTAAGTGGCTCAAATTCAAAGGGTATGCACAATGGCCAAAACATGGAGCATGCAAGACAAGCTTTCAAAGCTTCAAAGAGGCATCCAAGGCAAGCATACAAGCATGTTAAAGGGACTGAAATAACATGGCAAATGGTCCCAACCCACTAAATTAAGGCAAGGATGCATGCTATACATTCACACACTTAAGGCCAACAAACCAAAAATGCAAAGGGGCTATACTATGCATGCCAAAGTCGACCCAAACAACTAAGGACAGACCTCAAACATAGCAAAATAAGCACAAAAGCTTCACAAAGCCAAGCCTAAAACATGCTAGAACAATGGTTTACAACCTAAGGCATATTAAGGCAACAACAAGGCATTACATGGCATGTATGTTAAACTAACATGGTGTACCAAAACCAACATACAACAATGCTATTTCATGGCAAAATAAGCATAAATAACAGCCAAGGCATGGTCAACATGAGGCCTAAGCTAGGTGCTCATTAAAGAGGCAAAAATGGCCCTTTTCAAGGACAATAAGGAGAGGGGGTGGCCCTCTCCTTCTTGGGACTTCAAGGCACCATCCTTACCACTGAAATCCCTCAAGATTTCAGTGGTGAGGAGGCCCAAACACCAAAGTCCCGGAGCTCACTCAAAATAGCACAAAATGGAGCCCCTCAAGGCTTAAGAGGGGTCAAACACCTCCAAACCACAAAACACTCTAAACAAACTATTTAGAGGGCCCAAAAACAGAACTTTTTTATATTATACACTAAGCTCAAAAACAGTTCTAAGATAGGCTAACAAGCTATGCAAGAATGGGGGAAAAAGGGGTAAGATTGTTACCCTTGAAGAACCTCTTCAACAATGGTGGACCAGCTGCTCCTCCAAGCTCAAAACCACCCAAGAACCTCAAGAACAACCTCTTAGAACCTCAGTAGCCAAGGGAAGGTGTAACACTATGTGTTTGTGTGCAATAGTAAGCCTAAACACACACAATACAAGAGAATGTGAGATATAGATATAGGATAGATACAAAACCCTAAACCTAAAACCAGAGCTTCTCTCACAACTTTTCTAACCTTTTTTGTCTAACCCTCAAGCCAAGAGAGGAGGGCTCCTCTTATAGAGAAGCCAATCTTGTAAAGCTTACTTAAGAAGCTAATAAGAAGGCCATCCCTGGAGGGGAACAAAATGCAAGACAGCTGTCTTAAAATATCTGCAAAAGCAGATGAACAGTAGTCGGCCGCTCAAAATTGCCATTTTGACAAAATTAACTGCCGACCGGCAACAAATAATGCCGACCGGCAATATACATTGCCGATGGCAACAAAACACCAGCCGGTGGCCTCTAGCCACGGCCGGTGATGTGTGGGGATGCCTCACAAGGCATTCCCTGCCCCTCCAAGGCAACAAACAAGTGTTTGGTGCAAAACCAGACACTAAACAGTCGGGTTCGGAGATCCTGAGGCAAGGCGCGTAGCCGAGACCTCCGGGAACTCCAAACGAACACAAACATGGATGATCACCGGGTGTTCAAACGGTGACGTCCAAGTCTTGAGGACGGTCAAAAATGGGGTGTCTACAGTTGCCCCTCTTTGACAGAACTCGAAAGTCATAACAATGACGGGAGTGAATGTCAAAGCCCAGAGACGACTCATTTTTGACAAGGCCGAAGACTTAGACAAACATGCAAGACAAACAAGGTATGCACCCGAAGGCAGGGGCAAAATGCAACTGAAAATGCAAGAAGCCGAGCATAACTTATTTCATGCAAAGAAAAGCTGTAACGAAGCATACGTGCGACGGTCTTAAGCTAGCATACACCAAACTACACTACAATGCAGAAAGGATGTAAGAGAATTATGCAATTCTCGAGACGTCTCACTCGGAGGATACAATACCTGTTCGGTTCGTCTGGTTCCACCAGTCGCAAATGAACTGTACATACAATATCATGCCTGTAAAGAAAACAAACTTAACAGGTATGATATTGTTAGCAACATGCATGACAATGCAATGTGAATGCTAAATGATATGCAATATATACAATGCGATGTATAAATAATGCAAATGAAAATGCAATGCAATTGAAAAAAAATGCAAACTATATGCAAAGCAATTGAATCATGATCCAATCATGAGCGATTCGAAACCACACGTATGTCAAATAGATTGATGGAGGTAACAAGTCCGTCTACCATAGAACGGTCTACTGAACTATGAGTAATGTAGACGGACACAAGAACGAGTATTGGGTGGAATGACATAAGTGGGGTAACGACCTGCTGGAGAAAGAATGATGATCCTAATGCCGGATGCAAAAATTACACTACAATGTAATACCTACAATGGATATGGCATGCAGCCAAACCAAATCTTGCCTAGGAAAGGCATGTACGCAAACAAGCCGCGGCTAACATAGAACGGTCCACTGAACTATGCTTTGACACGAGAAGTATGGGCACATACCAGACCAAGCTCAACATGGAAAGGCGCAAGCCATAGATGGAAGTGATGCAATGAATGCATGCAATCTACAATGCACTATCTACAAATATGCAATGGAATGGAATGGATACAATGGATATGGCGCGCGGGCCAAACCAAATCTTGCCTAGGAAAGGCATGTACACATACAAGCCGCGGCTAACATAGAACGGTCTACTGAACTATGTTTTGACACAAGAAGTATGGGCACATACCAGACCAAGCTCAACATGGAAAGGCGCAAGCCATAGGTGGAGGGTGATGCAATGAATGCATGCAAACTACAATGCGACATGCATTGGGATGGAATAGATATGATGGACATGGCACGCGGGCCAAACCAAATCTTGCCTAGGAAAGGCATGTACGCATACGAGCCATGTCTAACACAGAAAAGGTGCCGCAACCTCAACCAACATACCAGCGTGGAATAGGCGCGTACACATGCAGAACTGTGTTTTAACGTGAAAAGTAAGGGCACATACCAGACCAAGCTCAACATGGAAAGGCGCAAGCCATAGACGGAAGGTGATGCAGTGAATGCATGCAATCTATAATGCAATATCTACAAATATGCAATGGAGTGCAGATGCGGTCTGCTGAAATGCAATGGATGCATGTAGTATTACAGCGGATAAGGCTGCGGCAAATGTTGCCAAAAGCATGACATAAAGCCACGTCTACATAGAACGGTCACAAGGACTATGCTTGACGTAAAGATACAGACAATACAGTCCAGCTCAACATGAAAGCAAGCCATAGGCTGATGCACAATGCATGCAAACTACAATGCACTATCTACAAATATGCAATGGAATGATGAAATGCAATACTTACAATGAATGCATGACAATGCAGTATGATGCAATGGCTATGATGCAGCTTTCCCTATCTACCAACAGGGCGATATACTAGGTTGGTTCAGTATCCAGAACTGAGGCGCAAACATGCTACCTCAACCTATGGGGCTTCCATACAGATTTCAAGCCGAGGGTACACCCCTGGGTATTTAAACCAGACTTTAGTCTCGGAAATCTCGAACCTTTACGTTCTAGGCATAAGCCATTCGAACTCTAGTTTTCACCATCCCAGTTGGTCTCCTAGGAACTCACCGCAAACACAGGCGGGTGGCTTTACCAGACCACCGAAAGTCGTTCGGGCACGACAAACACCAAAGGAATTGCACCTTTAGAGGATTTAAGGTCTCCTAGACCAGGATGCAAAATGTATGCATGACAATGCATTTTTTTGTTTTTTGTTTTTTTGTTTGTTTTTTTTTTTGCTGGGGATGCAAATGATGCATGAAATGCATGTTGCATGGAATGCGCGACAACGCAAGTCGCTCGAAATGCATGACAATGCATGATTTTTGACGCACGGCAACGCGCGGCTTGAGATGCATGACAATGCAAACAAACTGTGCACATCAATGCACGGAGGGTCTTGCACCTCTCGAGGATTTAAGGTCTCCTAGACCGTGTGTATTTTTGGTCCCGCCGGACCGGGGGTGCATGATAATGCAAGCTGTGTGCGTTATAACGCGTGCGTGTGTGTGCATAAAGATGCAAGGGATGATGTGTGCTACAGTGTATGCCGACATGCAAACACCAACCGAGCGTGTTTAAGGTCTCGTCAGACCATGCGTGTTTAAGGTCTCGCCAGACCGGGCGTGTTTTAGGTCCCGCCGAACCCGGGGTGCAATGCATGTCAATGCGAGTGAACTTGAAATGCGCGACTAAGCGCGGTTTTTAGAGATGCATGACAGTGCACGCTGATGCAAGTGTGTGACCACGCACGTCCTTTGAAATGCAAGACAATGCAACTGAGCGGATTTAAGGTCTCGCCAGACCGTACGTGTTTTTGGTCCCGCCGGACCGTGCGTGTTTAAGGTCTCGCCAGACCATGTGCATGACAATGCATGTGAGGTGCGCAAAATAGCGCGAACAATGAGTGTATGCCAAATGCAATAAGACGCGCGAAACGGCGTGATGCGTTGGACAACGCGAATGAAATGCGATGCACAAGACAGTGCAATGCGCTAAACGGCGTAATTGAATGCATGCCAAATGCATATGGGGGGCAACTTCCAGGTTTTGTAAGAGCCAAAAGGATACAGAAAGGATACACCTTGCATGAATTCGAGTGCCACACACAGAAGACACGGTCCGAGGTCAAAACGGAGGCCGATCGAGCTTCGGAAGTGCACTGTCTTGCACTGTTTTGAGCAATGAAGGCCCTGAACCACACATATAACCCAAACAAGGATGTAGAAGGCTCAAAAACCACTGTAGGACACCACCGGATAACCACCGGCCATCAAAATGCATCACCGGCCGTCCATCGGCCCTCATACAATTCCATCGGCACAATATATTGCCGACCGGCAAAGAATTCCTGTATCGGGGCAGTTTTGTCAATTGGCCACGGGTCTTTTAAAATAGGGCTCCTAGCCCTATTTTCTTCACTTCCTCTTGCTCGAAAATCCTTCCCCCTCCCCTCTAGGGCATTTTCCTCCTTTGATTCTCTCATTTTCTTGCGTTCTAGCTCCCGTTTCGTTGTTCGATTCGCGATCTCCTTCGCGTTTCGGACATTTTCAACCGAACGAAACTTCGTTTCGGTGTCCCGTTTTTGATTTCCACCACTCGGGGCTTGTTTCCCTCGAGTTTTCCTCGACATCTGTGCCTTTTCCGCACCTCGGCTTTTCGGCCATTTCCGGCCCTCTCGGGGTTGACTTTTTGTTGACTTCTCGTATTCTCGCCCATTTTTCCTCCTTTCGGCCATTTTCACATTCTCTTCGAGATGGCGGACGACCTTCCACAGGGCGGGACCCTCCAGAGCTCGAGATGGATCCCGAGGCCGAGCCCTTGCCGCTTCGCATCCGGCCATTCGATCCGGAGACCTACAGCCAGCGGTTCACGTGATGCTCCCCGATGGACTACGCCAGTTCCGGAGCTTCGAGAGGGGCGTGGCACCCGAGCTACTACTACGTGAGCCGGAGTCACACCTGTCACACGGCGCCTCGGAGGTACATTCTTTCCCCGGTTTCAATTTTCCGCAATGTAGAACACCTAAACTGCTATAGTTGATTCTGTTCTTTAACTGCTTAGTTCGAATGCACTGATGCACTGTACACTATAGTTGACTGTGAATACACTTGCAATCGATAACTGCTTGAAACTACACGCGCACACACACTGCACTAGCCCTGAATTGCTCAAACACGTTGACGCAACACACTCTGTACTTCACTGTAAGCACACCGGCACCCGGTATCTGCTTGAATTCTGAAAAACATGCACACATGCTGTATTTACCCTGAACCACTCAAACACGCTGACACATCATATGCTGTAGTTCTTTGCTAGCACACTGACACCCAATGTCTGTTTGAATCTGAAAAACATGCACACATGCTATATATCTGTATGTTTCTTAAAACTGCATCTTGAATATTGCTTCGCAATTGTTGTTTTTGATTACAGGGGGACTCCCATACCATCCGCGGGTATGGGAACGTCGTCGCCCGAGACTGGTACGTGGAGTTGCCAGACGCGGTTCTCCAGATCGTCGACGAGGCGGGTTTCGGCATCTTTTGCAGGGGGCTTTCCCAGCTTACCACCTGCAGGCCCTTGCTTGCTGCTTTAGTGGAGAGGTGGTGGGATACCACCAACTCCTTCCACTTCTCCGTCGTAGGGGACATGACGATGACCCCTTATGACTTCTCGATGCTTACCGGCATCGGGTAGGGGGTGATCCGATCCCCTTTGACACGGATATGGATGAGTGGGACGCCGCCCAGCTGTACCTGCTCGGCACTCGGCCACCCCTTGCTCGGGCAGGGTTTGTCAGATACTCGTGGTTCGAGAGCCACTTCAGGACTCAGCCAGCCTTGGCGGAGGAGGCGCAGATGACCCCAGAGGAGGTAGATCAGTATGCGCGGGGCTTCATCATGTTTTTGCTCGGGACGACCCTTTTCGCCGACCGGGCGAACACCGTGCCTCTTTGCTTGTTGAGGGCACTGGTGGATGTCAGGCGGATCCGCTGCTACGACTAGGGTAGCGCAGGCTTGGCCACTTTATACGGTTACATGAGCTCTTCTTCCCGCCTCAGCGGACAGCTTCTTGGCGGATACTGGCGAGCTTGGGAGGTACATCTTCTTCCCCTTTTACATTTCTGCTTTCTGCTTTACATTTTCTGTATTCTGTACACTGCACACACCACGGTCTGCCTCTTACTGACTATATACTGCACACGCGGCACACACATATACTCTGCTTTACACTGACTGTACACTGCACACACACTGTACACTCTGCACAATACACTGCACAACACACGGCTCTGCCATTTCTGCTTTATTCTGTATTCTGTTTTATCCGATAGTCATACTGATATCTGTTCTGCAGTTGTGGGTATATGCCTACTTTCCCAGGCTTGCCTCAGTACCCGATGTGGAGATCCCGCTCGACGTCCCCTTTTCTCATCGCTTTGATGTGCGGTGTGTGCGGAGACCCCGGGAGTCTTTTATTTTCTTCCGCCGCTACTTCGACACCATCACCGCCGCAGAGGTATGTTCAACTTTAGAGCTTGTTTTAAGCTTTGCATCGCACTGTATTTTTGATAACAGATAGATAACAAACTGCATTTGTACCCGCAGATCACCTGGCAGCCTTGGGCTCCATTGCCGGCCGTGGTGAGGGATCACTATGAGGGCGCAGAGGAGACTGCCCTTCGGATTCTGTTGGAGGGTCCGGTCTGTCGGGCTTGGTACCTGGGGGAGCGCTTCTTGCGTCAGACCCTGGGTTTACCGGAGCAGATAGTTCCGGGTCCGCCTCCTACACACATGAGGCATACAGAGAGGCTTTCCCTCGCGCACCTGAGAGAGTATACCGTTGGCTGGGGCGCGGAGCGTCACAGAGACGAGGGCGACTATGCCGAGTACGTCCGGACCTACATTATGCGACCCTTGAGCAGTGGTCGGCGAGCTGAGAGGGAGAGGCCAGCGGCGCCGGCAGCTGGAGCGGGAGCGTCGAGGAGAGCTCGAGTCCGTGGTAGAGGTGGAGTTCAGAGAGGGCGGGGGACCGGCTGGCCTGCTCTGCCCACTTCACTGACTTACAGAGGGCAGGGTGGGGCGACCTACCAGATCCCCTTACCCCTCCTCCGGCTGATCACGAGTTGGTCGGTGTCCCTGACTTGCCTCCGGTATGTATTATTGCATTTCGCATCTTGCATTGGCATTTCATTTCATTTTATTTGATATTCCGCAGAATACTGATGCATCTGATACTTTTGCAGGCGTCCTCGAGTACATCCGGCAGTCCTGGAGCTGAATGCCTCCATGATGGGGATGCTACAGCGGACCTTCGACCTCCTGGCCCTTTACAGCATTCCGGTATGTTCTTCTGACCGCAGTCTCAAACCATACATAAACTGATTCGCATAATCTGATGCACGATACAACACTTAATACACTGTACTCATACACTGCATTCTGCACTGATTCACTCCTCACAGCATACATACACTGTACTCATTCACTGTATTCTGTACTGATTCACTGCTCACGGCACTCACAGACTGTACTCATACACTGTATTCTGTACTGATTCACTGCTCACGGCACTCACACTGTACTCATACACTGTATTCTGTACTGATTCACTGCTCACGGCACACACACTGTACTCATACACTGTATTCTGTACTGATTCACTGCTCACAGTATTCTGATGTATTTGCCTTTTATGCTTTTCAGCCTCCTTTCCAGATCCCTCCGGTGGGTGGTGCTCCAGCTGGGCCCTCTATTCCTGCTCGAGGAGGGCGTGGAGACACTGGACATTCCCGTGCCAGGGCAGGGCGTGCTCATGTCGGGAGTAGCTCTCGGGCACCCATTCCTGATGATGAGGATGATGAGTCCGAGTCCGAGTCCGAGGCAGAGGCAGAGGCAGAGGCGGGGTCATCTGAGGAGGAGACCGGAGACGGTTCAGACTCGGGCTCAGATGATGGTGCCGATGACGATGCTCCTGGACCTTTGTCCAGGAAGAGGGCGAGGACAGATCCCCAGGCCTGAGACTACTGATGACGACCCAGACTTTTGCTGCTTTCTTCTCTTTTTTTTGTACTTTTTTTTTTTTTCTTTTTAGTTGGTAGCTCCAGTATCTTGTACCGCCGCAGGCGGGTTTTTGTTTTCTTCAAAACTATGTACTTGAACAAGATTATGAAATGAAACAAGCCCCTTTTTTGTCTAAAAAAGTGTTACATTTGCATATCTCATGCACTGCATCGCATTACATTATGTTATGTCATATTACACCTCAATGTAAATGAAGTCGATTTGTTGTCTGAAAATTGAACACTTGTACTGGAATGATCAGATAACCAACCAGCCAATAGCAGAATAATCAAGCAACTCACTGTCTAACCTAAACACACAGCCCATACTCTGTTGGGGATTAATCTGCATACGGCCCATAACACAGCACTCGGTTCATTCTGCACACAGCAAACACTGAACAAACAGTCCAATCTGACAAGACGGACTACGGAAGCTGAAACGGTTGAAACTGAAACACACTCAGATGCCCAAATTTTCTTTTTCTTCTTTTGCTTCGCATAAAATGTAGAGAATGGCACAGCACTCCGAGCATAAACGATTTTTTTTTTTTAAGAAAGGTTCTGCAACCGGGGTATCGAGCCTAAAACTGAACACAGCGGGAAAGACTCAAACAAAAGGTGCGTGACCCAAACATAACGAGACACGCCGGAAAAGACTCAAGACAAAGTTGAGATAAACAAATCAAAAGACACGACACACGGACGTGTTTACAAGAATGAAAGACCTCAGATCTCGAGGAGCCAGTTCCCCGGGTTTTGTTCCCACCCTTTCTGATTTGTGATTCTCACAACTCGGCCCTCAGGCTCGGTTTTTCTCTCAAAACCCTCTTGCTCACTTTTCTCTCAACTTACACCTCTCTATTCTTTATTCTCTCATTTTTCATCCCTCCCCAGGGTGATTGATGGATGAATAGGAAATTGTGGGTTACCAATACCGTTAGCTCACGGCTATTTCTTCCGGTGGACGTCGAGTCGGGATTCCGGATAGGGAAAGCCTCTTCCGGTGGATAGGGTGCCTTTTTGGCAAGTATGTGGACGGGGGGAAAGACAGAATACCTGACTCAACTGTGCCCCTAGTTCATCACTTTGACCATTTTTTTTTGTTTTTCTTTCTAAAACAGTTTTGACCAAAATGAGAGCCGGATTAACATACTTGTTCATTTTTGATTTGAAAATCATGCAAGTCAGGCCATGAGCACTGAAAATTTTCTTCCTTTTTTGGATCCAAGAAAATGGTCCAGTTTTGGAAAGATGAAATAGTTTTCGAGAAAACAGTCAACCTCAGTAAAAATTTTCAAAAACTATTTTTGCAAACGGTCAATGCTAAACGAGCACGGAACCTTACCTCGAGATGCGCAACCTCGGATCAGGCAATGGAAAATTGCCCCTGGCTTGAAGGGGGACATGGCAACGGAAAGTTGCCCCTGGTTTGGACGGCAACTCGGGCAACTCATAGCAACGCATGGCAACGGAAAGTTGCCCCTTGTCTGGATGATGCCGCAGCATTTTATAAACGGTCTTTGTCAGTGATGACTAAACTCCGAAGACGATGGTCTGAACCAATATATGGACACAGTCACTGTGAAGGCGATGGTGGCTGGACTTCAGGATGAAGTTGCCTACGTATCCCAGACATGGGAATCAAGCCTACGTAGTTCACGGTTGTCACAACCGAACTGTCGGATGCAGAGAAGGCAAGGATGATCAAAACCATTACATGGACTGAGGCGCTATGAAAGCGTTGGGGGCTGGACTTCAGGATGAAGTTGCCTACGTATCCCAAACATGGGAATCAAGCCATACGTAGTTCCGGTTAAGGTACACTCGGGTATTAACCTTCACTTTTCAGGCTCTAACTTTTGCCAAGGCGCCCGTCGCGGGTTTTCGACCTTGCGAGCTTTGTTCCTTTTTAATTCTTTTCTTTTCATTCTTGTACATATATTTTTTCTTTCTTTTTCTTGTCTTTTTTTTCTTTCTTTTCTCTTTTTTTCTTTTTTTTTCTTTTTTCTTTTTTTTTTTTATATTTTTTCTTGCTCTAACTTTTGCCTGGGTCGCCCTTCCGGGTTTTCGCCCAGCGAGCCTCTCAAAGGGTAAAAGTGTAGCATAGTCCATGCCAAATGGTTTTGAGTTTGAAGCCATCTGGTCCAGGAGAGTGGCTGTTGTTTAGGATTATTTGCTCTTCGAGCACATCTGACATCTTTGCCCCTAGTTCGAGGGCCTTTGTCTAGCTTTGCAAGCTTCTTCTGATCTGAATCTTGATCCGACTTTCTTGCTCGAGGGGGCTTCAAATCGGGCCGCACAGGCCTTTCATGGCATTAACTGTTGAGCGTTTTGAATGGATTCCAGGTTCGCAACAGATAGGTTGAATCTTGAGGCTGAGAGCGATCCTAGGCTGCACAATCTCAAGAGCAATTCCACACAAGTCTTCACAGGACCGCGCAAAATATTTTGTTTTTTGAAAGTTTTTAAGAAAGCGATAAATCGCTCGCGCAGAAGATAGTGTGAAACCAGTCTGGATCAAGCCAGGGTCGTTCTCAGTACTCACGCTGACAAGCATGATTTCATTCATAAAAAGGCTTAGCATGCCTATCTTTCTCTCAAATATGATCAAGTTTTGCAAAACACGAGGAATTCCTTCCTCTTCGTTTTTACGACCGCAGTGCTCAAAAAAAGGGTTTTTTTTAAAAAAAACTTAGGTCATTACAACGATGTTCAAGGCACAAGAGAGTAGGTAGAATGTACTGCCGTTCCATTCGCCTCCTCTGGCACAACTAACTCATACTGAAAGCAAGCATGAAAATGAGATAGCCACAGCTGTTTCATTCAGATTTGTTGGTATAACTGGCCCCTCGGCAGAGACAGACTCAAAAAACAAAAACGGGTAATTACAAGACGGAACGGTGTTCGAGGCAACAACCCCAGAATCACCTGGTATTCTATACAAAGAGGACTGACTCGATACAACAAGACAGACCCTTAAGCAAAAAGACTGACTCAAAATAAAGAGACAGACTCAAAACGAAAGACTGACTCGATACCCAAGCCAGAATTTACAAAGCTAGTGTTCACACGATGTTCCAAAATGCGTGCCAGACGCCACATCCAAAATATACCAAATGCCGCCCGCAGGTGGTTCACTTTCTGATTACATACTCGCAGTATCTGTGTCCTCAAAATCCAATAACTGGGTGGTAACGGACTTGGCTGAGGTGGGCGGGAGGATAACCTCGTTATCAATCAAATCCTGCACCTCATGACGGAGGCGGAAGCAATTGTCGGTAGCATGGCCTGTCTGCTGGTGGTACGCACAGTACTGAGCAGCATCATGTGTAGCAGGGAGATTCTTCGGGAGAGGCCGAGGCTCCAGGGGCTTAAGATGCCCTCTCTCGGCAAGGATTGAAGTGCCTTGGACAATGGCATGTAAAGAGAGTGATGGAAGACCCTGCGCCCTCGGGGCAGGTACTTCGAAGTCTGAGCATTTTGCTAGACGCACTAGCGAACGGGTCGGCGGGTGCCTGCCTTGGATTTCTGATCCTTTCCAGGTAGGGTTGGGAGGAACTGTTCTGGCATGACGGGGCCTATCCCGGCTTTCTGACTGACTTGAACTACCCTCAGGTGGAGTGGGGAAAGCATCCTCCACAGCTTTTGTCACAACTGCAGATATCTGTTGCTTGTTCATCCCCCGGCTTTCAAAGCCTCGACTGCCCACAGCAGTTGTTCGATAGGGTCGGCATCCGCCTTCATTTTATCCTTACCTCTGGCCTCAGCCTGATCGAGGGTTTGGGTTGATGTTGATATGTCATTACCATAGCTGGAGGCCATCTCCGGTTGGCTAAGTTCAATCACGATCGTCCCTAACAGTGGGGGCTCCTGGGGTACAAAACTCCGGCATATGGTGCGGCTGGCGGTGAAGCTGACATTCCGTAGGCGAGATCTGCCACGGATCTCTGGAGATCACCTATCATCCCCATCAGTTCAAATGTAGTAGGCTCGCGAGCCTGATATAGCTGGGGGGTCCAGACCGGGTGCGCAGCAGGCGATCTGGGTGGATGCGGCATATCGACATTGGTCTCACTTTGTAGAGTGATTCCTTGATCCAACGCGGCTGTCATAACCACGATCTCTTCTGAATTCTGCGTCATGCTGAGTCTGCTATACTGGATGGCGACTAACGGATCGGATCTAACTTGCCTCAGCAAAAGGAAACACTGACTGTTCTGAATCAGACTCTCTGTACTGAAAGGAAAAAACAAGCAGCATTTCAGCCCAAACAGATCAAACACAGGTATAGCTGAACAACTGTACTCTACTGCTGTCCACTGTTCCCAAAACTCACTGTCCTGAAACACTGAATCGAATACCCGCAAATATAACTGATTCCCAAAATACTGATACTAGTGCCCGCAGGCCGGATACCCAGACTTGCAAACTGATACATGCATTCCCTGCAGAAATACATGCTAAAAGCACATAGCAAGTAAATGAGAGCCAAAACACCCCTATGTTGGGGTAGGGTTTCCCTGTCCTATTTTGTCAGGAGCTAGGGTTTCACTACGCACGCAGCGGCTTCAAACAACCTAACATCGGGTAAGCAACTTGTCCTAGTTTGGAATGGTCACTATGGATTCCGAATATGCACTAGGTCAAATGGTCAAAAAGGGTGCCCCGGTAAAACCGGGGTTTGTGTTCCCATGCTGTCAGAGCCCATAACCGGTCAGCCTTATGGTCATGCCTTGACAAGACAAGCCTCTGGCAAACCGTTCAGGAATGGCAGATGGCAAACACGGTGTCCTAGGCGCACCAATGCACATGCAATGCAAAGAGACACATAAATGAAATCAAAACAGGATATCACGAGTTCGAGTCAAGCTCTCTAAACTCCCCAGCAGAGTCGCCAGAAACTGTAACACGCCCGCGAGGGACCCCGCTACACGCTACAGTTCGGACTCGATTTGTGTCACGGTTCTTAATCTGAACCAAAGAGTCCAAATCCGGCAAATCGTTTTGAGAAACAGATTTTTGAAAAGAAGTGCCAAACATGGACTGCTTTGCCAGATACAGAGTCGCCACCTAAATATTTTTTAATAGGGAAATTTAGGAAACCCTGACTCGGTGCCAAAGGCCACGTGTCCGTCATCACCAAAGTTGCCTCGGCTCGGGAACTTGGGTACGATTGGGGAAGGTCAGCTATGAGCACCCCCTCTCGCCCGGTCCGAAGACCGGCCTCTACTAACCGTGATATCCATTTTTGAAAACGTTATGTGCTCTTATTCCAGTTATTAGCCTAGAATTACTATGTTATGCGCACAGCAAACAAGTATAGACTAGATCGCCTAATTTGGAAACAAGCATTGCATATCCGTTTGTTTGGAAAACGCTTTGGAATTTGCTACTCGCAAGTAGGCTAAAATACGGATTTCAACGAGTTTTTCCAACTCAGACAATCCAACCTTCACCCACAGGCATTCAAACAGTTTATCACATAAGCATCTAGCCACATGGTAAGCATGATAGCATTCACACACATGCGATGCTAAAGCATGAAAATACTTACATCGTACTCCGTGCCAAAACAATAAACTAGTTAGCAAACATTCATGGTCCTAGTTCATGTCAAATTGACTAATGCAACACATACAGGATGCAATTAGGGTAGGCTCGGCTAACCTAAACATAACATGTGAAATGCAATCAATTGATGCACGTATTCAATTTGGAATTGAAGTACAAATGCAGTTAGCATGATGTACCGAGCCCGGTGCATGCAAGACAAATGTATGGATGCACGCATGCATAGCATAAGGTATGCTAATTTAAACATGCCCTAATCTACCATCATAAGCGGGTAAATAAAAGGAAGAAAGAAGTGGGGATTGGAAGACATGCACACACACGCACCCACACTTATTACAGATTCGCCCTCGCCCGGAGGGACCAAATAAATATTACAGATAATTAACCTACAAGCTAATTAAATATTACAGGCCATCTAATTAGCTAAGCAAATTAACTAATCTAGGGAAAACAGTAAACCGCCTCGGGAGGAGAGCCTGATGCAATGCATGCTCGGTCTTGCTCGGAAGTGCACTGCCATGCGCAATCTGCCTCTGTTTTCCCTGTTGTACTCCTCTGAAGACTGCCAAAATCTCAGGTTGCCTTTCTGAACACTGTACAGTACCACCGGCTGGAGAGAATGGCCACCGGCCGTAGGAGATGTTCATCGGCTGAGAATGAATCCATCGGCCACCAATTGTTTGCCGGTCGGCACTCTGTGCAGTCGATCGGCAAAAAGTTCCTGCAGAACCTGTTTGACAGCAGCAGAGGACAGAGCTTTGCATGGCAATGCAATTCAAGCCATATATGCACCAATCATGTCCCTTATCATGTTAGTGACTCAAAGGGACATGCTCCTTGGTTCTCGGACCATCAATCGCGCATTTCCATGCGTGATGGCCCAAGGGACCAAGTGTGCACATTTTGATGTCAAATGCAATGCAAACCAACCAAAAAGGGCCCAATTCTTATCACTAGATCAAGGAACAAGGCATGCATGCTAGATGGAGTGCAACCTAAGCATATGAACTAGCATGCAACATGGACAATGCAATGTATACATGCAAGCATGCAAACAAAAATGCAAGGTAAGCATGCAAGCAAGCATAGGATGGACTTAAACATGATTTAGGCAGCTCTAATTAGGCCCAAAACAGTGGCCAAATGCTATGAAATGAGGACTAAACACACATACACACATGCACATGTTAAAGGGCTAATACTCAAGCACAAAAGGGCAACTCTCAAGCACACTTGAAAGAGGCATAACATGGACTAATGGCATGCAAGGTAAGCATTGAAAATCATGTTACAAAAGGTGCTAAGCCAATTAAACAAGATAAACAAGGCATGCAAACAAAGCCAAAAACCCAAGACAAGCCAAGAGGCTTAAACCAAGACTAAGTCAACCAAGCCTCACAAGGCTAAGAGGACTTAAAACAAGTCTAAGGCAGGCCTAGACAACACCCAAGGGACACCTAGATGGCATCTAAGTGGCTCAAATTCAAAGGGTATGCACAATGGCCAAAACATGGAGCATGCAAGACAAGCTTTCAAAGCTTCAAAGAGGCATCCAAGGCAAGCATACAAGCATGTTAAAGGGACTGAAATAACATGGCAAATGGTCCCAACCCACTAAATTAAGGCAAGAAGGAGCATGCTATACATTCACACACTTAAGGCCAACAAACCAAAAATGCAAAGGGGCTATACTAAGCATGCCAAAGTCGACCCAAACAACTAAGGACAGACCTCAAACATAGCAAAATAAGCACAAAAGCTTCACAAAGCCAAGCCTAAAACATGCTAGAACAATGGTTTACAACCTAAGGCATGTTAAGGCAACAAAAGGCATTACAAGGCATGTATGCTAAGCAAGCATGGTGTACCAAAACCAACATACAACAATGCTATTTCATGGCAAAATAAGCATAAATAACAGCCAAGGCATGGTCAACATGAGGCTTAGCTAGGTGCTCATTAAAGAGGCAAAAATGGCCCTTTTCAAGGACAATAAGGAGAGGGGGTGGCCCTCTCCTTCTTGGGACTTCAAGGCACCATCCTTACCACTGAAATCCCTCAAGATTTCAGTGGTGAGGAGGCCCAAACACCAAAGTCCCGGAGCTCACTCAAAATAGCACAAAATGGAGCCCCTCAAGGCTTAAGAGGGGTCAAACACCTCCAAACCACAAAACACTCTAAACAAACTATTTAGAGGGCCCAAAAATAGAACTTTTTTATATTATACACTAAGCTCAAAAAACAGTTCTAAGATAGGCTAAAAAGCTATGCAAGAATGGGGTAAAAAGGGGTAAGATTGTTACCCTTGAAGAACCTCTTCAACAATGGTGGACCAGCTGCTCCTCAAGCTCAAAACCACCCAAGAACTTCAAGAACAACCTCTTAGAACCTCAGTAGCCAAGGAAGGTGTAACACTATGTGTTTGTGTGCAATAGTAAGCCTAAACACACACAATACAAGAGAATGAGAGATATAGATATAGGATAGATACAAAACCCTAAACCTAAACCAGAGCTCTCTCACAAACTTTTCTAACCTTTTTTGTCAACCCTCAAGCCAAGAGAGGAGGGCTCCTCTTATAGAGAAGCCAATCTTGTAAAGCTTACTCAAGAAGCTAATAAGAAGGCCATCCCTCCATACACATGTATGGAGGGGAACAAAATGCAAGACAGCTGTCTTAAAATATCTGCAAAAGCAGATGAACAGTAGTCGGCCGCTCAAAATTGCCATTTTGACAAAATTAACTGCCGACCGGCAACAAATAATGCCGACCGGCAATATACATTGCCGATGGCAACAAAACACCAGCCGGTGGCCTCTAGCCATGGCCGGTGATGTGTGGGGATGCCTCACAAGGCATTCCCTGCCCCTCCAAGGCAACAAACAAGTGTTTGGTGCAAAACCAGACACTAAACAGTCGGGTTCGGAGATCCTGAGGCAAGGCGCGTAGCCGAGACCTCCGGGAACTCCAAACGAACACAAACATGGATGATCACGGGTGTTCAAACGGTGACGTCCAAGTCTTGAGGACGGTCAAAAATGGGTGTCTACAAACACGGAGATCGATTTCATGTCTTGGACTTCCCGCAACCTTTAACATACTTTGGGGCGACCGTGGTGCACAGGTAAAGGCAGTTCTCTTTCACTTTACACCAAATGTTGAACTACCCCACGGGAAGGGGGTGACCATTGTTTTCGGGAATTGTTCGTCAATCCATCCACCGCCAGAAGTGTCTACACCAGTTTTGAAATCGAGCACGGCAAGAGGATGTGTTCTTATCGGGGTTTTTACTCTGGATGAGGCTCAAGTCGTGCAAAATCTTGGCTATTGATTGGGGGGGTGTGGATGTCAGCGCACAATCGATTATACCTCATAAACAGCTTCAACACATCCCCGGGATGGGATTGGGAACGAGTGGCCGGAAGGGCCTTGCAGTATCGGCCGAAGTGCTGCACAACCCACATACCTTTGGCTTAGGTTATCTGCCCACCAAAGAGGATTGGGTGAGCAAAGGTAGGAGATGGCTGGGAGAGCCAAAGCGAAGTGGCATGGGAAGCCTTTTGAGTTGACTTGCACCGACCCATCCAGGGTACCCAAACAGACGCTTCGTCCGGGAGGGGAGGATTTTCCATTTTGTGGCTCCCAGAGCCATGGCTGAATGCCGAGAGGAGGCGCTGCCGGGGTTTGAGATCTTCTTTGACCTGCAGTTATCCGGGGATGATGTTGTGAGGAGCAGATAGACCCATCAGCTGAGGTTGAGCAGAATGAGAAAGTGGATTCTGAGAGCACCGAAATTGAAATGGGGTAGCGCTGGCTTGTCTACTTTCAGATCCTTCGATCGTACAGAAGTGCTTAGGGGATAACTTCTCGGTGTCCATGATTGGGAATGAAATGGCTGCGGGCCTATCGTCAAACATTTTGGATGCATCCATCGCACCCTCCCTCGTTTGGCAGTACGAGGAGGGATTTTTGTCAAGCAGCACCGGGTCAGGTAGTGAGCCGGAATCTGATTCCACCGAGTTTGTAGAGTCAGAATCAGGTTCCAGCTCGACTGAGTCTGAGTCCGGTATTCTTGGGGCTGATAACCTGGATGCCACAGTCCTGTCTAGGTCGTCTTTTTCTTTCTCTTTTGAGTCTGTTGTAACAGAAGAATCGGACGATTTGGAAATGCTTAATGAGAATGGATGGATGTGGTTTCTGAGTACTTTTCTGTGCCTTGATTTATTGTATTAATCAGGACTTTCAAAATTTTGATGAAAACGACGGGGAAGAAATTCCTCCGGTTTTGCAACGCTTAATTGAATCAAGAGCAGGAAAGATTTGTTAAACCTTTAGTTGATGAAATCACTACTGTTAATGTTGGTACTGAGGAGGACCCGCGGCTGGTCCAGATCGGGTCCACGTTGTCTTTGGAGGAACGCGAGCGCTAGTCGCTTTATTAAAAAATTTCAAAGATGTTTTCGCATGGTCCTACGAAGAATGCCTGGAATCGATCCTGAGATTGTACAGCACCGGATCCCTCTTGACCCAGAGGCCCGACCGTTAAACAGAAACTCAGAAGGATCCGCCCGGACTGGGCCCTCAATATTAAAGAAGAGGTCTCCAAGCAAATTGACGCAGGGTTCCTGCTGGTTATCCGAATACCCAACTTGGTTGGCCAACATTGTTCGGTGCCGAAGAAGGATGGCAGGATCTGGGTATGCTTGGATTTCAGGGATCTGAACAGAGCCAGTCTGAAGGACGACTTTCCCTTGCCGCATATTGATGAGTTAGTGGACTTCACAGCGGGGCATGCTTTGCTTTCGTTCATGGATGGCTTTTCGGGCTACAATCAGATAGTGATGGCACCTGAAGACCGGGAGAAGACTGCCTTCACCACCCCGTGGGGGACTTACTTATTATGGGTGATGCCATTTGGGTTGAAGAATGCTGTGGAGCTACATATCAACGGGCCGCGACCACGATATTACATGACATGATCCACAAAGAGGTTGAGGTGTACGTGGACGACATGATTGTCAAGTCCAAAGAAAGAGAGGGCAACTACACCGCCTTGCAAAAGTTCTTCCAAAGGATCAGAGAATTTCAGTTGCGGCTGAATCCTCAGAAGTGTACGTTTGGTGTTTACAGCAGGGAAAATGCTGGGGTTTCTGATTACACAGAGAGGTATCGAAGTCGACCCTTCCAAATCAAGGCCATCTTAGAAATGCCACCACCGAGGACTGAAAAGGAGCTGCGAGGCTTTCTGGGTAAAGTGCAATTCATAAGACGGTTTATCTCAAAATTAACCTTGACTTGTGAACCACTTTTTGGTCTCCTAAAGAAAGGAAAGAAATTCCAATGGGACGGCTGATGCCAAGCTGCTTTTGAACAGATCAAGGAATACTTACAGAACCCACCTGTGTTGTCACCGCCCGAGCCGGGAAAAACATTGATTTTGTACCTTTCAGTGACTGGAAACTACGATGGGCTGCATGCTTGGCAGGAATCAGAGGATAACGTGGAGAGAAGAAAGCTATCTACTATCTGAGCAAGAAGATATTGGATTACGAGACCCGCTACACTCTACTCGAGAAGGCTTGTTTGGCCTTAGTATGGGCTACCAGGAAGCTGCGGCACACTACTATTAGCTCACTCCGTAATGTTGGTTTCAAGATTAGATCCCATCAAATATCTCTTCGAGAAAACGCGGCACTTACGGGTAGGCTAGCTCGTTGGTTGCTGTTGCTTTCTGAATTCGATCTGAAATATGTGCGCGCAAGTCAGTCAAGGGGGGAGAGCGGTAGCAGAGTTCCTAGCCGATCACCCAGTGGAAGGGGATTAAGCAGTCGAGTACTTATTCCCAGATAAGGCCATTTTGCATATCGACGATGACTTTTGGACGATGTACTTTGAGGAGCGTCAAACCAGTATGGGCATGGGATAGGGGTGTTGCTGATAGCACCCGATAAGTCCCGTATCCCTCTAGCATTTAAACTCCGGTTCAAGTCTCGAACAACGAAGCAGAGTATGAAGCATGCATTGCTGGTTTAGAAGTAGCCTGGAACTAGGGGCAAAACGGTTGGACGTTATCGGGGACTCGAACCTTGTTGTATCTCAAGCGAAAGGAGATTGGAAAGTCAAAACAGAAAAGATGATAATGTATCACTAAACCTTGACTTGTTAATTCCTCGGTTTGAGAAACTAAACTTTGCTCATCTATTAAGAGAGAACAACAGGTTCGCAGATGCACTAGCAACTCTATCTTCCATGATAGACATTCCTTTTGGAGTCCGGATGCGTCCGATCATCATTGACCAGAAGTTTGCACCGGCCTACGAGTCAATTGCTGCCATGGAAGTGGTTCAAGATGAGAACCCCTGGTATTACGATATCTGGAACTTCTTGGAGAAAGAAGCATATCCACCAGGGGCAAATGCCAAGGATAAAAGGGCAATCAAAAGAATGGTTGCTTAGTTCATCATCTGCGGGGGTAAATTGTATAAGAGAGGCCATCTGGGAATGCATAAGTTGTGCGTTGATGCCAAAGAATTGAAGAGCCTGATGGAGGCCATCCATGGAGGAGAGAATGTGGAGCGCATAAGAACGGGGTAATGTTAGCTCGGAAGATCCTCAGACAGGGTTACTACTGGTCCACCATGGAGGAGGATTGTATCGGCTTTGTTCGGCGATGCCACAAATGTCAGATACATGCAAACCACATGAACATCCCGCCGTCGAAGCTATACAATATGACTTCGCTATGGCCATTTTCAGTTTGGGGAATCGATGTGATCGGGGCTTTCACTCCGAAGGGGTCTAATAGGCATGAGTTCATTTTGGTCGTGATAGATTATTTCACAAAGTGGGTTGAGGCCCAATCTTATGCAGTGTTGAAGGCTTCACATGTTGCGAAATTCATCAGAAACAACATCATCTATCGCTACGGGGTCCCGAACGAGATCATTTCAGATAACGGTTCCCACTTCAAGAAGGAAGTGATTGACTTGTTGGAAAAATACAACGTGGCTTTTCATAAGTCATCCACATATCGGCCACAGACCAATAGAGCAGTTGAGGCCGCCAACAAGAATATCAAACACATTTTGCAGAAGATGGTGGAAGCCTACCGGGACTGGCCAGATAAGTTGCCATTTGCTCTGTGGAGCTACCGGACTTCAATTAGAACATCTACTGGAGCGACTCCATATTCATTGGTTTATGGGATGGAGGCCGTTCTACCTATCGAAATTGAGGTTCCGTCGTTGAGAGTGCTGGCTGAGTGTCAGATAGCCGAAGCAGATTGGCAGCAGAGCAGATTTGAAGAACTCATGCTCTTTGATGAAAGAAGAGTGAAAGCACTCTACCATGTTCAAGGTTATCAACGCAGAATTGCCAGGGCTTTCAACAAGATAGTTAAGTCTAGGAATCTGAAAGAAGGAGATTTGGTGCTCAAAGACAACCGAACTCCTATACACGACCCTAGGGGCAAGTTCAGACCCAATTGGACTGGTCCTTACATCATCAAGTCTATCTGGTCAGGTGGAGCTGTCGTTTTGATGGACCTAGACGGCCTAGAGTTCTCACAACCGATCAACATGGACAAGTTGAAGAAATATTACCCCTGAGAGGCTCGCTAGGCCGAAAACCCGAAGGGCGACCTAGGCAAAAGTTAGAGCATGAAAAATTTGAAATTACAAAAACTGAGCTCGCAAGGTTGAAAACCCACAAAGGGCGGCCTTGGCAAAAGTTAGAGCGCAAAGGGAGGTGAGTGAAAATACTTGAGTGAACCCTAGCTGAACTACGTAAGGCTTGATTCCCATCTTTGGGATACGTAGGCAACTTCATTCTGAAGTTCAGCCATAATTTTCCCCGATCAACTTTGTCCATTTGATCATCTCGGTCATCTTTGTCTATTCCGCATTCAGGAGCTTCGGTTATGATCTCTGGTACAGTGCTATTCAGACTGGGGGCAACTTTCCAGTTGCGGGATCCGGGGTTGTGCATCTCACTGACAGATCTCAGGCGTGTCCAGTTCTGATCCATGTCGAAAATAGTTTTGAAAAGTTTTAATAAAAGTTGATTTTGTTCAAATTAATCTTTTTACAACTTAGACCATTTTTGGACCAAAGTGGAAAATTTTCAGTACCCACAACCTTCAATTTTATTGATTTCAATACAGATCCTCCTGCTCTTGCATACAAATTGAAGTTGCTTTTGGTTACATTCATAAAGAAAACTTGAAAGTACTAAAAAGCAATAAATTCGGGGTATAGCTAAGTCAGGTGTTCCTGCGCCCCCTCCCAGAGCTGGTCGAAGCTTCTGATGCCAAAGTGGGCCCAATCTGTGCCTCTTCATTGAGCCAATCTATGCACTCATCAGACAAAGTGCAACTGAAAATGGGAGCGGGGCCAGGAGTTCTCTAGTCCTCCATGCTGTGGCATATGAGCAAGCTGCGCGCCTCAGACTGGAAAGTAGCTGGGTATTCTATCCCCTCTGGCGAGCAAGTCTGATCATGGCCGAACTGGCGCTGGAACCGGAAAGGAAAGTAAAACACGCATGTGTCAGGCCGATCAACTGAATCCCAGGCTGCCGGCAGACATGCTGTAGCTCATTGCCGGTAGATTGAGCCAAGGACAGCGCCAAGCAATGCGGTCTGCGGACAAACTGCACATCCAGTCGAACCACCATCCCTCATCAGGGGCATCGACTAGACGTTGCCGAAGAAGTAGCCGCGAGCTGAGTATGCTGGGCAAGAGTCCACAACCTGCAACTTGTCCATCAACCACACCTGGGGAGGGATAAAAATGAGAGATTAAAGAATAGAGAGTGTACGTGAGAGAAAAGTGAGAAAAGGGTTTTGTGAGAAAAACGAGCCTGAGGGCCGAGTGATGTGAGCAATATATATGTGAGAAGGGGGGAAACATTACCTGCAGCAGTAGTGGACTCCCCGCAAATCTGGTGTTCTCCCGGCGATGGAAAGCATCCAAGCCCATCAATGTCTCGGCCAATGTCATGGCAATGCAGCTCTTGCCCTCCTTCAAGCCTTGGGCAACTTCATCAACTGAACGCTAGACCTCCTGAAGCCTGGGCAAGCAAAAAGTGAGATAGCATGCACAAGCAAAGGGCATGTCGCCGAAAAGCCTTGCCAATGATGGTCACCGCGGTCATCCGGCATCAGAAAAACATGGAATCAAGCTGAGGATGTCCAATTCTCCGTTGCAGATCAAGAGACCGAGCATCTGCATAGTGAGCCCACACATCCGTCCTAAAGCTTGGGCGTGGCCGAAGCGAAACTGGGGCAAGATTTCTTCTCTGCTGCGCTCGGATTCCATCAAAGCTTGGAAATCTTCGAAGGTAGGACACACCTCTTGCCGCCAAAGCTAAAACATGTGTTACCGGATTCCAAAACCTCACCGCGGATGGAGGAATGGAAGATGCAGCGGAGTGCGGCTCAACGTGAATAGTGCATTCAAGCCGAAGCCCCGGAAGTTCAACTTTTCCGAGCCGTCTAAAGTAGCAATCCAAGCTGCGAGATTTTCGATGATGGAATGCCTCCATTTTGATGCAAAACTGAGATGAAATGAAAGAACCTGAAGCTGGAACTTTTATAGAGGATAAGGCACTGTTTGGGGACACGTGTCAAAAATCTGGTGGTCTGCCAAACCAGGTGGTCGCCGACCACTTTTTCTGGTAGGCCGACCACCCCTTTGGTCTCCAAGGAAAGACAGCTGGTCGGCCAGCCTCCTTGGGTGGTCGGCCATGGAGAAAGTAGGGCTTTGGTCTTGTCCTAGCTTCTAAAAGAGGGCTCCTAGCTTTTCCATGTGTTGGGAGTGTCGAAGGTCCGCGTTTCCCTCTATTTCGGACACATTCCATCGCCCGTTTGTCCGAAATTGCATTTGCTTTATCGAGTTGTTGTTAAGTTTTGTTTATCGAGTTGTTGAGTTTTGTTATCGAGTTGTATAGTTTTGTTTATCGAGTTGTATCGATTGTTGTTGTTTCGTATCGATCGAGTTGTTAAGTTTTACGAGTTGTTAAGTTTTATCAAGTCATCGAGTTCTTGTACATCAGTTGTTTCTTTTGTTTAATCAACATTGTCGTGTTTTGCTTATCGAGTTGTAAACTTGCTAAGTTTTTGTTGTTTCTTAGTAAGTTGAGTTTGTTTGTTTGTTGCGTCGGTTCACTACCTGACTTGGTAATGTACGATGCTCAATTTTCATTCAATCTCATTTTTGTGCAAAATGATGCGATGCGATGATAAGAACATAAAATACAACACTTTTTCAAAAAGCTGTTTCATTCCATCATGCTTCCTTTGTTACAACATTTTACAACAAGGGTACAAGTTTTTTACAGAAAATAATAACTGCCTAACAATGTACAATGTGTTACAACTACTAGTAAAAAAGGAAAATAAGCAGGAACAGCTGCATCAGTGCTATCAAGCGCAGAATAAGAGGCCCTCTCCGTCTCTTCTGCGGAACAACCTCTGCACATCATCATCATCTGAATCGGAGCTGCTGTCCTTGGAACCCTCCTCGGCATCACCTCCCGCCCTCAGAACCGGACTCAGAGTCATCCTCTCTGTCGCGGATGTCTCTGACTGGGATGCGCAGGCTCCTCCTCCTCTGCTGGACTCCTCCTCATGACAGGCGCTCTACGTCCACCTCGGCTGCGAGTCGACCCCCTCTCCCAGCTCCCCGAGAAAGGCCTAGATGGCCCGGCTGTGGCTCAGTCTGTAGCGGAGGCATCTGAAAAGGAAGAGTGCAATTTGAATACATTAGCCAATATGTATATCAGATGCAGAGACAAGAAAGCTACATAGATGGATGCATGCAGATAGTATATGAATGTGGTGTGTGTCAGATGTGCTCTACGCATACAGTCAAGCAATGCAGTGAAATGGGTAAATACAGCATGTCATCAGAAGTATGATAAATGCAAGGAAATTGAAAAGCACCGAGACGCCGGCAATGAATAGCTGTGTCTCCCTCCGCAGAACCATGCCCTCGAGCGAGGCCATCACTCCGAGCATCCTATCCATGTACTCGATGGGGGCTGCAGATGCAAGTGCAAGTTATCAGTGAATGAATAAATGTCCAAATATCTGAGTGATAAATCAAAACCTGTAAAGCATACCGGTGGCGAGTCTAGGGTCTCTGACGTATCGGTGATCAGGCACTGGGGCTCCAATGGGAATCGGGTAAGGTGACCCGTATCGCCATCCAGTCAACTCGGTCGAGAAGATCTGGCCACCCGGCGTGCTGATAAGTCGGAGGAATCGAGGAACCAGTCCAGCTCCCACCTCTCGATGTGACCGGCCCTGCTGGTCGAAGGAGCATCTGTAGCCCGGACTCGACTCGATGATGGCATGCCAGCAACCTCCTCGTGGGAGTGCGGACACCTGTCAATGGGGGCATCAAGTATGTATGACGGTAGGTCGCGTACTCCCCCTCCTCCAAATGTAGAACTACATCAGTGCCCAGCATAGCCAAATCAACCTCCTGGGGAGTGAGTCCCTCAGTGGACCGCATGTCGTCGGAGGTGCTGCGACGGACACTCTGCTCGGGTAGCCCATCTGTCTGGCGCATGAAGCGGTCCCNCCACCCTCTGGTGTTTGCACCGCTCTCTTTTTCCTCTCGCGCGTGGCGCATTAGGATGCTTTGGTTAAATGCATCTGGACGGATTCCAATGCCTATACTGCTCTTGTTTTGGTTGCATAATAGTTGGATGTGTTTCACTTGTTATCATTGTTCTCTGTGGTTCGAACCTTAGGATGTGTCCCTAGGTTCACACTATCTCACTCCTCGCGTGTGCCAGTTGTGGATCTTGTTGTTACCTCGGGTGCACCGAGGGTGTGTTGTTCTTTATCTTTCCTGCGTAATGCGTAGTTAAGCTTGCATAATTTTCTTACATCCTTTCGCATGAAATGTGGTTTGGTTCATGTTAACTTGCTTATGTACAAGTTTGCTGTAGCGTTTCTCTGCATGGCATTAGCATCTAGATATTTTGTTACAGTCTCATTGCATGATCATAAGTTATGTTCTGCATCGTGCATATCATTGCATCTTGCCCAGAACTACGTTGGTTTGATTCCTTGCAAAGGGATACGCAGGCAGCCTGTGGGTGCAACGGTTCTTTGTTTTGATTGCTTGTTTGTCTAAGTCTTCGGCCTTGTAAAAAAAATGGGTCATCTCTGGGCATTGACATTTACTCCTGTCATTTCATGACTTCGAGTTCTGTCAAATAGGGGCAACTGTAGAACACCCCATTTGACCGTCCTCAAGACTTGGGCGTCATCGTTTGAACACCCGGTGATTTTGCTCGCTTGTGTTCATTTTGAGTCCCTGAGGTCTCGGCTGAGTGCCTTGCCTTGGAGCCTCTAATTCTGTCTGTTTTGTGCTGGTTGTGGGCCAAGAGCTTGTTGCTTCACTTCTGGAGGAGAGGGTGACCTATCGGCCCTCCCCCTAGCCTGCCGGCCATGACTGTGGTGGCTGGTCGGTATCTTGATGGTTGGTCGGCTACATTGATGGCCAGTCGGCCACTAATGATGGCCGACGACCATTTTTCCCCTTTTCAGATATTTCTTTGCCAACTGTGCCAGCTGTTGTTCACTAATGCTCATCTCCATACACGTGTATGGGGGATGAATACAAGCCTTTGGCTTATTTTTCTATATAATGGGGGGGTCTCTTCCCACATTTGAGAGGTTAATAATTTTGTGAGCAAAATTTCCTCTCTCTCTCTCTCTAGAATTCTCTCTCTCCTATTTTGTGCTTGAAAGTTGGAATTCTCTACACATTTGCACTAAGACCTTGACCAAATATCTTCATCTTGGAGCTGAGGTTCTTTGACGCTTAGTTTGAGTTCTTAAGGCTGTTTTAGCTCAGAATTGTGGCAGTTTAGTGCTGTGCTTCAAAGGTATAAGGCTTACCTCATTTAAGCTTTGTTTAGTTGATTGATTGCTTTTCTTTTTACACTGTTTTGACCTGGCTTTTCAACCATAAAAAACTCTATTTTTAAGGTTACAAAATGTGGTTTAAGTCTTGGTGAGTTGGGTTGTCTCATTTTTTGCTTTTGGCTTGTGAAGCCTTTGTGCCTTTTCTTTCACCTTTAAACAAACCTTTTGGTATTTCAAACCACTGAAATTCAGAGTTATTTCAGTGGTAAAAATATGTTTTGAAGTCCAAAATGGGAGGGGGTGCCTCCCTCCTTGTGTCTTGTTTGCAAGTGTAGATAGCCTAACATGCGAGCATGTTTTTCTATCTTTTTGTGACTTGATCTTAGCATGTTTTAGGCTCTGATTTCGAATGATTTAGCTCTGTTTTGGATGCTTTGCTCATATGAGCCTTGTCTTGCATGGTTGTAGTGCAAATGCCTTCACTAGCCTAGTGTTTTAAGGCCTCTAACATGTTTCTTGAGTGGCTTGCATGTTATAGCATCATTTTACATGTGATTTCAGTGTATATAGCTTGTCACACTCTCACTTATTCACTCTTTCATTGCTATGAAGTTGTGTCTTGAGTCTTGTTTGTAGCCTAACATGCGAGCATGTTTTTCTAGCCTTTCGCACTTCAATCTTAGCATGTTTTAGCTACTGATTTGGCATGTTTTAACTCTGTCCAGAATTGGTTGGTCATTTGAGCTTGTGTTGCATGCTTGTAGTGTTGTGCTCTTCACTAGTTTGATGTTTTTAGGCTCTTAACATGTTGTGCATGAGTTGCTTGCATGTTTAATGTCATTTTGCATGCCATATCAACACTGAAATGTCTGGAACCTCCCTCTATTCTTCACCTTTCAATTTGTTTTTGAAGTGGCCTTGAGCCCCTTGTTGGCTTGAGTGTGAAATTGAGGCTCCCATGCCTAATGGTTTTACTCCTCTATTGAGGGTTTCTACTAACCAACAACATGAGGCCTCTTTCATGCTCAAGGTACTTGTGGCTTAAGCCCTCTTTTCAATTAGAGGGCTCTCACTTTGGACTTAATCGGCTAAAGGACTAATCAGTAATGTAAAATGTATAAACAAAATGAACCAAGTAAAACTTGAGCAAGATAAGCATATTTGTGTTGCATTGCATTGTTTGGATCAGACGTTAATCAAAACACAAGAAAAATGGGATGTTTCATACTCAAAGTGATGAAACGTGTCATTTTTTTGGTCACAGTCATCCTTGATCGTGCATGATAGGGTGATGGTTGTTTTGGTCTTGTTTGTGCATTCATTGACTTTGTACAAGTGTGACTCTTTAGCCATCGTGCATTGAAAATGCTTGATTAGTGGCTTGAGATCCAAGTGCTACACTCCTTTGAGCTTGAGAAATGATAAGGAGGGTGACAGTACGCACATTTCTTGAAAAATGCATTGCTTTGCCTCTGTTGCTCTCTATTGCAGCAAAAACAGAAGTCTGGAAAAAGGGGTGGCCCACAGCCACTTAGACTAGCCGACAGGCAGTTATTGTGGCCGACAGCCACCTTTTGTGGCTGACCCGCCACTAGTCAATTTTTGTGCAAAAGTGTTCTTGTTTTGGAGCAGAGGCATTCTGGGAGGTGGTATAATTTTTGGTGATCAAACGAGTGCAAACAGAGGCATCCGATGGCAAGGCAATGGCATTTTCGAGAGGAAGCAACCGAGCATGCATGTCTCCGTCGCCCCCGAGGCCACTTAATTGCTTTATTAGTTAGTTGTAGCTGATTAATACAAGTGTTGCAATTAATAGTTTAATCTGTTTTGTAATATTTTAATTAGCTTAGCATAGCTAGTTATTCAATTGTGTTGTAATAATTAGTTAACTAGAATAGTTAATTAGTTTCGTTTTGTAATAGTTAGCTTAGCTAGTGTAGCTTTGCTTATTCATTCGGACCCTCCTTCGCGAGGGCATAATGTTGTAATAAGCGTACGTGCGTGTGTGTATGTCTTTCAACCCCACGTCTCTCTCCCTTTACTTAACTGCTTTTGATGGTTAGATTAGGGCACGTTTTGATTAGCATACCTTATGGTTGCATGTTTGCATCATTCATTTGTCTTGTATGCACCGAGGCTCGGCGCATCATTCAAACTACATTGCAATTTCAATACTTATTCGAATACGTGTTTCAAAGCATGTTATCAAATTGTTGCATTCATATGCCATATTAGTAGCCGAGCCTATTAAATTTTATTACATAGTTGCATTAGGCATTTAGCATATTTAGGATCATGCATATTTCTAACTAACTTTTGTTTTGGCTTGGAGTACACTGTAAGTTTTACGCTTTAGCATACTTGCATGAGTGTGAGTGATGCCATGATAGCATGCTTGCCATGAGGCTATTTGCTTAAGTGATTAACTGCATGAATGCCTGTGGATGAAGGCTTTGTTGCTTGAATTGGAACAATTCGATGATTGTGAGTTTTAAGCCCACTTTGCGAAGTGGCAAAATCATGTTTTAAGCCCACTTGAGGTGGCAAATCCGCGCTTTAGCCCACTTGAGGGTGGCACTTTCAAACTTTTTCAAAAACAAACATGAATTGAATTGTTCCAATTCTTGCGATTTTAGTCTATACTTGCTTGTGCGCGTCACGTAGTAAAGTTAGCTAAATAATCAGAACAAGAACACATGAGGTTTATAAAACAACATATCACGATAGTAGAGGCTGATCTTTGATCGAGCGAGCAGGGTGCTCATTTAAGGACCTTCCCCTCTTGTACCCAAGTCCCGAGCCGATGCAACTTTGGTGATGACGGACACGTGACACTGGTTGGCACGAGTCAGGGTTTCCTAAATTTCCTAAAAATAAAATATTTAGGTAGCGACTCTGTAATCTAGCAAGCAGTCCAATTTTGGCATTATTTGATTCAAGATCGATTTTCCAAAATGATTTGCCGGATTGGACTCTTTGGTGTTTATCAGTCTCACATTGCACTTTGTGAGATTAGATTTAAAACCATGATAGGAGTCCGAACTATAGGACAATTTGAGCTCTCCGAATGGAGGCATGAAGAAAGTCGAGTCTACAGGTTGGTGATGGCCTGCCGGCCATTATTGAGGGCTGCCGGCCATGGCTTTTGGCCTGCCGGCCGTTGATGTGCCTAGTCGGCCATCAATGAAGCCTTGCCACCATCATTGATGGCCGACTGGCCACAGTGTTCCAGTAGATATTTTGTGATATTTTGTGCCAGCTGTTTTCACAGATTGATGCATTTTCTAACACGTGTGTGGTTAGATCTTTGTGAAGCGAATTTGTATTTTCTATATATATGACCCTCTCTCTGCATGTGGGGGGGTTAGAAAATTTTGAAGAAAAAATTCTTTCTCTCTCTCTAGAATTTCCTCTCTGTCTTGTTATTTTTGCCTTAAGTCTAGTTTCTCTACCTTTTGCACATCAACCCTAAACCAAACACTCTTACCTTGGAGCTGAGATCTCTTGAGGTTGCTTTTGAGCTCTAGAAGAGGATTTTGGCTTGATTTAGCTTGTTTTGTTGCTCTAAATTGCATCTTGTCTTCAAAAGGTATATACTTGTATTTTAAGCTTCTTTTAAATACTTGTTTTGCCATCTTTACATGCTGTTTTTGAGCTGGTTTTGACCTCCAAAAATCTCTATTTTTATGGTTTAAAAATGGTGGTTTAAGGCCCTTTTGAGTTAGGGGTGGTTCACCCTTTTGCTACTTAGTTTGTTAAGCTTTTGTGCCTCTTTTCAAAGCTTTTCAATCAACTTTTTTTGGCCTTTTAACCCTGAATTTCAGAGGATTTCAGTGGTAAAAACCTTGTTTGAAGTCAAAATTAGAGAGGTTAGCCCCCTTCTTGTGTCTTGTTTGCATGCTAGATAGCTTTACATGTTAGCATGTTTTCTAGCAATTTGTAACTTAAGTTCAGCATGTTTTGCCTCTGTTTTGACATGTTTGGGCTGGTCAATTCAGTTGAGGCTTGTATGGCATAGTTGTAGGGTTAATTCCTTCACTAGCTCTTGTTTTTAGGCCTTTAAACATGAGTTGCTTGAGTTAGTTTCATGTATAGTGTCATTTTGCATGTAATTCCAGCATACATGAGCTTCTGTCAATTCTCATTTGTTTCACTCTTTCAATTGCTTTTGAAAGTTGTTTCAAGTTTGGGATTCTTTAAGCTTGAGATAGAGTTTATGCTTAATAGTTTAATCGCTCTTTGAGGTTTCATTATCAACGACATGAATCTCTCTTGCCTTACATCATCCTTTGGTTGACGCTTCTTTCTCTCTTAGAGGACTCTCACCAATGGACTAAATCAACTAAAGAATGAGTTGGTAACTTAAATGAGTAAACAAAAGTGATAAGTAAAACTTGAGCAAGATAAGCATATTGTTTGCATTGCATGTATTCAACGGACGTTATATTGAACACAAGGAAGATTGGAGCATTTCACACTCAAAGTGATGAAATGAGCCAATCTCCTTGGTCCCATTGCCCTTGATCACACATGATAGGTGATGGTCTTGAGTATTGTTTTTGCATACAATGAAATTGTATTTCTTGGTTCTATGGCCATCATGCAAGAAAATGCTTGGTTTGGTGGTTTTGGAGCCAAGAATACCACTCCTTGGAGATGTTTTGATAGTGGTACACAGTATATACAACCTGTGAAATTACTTCTTTCCTGCTCTGTGTTTGTGCTTCTGTGTAGCAGAATGAATGTTGTTCATTCAGTGGCCGGCAGGCCATACACTGATGGCCGGCAGTGCCCTTTTGTAACAGGAAATGGCCGGCAGCCTCATTAGTGGCTGGCCAGCCACTGAATGTACTCTCAAAATGTGCCCTTTCAGCATACCAGAATACAACTGTGCAAACAGAGGCAGTCAACAGCAAAGCAGCGGCATTCCGGGTGGAAAACAAGTGCGCGCATGTGCATTTGATGCGTCTCAAGTTTAACCCAGCTAGAACAGCATGCCTATTGTTATTTTTGAGTTGGTTTTGTACTTAATTAATTTAGTTTACTTAATTAGCGCAATATGTATTTGATTAGCTTAGATTAGTTAATTGATTGTTGTAATAATTAAGTAGCTTAGCTTAGCTATTTCTTTATTTTGTTTTGTACTAATTAGCTTAGCTTAGTTAGCTAATTATTCATTCGGACCCTTCTTCGCGAGGGCATAATGTTGTAATAAGTGTGCATGCGTGTGTGTATCTCTTCCAACCCCGCATATTTGTCGCTTTTATTTAATCGCTTTCGATGGTTAGATTAGGGTCATTTTCAATTAGCATACCTTATGCTTGCATGTTTGCATCCATTCATTTTTCTTGCATGCACTGAGGCTCGGCGCATCATTCAAACTTCTCGGTGCATCATTCAAACTTCATCGTCACTTCAATATCTTCTTGAATACGTGTTTAAATCACATGTTGTTCAAATCAATCATATGCCATATTAGTAGCCGAGCCTTAATTTCATTATTGCATGTGTTGCATTAGGCATCTTAACATAGTTAGGATCATGCATTTTTTTCTAACTAGTTTCTATTTTGGCTGGAGTACCTGGTTGTAGCTCAACTTTCTTCGCGCCCCTTCAGAGAGCTCGAATTGGTCCTATAGTTCGGACTCCTGTCACGGTTCTGAATCTAATCTCACAAAGTGCAATGTGAAACTGATAAACACCAAAGAGTCCAATTCGGCAAATCATTTTGGAAAATTAATTTTGGATCAAATAATGCCAAAACTGGACTACTTTGCCAGGTTGTAGAGTCGCCGCCTAAAATATTTATTTTTGGGAAATTTAGGAAATCCTGACTCGTGCAAAGGCCACGTGTCCGTCATCACCAAAGTTGCCTCGGCTCGGGAACTTGGGTACGAGAGGGAAAGGTCCTGAAATGAGCACCCCCACTCGCCCGATCAAAGATTGGCCTCTACTATCATGATATGTTGTTTTATAAACACATGTGTTCGTGTTATGATTTATTAGCTAACTTACTATGTGACGCACACAAGCAAGTATAGACTAAAATTGCAAGAATTGGAACAAATCAACTCATGCTTTGTTTTCGAAAATAGTTTGAATTTGCCACCCTCAAGTGGGCTAAAATGCGGATTTGCCACCTCAAGTGAGCTTAAAACATGATGATTTGCCACTTCACAAAGTGGGCTTAAAACATAAATTTGTTGAATCATTCCAATTCAAGCAACAAAGCCTTCATCCGCAGGCATTCATGCAGTTAATCACTTAAGTAAATAGCCTCATGGCAAGCATGCTATCATGGCAACACTCACATTCATGCAAGTATGCTAAAGCGTAAAACCTTACCGAGTACTCCAAGCCAAAACAAAAAACTAGTTAGAAATAATGCATGATCCTAACTATACAAGATGCCTAATGCAACACATGCAATAATGCAATTAATAGGCTCGGCTACTAATATGGCATGTGAATGCAACACTTTGATAACATGCTTTAAAACACGTATTCAAACAAGTGTATTGAAATTACGATGCAGTTTGAATGATGCGCCGAGCCCGGTTCATGTAAGACAAATGAATGATGCAAACATGTAAGCATAAGGTATGCTAATTGAAATGTGTCCCTAATCTAACTATCAAAAGTAGTTAAATAAAAAGGAGAAAGACGTAGGGTTAGAAGACATGCACATACGCACACACACTTATTACAACATTGCGCCCTTGCGAAGGAGGGTCCGAATGAATAAGCTAAGCTAATCTGAGCTAAGCTAATTAAGTTAACTATTACAAAACAAATTAATTAACTACTCTAGGCTAACTAATTATTATAACACAATTGAATAACTAGCTATGCTAAGCTAATTAAAATATTACAAAACGAATTGAATGATTAATTTCAACACATGTAAATAATCAACTACAACTAGCTAATAAAGCAATAAAGTGGCCTCGTGGGCAAGGGAGACATGCATGCTCGATTGGTTCCTCCCGAAAATCCATCGTCTTGCCATCGGCTGCTTCTATTTGCACTCGCCTTGATCTCTAAACGTTGAACCAACATTCCAGACTGTTTCTGCTCTAACACAGGAACACTTTGCACAAAAATGGACTGGTGGCCGGTTGGCCACAAAAAGTGGCTGCCGGCCATCTTAACTGGCCGGTCGGCTGGTTTAAGTGGCCGGTCGGCTACCTCAGGTGGCCGATCGGCTACCCCTTTTTCCAGGCTTCTGGTTTTGCTGCAACAGAGAGCAACAAAGACAAAGCAATGCATTCTTCAAGAAATGTGTGTACTGCCACCCTCCTCATCATTTCTCAAGCTGAAAGAAGTATGGCACTTGGCTCTCAAGCCATCAATCAAGTATTTTCATGCATGATGGCCAAAGAACCAAGCTTGTACAAGCTTATTGAATGCACAAATAAGACTCTAAGGGCCACCACCCTATCATGCAGGATCAAGGGTGACGGCGACCAAGAAACGTGACACGTTTCATCACTTTGAGTATGAAACGCACCACATTTCTTGTGTTTGGATTAACGTCTGATCCAAACACATGCAATGCAACACACATATGTTTATCTTGCTCAAGTTTTACTTGATTCATTTTGTTTACACATTTTAAATTACCGATGAATCCTTTAACTGATTAAGTCCAATGTGAAAGTCATCTAATTGGAAAAATGGCCTAAACCACAAGTGCCTTGGGCATGAAAGAGGTCTCATGCTGTTGGTTAGGAGGAACCCTCAAGAGAAGGTTAAAACCATTAGGCATGAGAACCTCAAGTTCACACTCAAGCCAACAAGGGGCTCAATACCATTTTCAAAGCAAATTTAAAAGTAAAGAATAGAGGGAGGTTGCAGACTTTTCAGTGCTGAAATGTCATGAAAAATAGTGCTACAACATGCAAGCAACACATGCACAACATGTTTGAAATCCAAAAGTACAAAACTAGTAAAGAGCACTACACTAGAGGCATGCAATATCAAGCTCAAATGATCAAACTAGCTCAAAACAGAGCTAAATCATGCCAAAATAGTGGCTAAAACATGCTGAAATTTAGGCACAAAAGGCAAGAAAAACATGCTCGCATGTTGGCTCTCAAACAAGACACAAAGCACAACTCTCAAAAGCAATGAAAGAGTTTAATAAGTGAGAGTGTGACAGAGATATATGCACTAAAATCGCATGTTAAATGATGCTACAACATGCAATCATCTCATGCAAAACATGTTAGAGGCCTTAAAACACAAAGCTAGTGAAGGCATTTGCACTATAGCCATGCAAAGCATGAGTCATATGATCAAAGAAGCCCAAAACATAGCTAAAGTAGGCCAAATCAGTAGCTAAAACATGCTAATATTAAGTCACAACAAGGTAGAAAATATGCTCACATGTTAGGCTATCTACACTTGCAAACAAGACATAAGGAGGGGAGGCCACCCCCTCCTATTTTGGACCTCAAAACCTAGTTTTAGCCCCTAAAATTTCCCTGGAATTTAGTGGTTAAAAGGCCAAAAAAAAGTTCTTTTAAAAGCTTTAAAAGATAGCACAAAATGCTTCACAAGCCAAAGAGTAAAAGAGGAGACAACCCCCCTAACTCAACAAGACTTAAACCACCATTTTAAAACCTTAAAAATAGAGTTTTTTATGGTTGAAAAACCAGGTCAAAATAGTATAAAAAGATGGCGAAGTAATCAATTAAAACAAAGCTTAAAAGAGGTAAGTTTTTACCTTTGAAGCACAGCACTAAAACATCCAAAATTCTGAGCCAAAACCAAGTTTAAGACCTCAAACCAAGCCTCAAAGAACCTCAGCTCCAAGGTGAAGGTGTTTGGTCAAGGGTCTCTTTGAAAAGTGTAGAGAATTCTCATTTTCAAGCAGAATATAGGGAAAAAGAGAGGATTCTAGAGAGAGAGAGAGAGAGAGGAAATTTTGCTCACAAAAATTTCTAACCCCCTACATGCAAGAGGATGACTTCTATATATAGAAGATACAAAATCCTCTTGAAAAGATCCAACTATCCACGTGCAAGCAGATGCTCCAATCTATGCAAACAACTGGCATCAAAATATCAAAAAATATCTACTGATGCACTAGTGGCTGGCCGGCCATCAGTGATGGCCGGCAGGGCTCATCAATGGTCGGCAGACCAAAGTCCATGGCCTGCAGTGCCCAAAAATGACCGGCAGTGCACCAAAAGCAACATGCTGGAAGGACCAAAACATGGTCCAAAAATGAGATAGAATTGATGCAGGGTTTGAAAAGCTCAAACCTGTGGCGCTCCGCTGAGTGCTCGACGAGCAATCAAACTTGTCCTTGGATGTACCTGCAAGAACATCCAAGTCTTGAGGACGGTCAAAAATGTGGTGTCTACACCGGTAAGCTTTTACGCTTTAGCATGCTCGCATGAGTGTGATTGCCATGATGCCATGACTAGCATGCTTGCCATGAGGCTATGTGCTTACTTGCTAAACTGCATGAATGCCTGTGGATGAGGATATGTTGTTTGAATTGGAACAATTCAACAACAGTGAGTTTTAGGCCCACTTGATTGTGGCAAAATCATGTTTTAAGTCCACTATGTTTGGTGGCAAATCCGCATTTTAAGCTCATTTGAGGGTGGCAAATTCAAACTATTTTCGCAAACAAACATGAGTTGAATTGCTCCAAGTCTTGCGACTAATCTATACTTGCTTTGTGTGCATAACATAGTAAAACTAGATTAATAATCGGAACAAGAACACGTAATGTTTATAAAATAACATATCATGGTTAGTAGAGGCCGATCTTTGACCGGGCGAGTGGGGGTGCTCAATTCATGACCTTCCCCACTCTTACCCAAGTTCCCGAGCCGAGGCAACTTTGGTGATGACGGACACGTGGCCTTTGACACGAGTCAGGGTTTCCTAAATTTCTCAAAAAATAAAATATTTAGGTGGCGACTCTGTATCTGGCAAAGCAGTCCAATTTTGGCATTATTTGATTTAAAATCGATTTTCCAAAAAGGTTTGTCGGATTTGGACTCTTTGGTATTTATCAGTTTCACATTGCACTCGTAAGACTAGATTTAGAACCGTAGGACTCCGAATTGTGAGGCCTTCTTTTCAAACCCTTTCCGAAAGGCGGGGCGCGGAAAAAGGCGAGTCCACAACTAGTATCAGAATGTACTCTCAAACCCTTCTCGTCCTTTCCTTGGGATATTTTCCCCCTGATTACCTCTATCTCTGGCTCACTCTATTGTGCTTCTATGACCTGTGTTACGAGCGTTGATTGTGCAAGGAGAGTAAACAAGGTAAAAGGGTAAGTCAAATTGGCCCAAGTCGCCCAACATCTCCCATTCCCTCATAGCAGGACTAGCAACAATGCTCATGGATTTTCTGCTTAAGGCATCGACCACTACATTAGCCTTTTCTGGATAATAATGTAATTCAAAGTCATAATCTGCCATAAGCTCCATCCACCTCCTTTGACGTAGGTTCAAATCTTTAGAGAAAATAGGTATTTGTGGATTTTATGATCCGAATACACATCAAGTTTCTCCCCATATAGATAGTGTCTCCAAAGTTTTAGAGCAAAGATGACTGCAGACAACTCTAAGTCATGAGTTGGGTAGTTTCTCTCATGAGTCTTTAACTAACGCAAACCATACGCCACAACCTTAACCCCCTTGCATCAAGACACAACCCAAGCCTTCCCTAGAAGCATTACAATACACGGTATAACCCAACCCTCTCTTTGGAATGATTAGAATCAACGTAGTGGTTAATCTAGTTTTGAGCTCCAAAAAGGATCTCTCACAAGGCTCGCTCCAAACAAACTTTAACCCCTTTCAGGTCAACTCAGTTAATGGAGATGCTAGAGTGGAAAAGTCTTTCACAAATCGTCGATAATACCTGGCAAGACCCAAAAGGCTATAGATCTCAAAAGCATTCGTAGGTTGTTCCCAATTTTGTACTGCTTCAATCTTTGAAGAGTCTACAATGACTACATCCCTGGAAACAACGTGACCCAACAAATTTACTTTAGAAAGCCAGAACTCGCATTTCTCATACTTTGCATACAACCGATGTTCTCTAAGCAGTTACAAAATAGTACAGAGATGCCCCTCATGCTTATCATCAGAAGGTCAATATATAAGGAAGTCGTCTACAAAAATCACTATGAATTTATCAAGATATTCTTGGAAGACTTGATTCATTAGGTCAATGAAAGTGGCTGGGGCGTTGGTCAAACCAAGCAGCATTACAAGAAATTTATGATGGCCATATCGCGTACAAAAGGCCATTTTCGGTATGTCCTCCTCTTTCACACGCAATTGGCGGCACCCCGGCCTTAGGTCTATGTTAGAGAAACAACGAGAACCCTTGAGTTGATCGAAAATGTCATCTATTCTAGGTAACAAGTATTTGTTCTTCATGGTGACTCTATTCAACTTGCGATAGTCAATACACAATTGCACCGAGCCATCTTTTTTCTTGGCGAAGAGAGCCCGGTAGTCCCCACACCGAGGTATTAGGGTGGATAAAGCCCTTGTCTAATAGCTCTTGTAACTGTACCTTCAGGACGAGCAACTTTGCTGGCGCAAATCTATAGGGTGACATGGAGATGGGTGTCATGCCAAGCACTAAGTCTATAAAAAACTCAAGCTCACAGTGAGGTGGTAATTTTGTGAGGTCCTCTGGAAAGATATCAGAATTCTCACAAACCACTATGGGAAATACATTTCTAGTCGTACTACTCCCATCATCTATGAAAGTGGCAAGAAGAGAGCCAAATTTTCCTCGACCGCATGGATCAAACAATGGCGGTAACAATTTATCGATTCTATTCCCCAGAAATGAGAAACAATCACCACTTGATGTGTACATAGTAACTCTCCTACGATAACAGTCAATGATGGCCCGGTATGAGGACAACTAATCCAGGACGAGGATAACATCAAAATCCAACATATCTAATAACACAAAAGTGAAAGGAAGTTGACGATCTACGACTTCAATTATACACCCACGACATCTCCGATTCAAGACAACTCGACCATTGAGAGATAACTCTACCATGAGTAGAGACTCTAGTTGTTCACTCTCTAACCCTAGAATGGATGCAAATAGAGATGCTATGAATGAGTGAGATGCTTTGGTATCTATCCACACACTGGCCCAAGTATTGAAAATGAGAGAAGTATCTCTCACTATAGATGGTCCTGACGACTGCTCAGATAGAGTAATGACATAAACTCGTCCCTGTGGTCCTTGCTCTCTTCGCTCACCCCTCTAGCTTAAACTCGTCCCTATTGTCCCTTCTCTCTCCGCTTACCTCTGTAGACATAGATTGGTTGCACCGACTGTGCAAAAGTGGCCCCATGCATCGCTCTCGACACCTGCCCGGAGTGGGCTGGTTGATGTGCCTGCCTCTAACCCTGGTACGGCTAATAACCTCCCGTTTGTCAGGATCCTGAATCATAGATTTTCCTAGCTAGCTGAGGGCAAGACCTCTTCATATGCCCCCACTGCCTATAATGATAACACACGGGTGACTATTCCCGCCCTAGAGATTGGCTTTGAGAACGAGTTGATTGTTCCTGGCCCAAACTCTGCTTACACTCAGGAGCTTTGTGACCTTACTTGCCATATTTAAAGCAAGTAATACGGCTTGAACTCGTTCTTCAGAGAAACAAACCCTGAAGACTTGGCCTGCTGTGGTAATGAATGGAAGGTAGAAGAAAAACTCCTCGATTTCTTAAAGGATCCCCATGTCGCCTCGGGACTCCACATAACCCGACCTCTTATGCCTCTGTCTAGACTCCTCAGCCTTTAACATGATCTCCACATGAGCTGCGGATTCCATAAGCCCATAGTATTCCCTATACATGTTGCCCATCACGTTATTCAAATTTTTGTCCTCTATCTTTTCTCAAACTCCAAGCATCGATGCTCCTCAGTCACCACAAGCTCGGGTGCAAAATAAGACAAACTATTGAAAGTAGCTTCGAATTCTTCCACTAGTGTATCTAATTGTCTGAGCTCCTCAAACTACTTCGTCAACTTCTCCCTAGCAGTAGAAGGCAAAAATTTCTCATAGAACGCGTAAGTAAATGCCTCCCAAATGTGCTGCACCCGGTGCTTAACTATTTTCCACCACCAACCGACTTCACCCCGTAATTGATAACCTGCCAATGCCATTTAAAGCCCTCCCTCGCAGATATCCAAGATTTCAAAGGACTTGAGGATTTGCTATAACCATTCATCAGCTTTCATGGGATTAGATCCACCACCAAACTCGGCGAGATTAGAATGAAAGAACTCCTTCTTCAAAAAGCAGGTCTTGGTTTCCTCTTCTACAGTTCTAGCCACTTGCTCGGCTTGAAGTATGTCCATCGACTCTCGAAGAGCCTCGGCTGTTTCTCGAGCTGGTGCCCCCATTGCAACTTAGGCTAGAGGTGCGACCATATTATTTTATCTTACCCCTTTCCTCTTGGGGAGGAAGATCTTGCTGAGACAGAATACCTTGACCGCCCTGGCAAGGTCTACCACCACCTCTGCCACGTCCGGACATCCTATGCAAGGGTAAAAACAAAATAGGATTAATGCACAATCTATATACTCACACGTCAACCCACACATCACACCTGGAAAATCTCAACCCTATTCATATATCTATTTCGCATAAGACAAACCACATAAGCAAATAAACACATAGAGCACATACTAATCACCCTCCTAAGATATTAACTTATCCCACAACACCCAAGGACTTCCAAATGGAAAAAGCATTGATCATGTGCCTTTCTAAAGGGGCTTCGATGAATGTGATGGTGTAGCTCGACTTTTTCGCGCCCCTTTCAGAAGTTTGAAAGACGCCCTACAGCTTGAACTCCCGAGGTTTTGAATCTAATCTCACAAGTGCAATGTGGAATTGATAAACACCAAAGACTCCAAATCTGGCAAATTTTTGGAAAATCAATTTTATATCAAAAATGACAAAATTGGATTGCTTTGCCAGATACAGAGTCACCACCTAAATATTTTATTTTGTGAATATTTAGGAAACCCATGACTCGTGCCAAAGGCCACGTGTCCGTCATCACCAAAGTTGCCTCGGCTCGAGAACTTAGGTATGAGAGGGGAAGGTCATGAATTGAGCACCCCTACTCGCTCGATCGAAGATCAGCCTGTACTAATCATGATATGATTTTTTATCAACATTATATGCTCTTGTTTCGATTTATTAGGCTTGCATTACTATGTGATGTGCGCATACAAGTATAGACTAGTTTGCCTGAATTGGAACAACACAATTTCATGTTTGCTTTTCGAAAAGGGGTTTGAATTTTCCACTCAACGAAGTGGGCTTAAAGTTTGCGAATTTGCCACTCAACAAAGTGGGCTTAAAGTTGTGAATTTGCCACTATACATAGTGGGCTTAAACGTACATTCGTTGAATCGTTCCAATTCAAGCAACAAGCCTTTATCCACAGGCATTCGAGCAATTTAACAAGTAAGCATTTAGCCTCATGGCAAGCATGCTAGATGTCATGACCCGAACCCGCCCCCAAGGGTTAAGGACATAACCGGTCAGTAATCATGAGATTACCTACGGCCTCATACCAACCCAAACGTATTTTAACAGAGTTAATGGGGGCCAAACGGAAGCAATATAAAACTTTGTTCGTAGGGCTGTGCTTACATGGCACATCATAACAAACCATACATATGCACATTAATAACTCACATCAAAATATGTACTACACAAAGCTCTGTACATACAGGATCATATAGGTCTAAGTCAGCCGAACAAAACTATATACAACATATACAAAGACTTCGCCCACATGACAAGATAAAACAGAATGACAAAAAGGCGAAGACGGGTCTCGTGCGTGAGACACAAGGGCTGACTCTTCAAAACCTTTGTTGTTCCACACAGACTTCACTGTGGCTGGGTTTGAACTTCTCTGGGCTCACCTACAAACACATGAATGAGCGTGAGCGACAACCCAGTGAATAACATCAAATACCAAAGTTATACAAACTATATGTAGAACAACATGCTTCAAACGGCCTTAGGCCCAATTCATATTTCTATTTAACATATATACACAATTTAGGTCAAGTGACTGCGGTCCCAAACAAACTGGCCTTTGGCCCATTCAAACTTTCATTTGTGTCAAAACGGCCTTTGGCCCACTCGGATGACAGACTGGCCTTTGGCTCATTCATTCGTTCATATCGAAACGGCCTCTGGCCCATTCATTCATGTCAAAACGGCCTCTGGCCCATCCATTCATATCAAAACGGCCTCTAGCCCATCTATTCATGTGAAAACGGCCTCTGGCCCATCCATTCATGTCAAAACGGCCTCTGGCCCATTCATTCATTTGGTATAGCAAACATTGTCCACCAATCGAATCAATGAACTTATAAAACTCACATAGAAGTAAGTAATTGGACAACAACATATTTCAGATATATCTGCTAAGATATTACTCACAGTGATCGGTTGGTTGGTTTGCCTTGGAGCTCGACCCTACACATTCCATGAACACAAAAGGGTCACAAACAATTCGATCCGTTCTAAATTCACATTTTCCTCTTTAGGCTTCATTCTTATCTCTTTAACTCAATTACAATGCTCAATGCATGCCTAAGAGTACTTAGAAGTGAAAGAGAACAGAAAACGAAACACATAATGCCTTATTAAAATTTTCAGAAACAGGGTCCCCGCTCGAGCGTGGACTTCCCCGCTCGAGCAGACCCATGAGGTCTGCAAAAGTGCTGCATGCATCAAAATTACACTCGAGCGTGAAGTATGGCACTCGAGCTAAAGGTCTGTCTACATAGCTCCCCGCTCGAGCGGACATCCAAGTCTGCAAAAACATACTGGGAGCACGAATTTTACGCTTGAGCGGAGGTTCTCCCGCTCGAGCGGACATCAAATTTTCTGGAAAATCCAGAACATGTTCTTGAGCTCAAATTCAACATTCCAATCAACATTTCATGCATATAATAGCTCAAACTTCAAATATACTTGTGCTAACATGATACAAACACCAAATTACAACATCATGAAGCTCAATTCCATGAATCAAACACATGCATGGCTCAAATTGACCCAAACTCATCACCAACACATTAAATTCAACATTCAAGACCAACACCTCCATGGTTTGTGCTTGCATGTGGGAGATACTCATTATTCTCAACTTAATTGGTGAAGAGATGATCAAATACATGGAATTAAACCAAAAATTCAACATGGATCATACACATTGTGCTCAAACATGGAAATTTATAGCAATTCCTTACATGCATGTGTTCTATGACTTTCAATTCAACAAACCAACTCATTTCTTGTTCTAGATCACTAGTTAATCTTCAATTCACAAAATCACAACTCTAATTCACATGTTAAGGGTTGATTACTCACCTAGGAGCTTTAATCTTCCCAAACTTATGCTTAATTCTTGAGTTACACTCCAAAATCTTCAAGCTTCTTGAGAAATCTTCACTCTCCCACACTCTCTCTCTCTCTCTCTAATCCGGCTCTCTCACTCTCTAAGGAGCCCAAAATCAGCCAAATGAAATAAAAGAGAGGTATTGAGTGTATAGTGCCCTTAAGGTAAGTCCCACTAATCAAAAATATCAATATTAAATAATTGGGCACTTAATTAATCGTTCTGAATCTAATTATTTTGACTCAAATCAATTTCCAATTAAATTTCACCGTAGGCTCTAAAAATTACGCTAATCACAATGGCATAGTCAATTTCGGGTTCTGTGGCCGATAAGGCCTTCAATTTAATTTCCAAAGCAGACAATCAAACAGATATTCTTACGGTGAACAGATAGAAATTCAAAGCCACATATTTTCACATAATGGCTCACAAAATCATATTAAACACATAATCATGCTCATATTAAGGACCAATTAACATATTACGGAACAGGGATATCACAGTCTTCCCCCTTTACGAAGTTTGGTCCTCCAAACTTAATTTACATTCGTCGGGAAACAAATGTGGATAGCGTAGTCGCATTTCATCCTCCTTTTCCCACGTGGCATCCATCCCATAGTGTTCTTTCCATTCCACTTTCACCATTGGGATGGACTTGCTTCTCAGTTGTTTCACTTGTCGGTCAACGATTTGTTTCAGCCATTTGGCATATTCCATATTTTCGTCAATAGCTACCTGGTGATAATCAATCACATGGAACGGGTCTCGGAGGTAACCCCTCAACATCGACACATGAAACATGTTATGGATTTGTTCAAATCCTGGTGGCAAAGAAACTCTATAGGCAACTAGGCCAAGCCTTTCCAGAATCTGAAACGGCCCAATGTAACGGGGCAACAACTTGCCCTTCTTTCCAAACTTGACTTGGCCTTTCATCGGAGATACACAAATGAACACATGGTCACCAACCTCATACTCAAGAGGTCTTCTCCGAACATCTGCATAATTCTTTTGTCGGTCCTGAGCTGTTTTGAGCCTTTGTCGAATAATCTTGATTTTCTCAGAAGTGTCTTGCACAATTTCAGGCCCAAGTAAAGCTCTATCCCCGACTTCTGTCCAACAAATAGGTGATCTACACCTTCTACCATACAAAGCCTCGTATGGTGCCATACCGATGCTGGAGTGGAAGCTGTTATTGTATGCAAACTCTGTAAGTGGCAAATAATCTTCCCAACTCCCCTGAAAGTCCAAAGCACACATCCAAAGCATATCTTCCAAAGTCTGTATTGTTCATTCTAATTGCCCATCGGTCTATGGGTGGAATGCAGTACTGAATCTTAGATCTGTCCCCATAACTTCCTGCAAACTCTTCCACAATCTAGATACAAATTTCGGATCTCTATCCGACACAATGGATACCGGAACTCCGTGTAAACGGACAATCTCATCAACATAAATGGTAGCCAGTCTATAAGCATTAAACGTGGTTCTAACTGGTAGAAAATGTGCAGATTTAGTCAGTCTATCAACTACAACCTAAATAGAATCCATACCTCAAGAAGTCCAAGGTAGGCCAACAACGAAATCCATAGTCACATGCTCCCACTTCCATTCAGGAATAGGGAGAGGTTGAAGTAGACCGCCTGGTTTCTGATGTTTAGCTTTAACTTGCTGACATTGAAGGCACTTGGACACATATTCTGCAATCTCTTTCTTCATTTTAGGCCACCAATAGGTCTGTTTCAAATCCCGATACATTTTATTGTTACCCGGATGCATAGCAAATGCTGATTTGTGGGCTTCATCTAAAACCCTCTTCTTTAGTTCCGGAATGTCTGGGACACATATTCGGTTTCGAAATCTCAACACTTCATTTACAATGCCAAACTCTGCTTTCGGACTTGTCTCAAATTCATCTATCACCTTCTTGAGGAATTCGTGCTCTTTCTATTTCTGTTTGATTTCATCAATGATTGTCGGCTCGGCTGTAATAGCGGCTATCAATCCGCCCTGTTCACACATTACCACTTCAATTTCAGACTTCTCAAAATCTTGCAAGATTTCTTTCTGTTCAGTAAGCAAACAAGCCATACTCCCCGTTGATTTTCTGCTCAAGGCATCAGCAACTGTGCTAGCCTTCCCGGGGTGATACAGAATCTCTAAATCATAATCCTTTATTAATTCCAGCCATCTCCTCTGCCGCATATTTAACTCTTTCTATGTGAAAAAGTATTTCAGACTTTTGTGATCCGTGTAGACTTCACACTTTGCTCCATACAGATAATGCCGCTAGATTTTCAAAGCAAAAACAACTGCGGCCAATTCTAGGTCATGTGTTGAGTAGTTCTTCTCGTGTGGCCTCAACTGTCGGGAGGCGTAAGCAATAACCTTTCCGTTCTGCATTAACACACAACCCAAACCTTTATAAGACGCATCACTGAAAATTACAAAATTCTCCGTACGTGAAGGTAGTGTCAAAATTGGTGCAGTGGTCAATCTTGTTTTCAGTTCATGAAAGGCAGATTCTCTTTCGTCATTCCATTCAAATGATTGCCCCTTGCGTGTCAACTGGGTAAGAGGTGCAGCTATCTTGGAAAAGTCTTTCACAAATCTTCTGTAATAACCAGCTAAGCCCATGAAACTGCGGACCTCTGTTACATTTGTCGGTGTAGGCCAATTCACAATTGCCTCTATTTTCTGTGGGTCCACTGAAATTCCTTCCTTGTTGATCACATGCCCTAAGAAAACAACCTCATCCAACCAAAATTCACATTTCTTTAGTTTAGCAAATAATCTCCTTTCGCGAAGTATTTGTAGGACAGTTCTCAAATGATGTTCATGTTCAAACCTATCTTTAGAATATATCAAAATATCATCAATAAAAACCACAACAAATTTGTCAAGGTAGGTTTTAAAAATTCGGTTCATTAAGTCCATAAATGCTGCCGGAGCATTAGTCACTCCAAATGGCATAACAAGAAATTCAAAATGTCCATACCTCGTTCTGAATGCGGTTTTCTCAACATCTTTTGCCTTAACTTTCAACTTATGATACCCGAATCTCAAATCAATCTTGGAAAACACTTGTGATCCCTGCAACTGGTCAAATAAGTCATCAATACGGGGTAGGGGATATCTGTTCTTTATTGTTACGTTGTTTAATTCCCAATAATCGATGCACAAACGCAAGGTTCCATCCTTCTTTTTCACAAACAATACTGGTGCACCCCAAGGCGAAGTGCTAGGTCGAGTAAACCCCTTGTCAAGTAGGTCTTACAACTATTCTTTCAATTCTTTCATTTCGGCAGTAGCCATTCTGTACGGAGTTTTAGAAATGGGCTAGGTGCCTGGCACAGTTTCAATAGTGAACTCTATCTCCCTGTCTACCAATTCCCCTGGTAATTCATTTAAAAACACATCTGGAAATTCTCTAACAATAGGGATGTCATTCAATTCAACATTCACAGTTTGTTCAGACAACACATAGCACAAATAACCCTGGCACCCTTTCTTGATCAGTTTACATGCTTTCATTGCAGATATCAAATAAGGTGGAGGCACTACCCTATTACCCACAAACACAATCTCTTTTTGTTCTGGTGGTCTAAACACAACCCGTTTTGTCACACAATCAATGGTGGCACAATATTTGGTCAACCAATCCATGCCCAAAATTACATCAAAATGTCTAAAATTCAAGGGCAACAAATCAACATATAGAATAACATCCTCAACACGCATATCACAAAATCGGTATATAGATTCACACAATACAGATACCCCAGATGGAGCAGATACGCATAGCAGATATGGCAGTAATTCTAAGGGTCTATTCAGTCTAGAAGCAAATGCATATGTCACAAAAGAGTGTGTGGATCTGGAGTCAATTAACACAAAAGCATCCTGATTACATATAGAAATAGTACCTGAGACAACTGCGTTGGCATTCCGTGTATCACCCGGAACAAGCGCAAAAACTCTCCCCTGTCTCACGGTATCCCCAGTGGTAGCAGATCTCAAAGTATTTCCCTGCTTTGGGATCGATGCAGTGGAACTAGCAGCTATCTTTCCACCATTCTGATTACAATCTCGGGCCATATGCCCTTGTTTCCTACATTTGAAACAGGCTCCTGATACACGGTAACAAACTCCACGGTGCCTTTTGCTACAAATGTTGCACATGGGAGCTGTGTCTCGGGAAGAATTCGAACTATTTGAGGAGCCCGTGTTTTGCTTTTTCAGAAATTTCTTCTTTGAAAAGAAGCCTTGCCTTTTGTTGCCTTTCCATTCTGTCGTTGGCTTAGCCTGTCTAGCTATGTTAGCCTCTGATATGATGGCCCTGTCTAGCACCCCAATGTAGGTTTCTAGCTTCAAAACATTCACTCTTTCTAAAATGTTGCTTCGAAGCCCACCTTCAAAATGCCTCGCCTTCTTATAGTCCGTATCAATCACGTGTGGTGCAAACCTGGCCAATTCAGTGAATTTGGCCTCATACTTAACTGCAGTCATACTGTCTTACTTAAGTTCCATGAACTCTGCTACTTTCCTGTCCCAAACACACTGCGGGAAGTACTTGTCATAGAAAATTTCCAAAAATTTCATCCAGTCAACATCTCTGTGATTCTCACGCATCAACATCCACCATCTTCTTGCATCGTCTTCTAGCATAAAAGTGGCTAGAAGTACTTTCTGTGTCTCCGAGCAAGGGAACACTTCAAATAGTTTCTCAATGCCGAGAACCCATGCTTCGGCTTTTAACGGGTCTAATCCACCATGGAACTATGGTGGTTTCATTTTCTTGAATTCTTTGGTGAGAGCTATTATCCGATCATCATTCTGATTATCTGGCACGGGTGGTGCCGGAGGTGGAGGTGGCAGGTGTGGTTGCTGCCACTGTTGTTGCCACTCCTGTTGCTGTCTCAAAGTTTCTGCCATTTCCTGTATCAGTCTTTCCATTCTATCTATTCTGGCAGTAGAGGACTCCTCTATCTCAACACCTCTTGTCCTCACCATCTGATTAAACTTGCATTATACTTTGCACAAAAATTTTACAAGTTTGCATATACTAGAGAGCATACGTATTCAATTAATTTGAAATGCAAGTAGTTCACAAACTTACAACACATTGTCATTCACATTAAACATTTAAGCGTATTCTTGATGCTTTCAATTTCATACTTATCGCATGAATGCATCCTAGATCTTTTCTAGACGCTTATTGCTCTGTTGGACAAGTGTGTGAGTTATTAACTCGTGCTCTGATACCACTCTGTCATGACCCGAACCCGCCCCCAAGGGTTAAGGACATAACCGGCCAGTAATCATGAGATTACCTATGGCCTCATACCAACCCAAACATATTTTAACAGAGTTAATGGGGGCCAAACGGAAGCAATATAAAACTTTGTCCATAGAGCTGTGCTTACATGGTACATCATAACAAATCATACATATGCACATTAATAACTCACATCAATATGTACTACACAAAGCTCTGTACATACAGGATCATATAGGTCTAAGTCATCCGAACAAAACTATATACAACATATACAAAGACTTTGCCACATGACAAGATAAACAGAATGACAAAAGGCGAAGACGTCTCGTGCGTGAGACACAAGGGCTGACTCTTCAAAACCTTTGTTTTTCCACACAGACTTCACTGGGGCTGGGTTTGAACTTCTCTAGGCTCACCTACAAACACATGAATGAGCGTGAGCGATAGCTTAGTGAATAACATCAAATACCGAAGTTATACAAACAATATGTAGAACAACATGCTTCAAACGGCCTTAGGCCCAATTCATATTTCTATTTAACATATATACACAATTTAGGTCAAGTGACTGCGGTTCCAAACAAACTGGCCTTTGGCCCATTCAAACTTTCATTTGTGCCAAAATGGCCTTTGGCCCACTCAGATGACAGACTGGCCTTTGGCTCATTCATTCGTTCATGTCCAAACGGCCTCCGGCCCATTCATTAATGTCAAAATGGCCTCCGGCCCATCCATTCATGTCAAAATGGCCTCCGGCCCATCCATTCATGTGAAAACAGCCTCTGGCCCATCCATTCATGTCAAAACGGTCTCTGGCCCATTCATTCATTTGGTATAGCAAACATTGTCCACCAATCGAATCAATGAACTTATAAAACTCACATAGAAGTAAGTAATTGGACAACAACATATTTCAGATATCTCTGCTAAGATATTACTCACAGTGATCGGTTGGTTGGTTTGCCCTGGAGCTCGACCCTACACATTCCATGAACACAAAAGGGTCACAAACAATTCGATCCGTTCTAAATTCACATTTTCCTCTTTAGGCTTCATTCTTATCTCTTTAACTCAATTACAATGCTCAATGCATGCCTAAGAGTACTTAGAAGTGAAAGAGAACAGAAAATGAAACACAGAATGCCTTATTAAAATTTTCAGAAACAGGGTCCCCGCTCGAGCGTGGACTTCCCCGCTCGAGCGGACCCATGAGGTCTGCAAAAGTGCTGGATGCATCAAAATTATGCTCGAGTGTGAAGTATGGCGCTCGAGCTGAAGGTCTGTCTACATAGCTCCCTGCTCGAGCGTGAACTTCCCCGCTCGAGCGGACATCCAAGTCTGCAAAAACATACTAGGAGCACGAATTTTACGCTTGAGCGGAGGTTCTCCCGCTCGAGCGGACATCAAATTTTCTGGAAAATCCAAAACATGTTCTTGAGCTCAAATTCAACATTCCAATCAACATGTCATGCATATAATAGCTCAAACTTCAAATATACTTGTGCTAACATGATACAAACACCATTACAACATCATGAAGCTCAATTTCATGAATCAAACACATGCATGGCTCAAATTGACCCAAACTCATCACCAACACATTAAATTCAACATTCAAGACCAACACCTCCATGGTTTGTGCTTGCATGTGGGAGATACTCATTATTCTCAACTTAATTGGTGAAGAGATGATCAAATACATGGAATTAAACCAAAAATTCAACATGGATCATACACATTGTGCTCAAACATGGAAATTTATAGCAATTCCTTACATGCATGTCTTCTATGACTTTCCATTCAACAAACCAACTCATTTCTTGCTCTAGATCACTAGTTAATCTTCAATTCACAAAATCACAACTCTAATTCACATGTTAAGGGTTGGTTACTCACCTAGGAGCTTTAATCTTCCCAAACTTATGCTTAATTCTTGAGTTACACTCCAAAATCTTCAAGCTTCTTGAGAAATCTTCACTCTCCCACACTCTCTCTCTCTCTCTCTCTAATCTGGCTCTCTCACTCTCTAAGGAGCCCAAAATCAGCCAAATGAAATAAAAGAGAGGTATTGAGTGTATAGTGCCCTTAAGGTAAGTCCCACTAATCAAAAATATCAATATTAAATAATTGGGCACTTAATTAATCGTTTTGAATCTAATTATTTTGACCCGAATCAATTTCCAATTAAATTTCACCGTAGGCTCTAAAAATTACGCTAATCACAATGGCGTAGTCAATTTCAGGTTCTGTGGCCGATAAGGCCTTCAATTTAATTTCCAAAGCAGACAATCAAACAGATATTCCTATGGTGAACAGATAGAAATTCAAAACCATATATTTTCACATAATGGCTCACAAAATCATATTAAACACATAATCATGCTCATATTAAGGCTCGGCTGCTAATATGGAATATGTATCGATTTTGATAACATGCAGTTAAACATGTATTCAACGAAGTAATTGAAACGACTATGCAGTTAGAATGATGCGCCGGGCCTCGGTACATGTAAGATAAATGAAATGGATGTAAGCATAAGGTATGCTAATTAAAACGTGATGTTCCTAAACTAACCATCAAAAGCAGTTAAGTAAAAGGAAAAAAGACGTGGGGTTGGAAGACATACATTATTACAACACGCTCTCACGAAGGAGAGTCCAAATGAATAAACTAGCTAACCAAGCTAAGCTAAGCTAATTACGCTAATTATTAGAACACAAATGAAATTAGCTAACTACTTAACTAATTATTACAACACTTGATTTAATCAACTAGCTATAACTAATTAATTAAAATAAGTACAACATTTGAATAAAAAAATCAACTAGCTATCGCTAATTAATTACAACAAAATTTATTCACAACTATGATAATAATACTAATGAAACAATTAATTGCATTTGATAAGAGCATAATGGAAGATGGATAAACGTTGAATACGCAGCGCCTGAAAGCTACTCTGTCTGCCCAGGTCGTCTCTGTTTCACCTTCAGCCACTGCCTCTGTTTCTACAAAATTGCACTATTGGCCACACACAAAGGGCTAGTTGTGCATCACTGACAACCAGCCTAGTCTATAGATGACCGGCCGTGCATCAATTTGGTGCAAAGCTCTGTTTTTTTGTTCTGAGGTGAAATTAGTGCAGATAGAACATTCCCAAGCTCTGTTTGTCCTTACTTCATTCTCTGTCATGGGAAATCCTCGAGAGTAGGTTGAAATAGATTCCAAAGCCATCAATGAGAAATATGATTACTTGATGATCTCGGATTCAATTTTGGACAAAAGTTAATAAAATGTAAATAGTAGGACCACCCCTCCCACTTATCATAGTATGAACTCAAAAAGGAAGGTTGTAACGCTTCAAGAATCATCAAAATGCCATGAATTAGCATGTGACGACTCTTGACATGAGTAACTTGGCATAACATCCGGCCAAGTTGAAGCAATTTAAGCCACTTTTTTTATGTGTGTTGATCCAAGTTTTAAACCAATTTTATTAGGCCTTGCCATTCTTTAGTCCATTTGTCCATGGTGATGTTAGAGTCCTCTAAACAAGAAGTAATGTCACACAAGAGGTTCTTCTAAAGCATGAGAGAAAGACCACACCGTTGGCAATGAATCTTCGAAAAGATTAAGTCATTAAGTGGGAACCTTTCTTACATGTTTCGAACAACCTCAATCGGTTGAAATCATTCTCAAGTATGAAAGAGGTGAATGATGGGTTGATTATTAAACTTAGACTCTCAAACATGGAAATGAGTAAAAGAAAGCTATATAACAACCAATAAGTTACATATACTAATTTATGAGATCACAAATGTACTAAACAAGGCATGAACCAATTGAAAAAGCTTGGACACCCTCAAAATAGCCTTTAATACATGGAAAATAGAGGTAGAACATGCATGAAAAGAGCATGAAAAGCTAAACAACAAAGAAGAGAATTAAGGCTAGTAAGCAAGAATAAGGAGGGGTGGCTAACCCCTCCACTTTTGAATCTTCAAAACATGATTTTTAGCCTTTCTAAAACTCTAAAAATTAGTGTGAATATCAAAGGAAAAGAGTGGAAAAAGGAAGGTTTGAGTTATAAGTAAAGGTATAGAATGAGCAAGCTCTCTCTACCCTTTTGGTAACTCTTCAAACCCAACCCCAAACACTTCAAATAAGCTCAAAACAATTCAAAACAACAAGAACTATGAAGCAAGTGATAGAAATGAAAGTAAGAGAAAAGATAACAAGCCTATACCCTTTAAGGAGTAAGCTTAATGTTGATGATCCAAACTTGGTTTCAATTCACCCTCAAGCTTGAATTATGCTTCTCTAAGATCAACCAAGGTTCTAGAGTGGTAAGACAAGGTTGTGTATGGAGTATAGAGATGGTATAAACAAGCTAGGTTAGCTTAAAGGTGACTTGCAATGGAAGAAGGAGGAGGCAAGAGCTCTCAAGGTGTATATATGGTTTCTAGATTTTTGTTCAACCCTTAAAATAATCCCACAGCCTCGTTTTTATAGAATTCAAGCTCAAAAGGAGGTAAACATCTTTAATAATGGACAGCTAGCTACCTTCCACCCAGAACAGTGTTTACCGCCATCGAGAGCCGGCCGGCTATCCATAGCCACGGCTGGCTATCACTGATGCATGGCCGGGCCTTGATGGCCTCCCCTGTTTTTTTGGTTCAAACTCAGCTCAGGGTGGGAAAAGATCCAAAAATGAAACTTACAGGTTTAAATAAGGTAAATGTTGAGGATTTGAGGTTATTTCAAGGGCTTGATTAAATCTGAATCGTTGCGAATTCACAATTCAACTTTCATTATCAAGTGAATCGAACCAAGCACCTAAGTCTTGCGGGCGGTCAAAAATGGGGTGTCTACAATTGCCCTCTTTGACAGAGCTCGAAGTCATGAAATGACATGAGTGAATGTCAGACCCTAAAGACGACTCATTTTGACGAAGCCACAAGACTTGGACAAATAAACAAACAAGATAGAAAACAAATGGTTGCGCCCCCAGGCTGCCTATGTATCCCTTTGCAAGGAATCAAACTAGCGTAGTTCTGAGGCAAAATGCAAATAGATGATGTAAGAACATAACTTATGATAATGCAATGAGGCTGTACAATGAAACATTTGAATGCAAATGTAATGCAAAGAAAATGCCACATTTAAACAAACTGAAACAAGGCACAGTAATTCCAATTATGAAAAGAAGTAAGTAAAGATACACGCCACACATGGGAATCATGCAGAAAGGATGTAAGAAAATTAAAGCTTAACTATGCATCGTGCAGGAAAGGCCCATGGCGACGTAATCGTCGGGCACACCCAAGGTCTCAACCGAGATCCTAACGCGTTGCACGTGTGAGGAGGAAAGGGTGGTGTGAACACCAAGCGCACCCGAATGTTTTTAACCGTTGCAAAGAATCCTAATGCATCTGGCGCGATAGGAGGAGAGGTGGTGTGAACACTGGGCACACTCGAAGTTTTTAACCTATTTGCAATTCTAATGCGTCTCGCGCGAGAGAAGGAAGAGTGGTGCGAACATCGGGCAACCCCAAATGTTTTTGACCAAAGGATGGTGTGAACACCGGGCGTACCAGAATGTTTTTAACTGATTTACAATCCTAACGCGTCTCACGCGAGAGGAGAAAGAGTGCTGTGAACACCAGGCACACCCGAATGTTTTTAACCGAAGGGTGGTGTGAACACCGGGTGCACTTGAATGTTTTAATCGAAGGGTGGTGTGAACACCGGGCTCACCCAAATGTTTTTAACTGATTTGCAATCCTAACGTGTCTCACGCGAGAGGAAGAAGAGTGGTGTGAACACCGGGCGCACCCGAATGTTTTTAACCGAAGGGTGGTGTGAACACCAGGCGCACCTGAATGTTTTTAACCGAAGGGTGGTGTGAACACCGGGCGTACCTGAAGTTTTGAACTGATTTTCAATCCTAACACATCTCACGTGAGAGGAGGAAGAGTGGTGTGAACACCGGGCGCACCCGAATGTTTTTAACCGAAGGGTGGTGTGAACACTGGGCGCACCCGAATCTTTTTAACTGAAGGGTAGTGTGAACATCGGGCGTACCTGAATGTTTTTAATCGAAGGGTGGTATGAACACCAGGCGTACCTACATATTTTTAACCGAAGGGTGGTGTGAACATGTAACGACCCCAAAATCCGTATCCGAAATTACTTTTATGTCCTTGTGGGTTAATGCATTTTAATTTAATGATATCTGTTCGAATTGAGGAATTATCTGTTGAGTTACGGCTTTAAAATTTAAATTACCGACCTTTACAGGTTTAGAAAACAAAATTGAGTACTTGGGAATTTTTAGAATTATTTGAGAAAATCAATTGGAAATCTAATTTGTCTGATTCGTTAATGCACGTTTGGGTGGTTAACTTGGTACTGTAAATTGAGGGCCTTAGAGGCTTCAGAAACCATAACAGATGACATATTTATGATCAGCATAATTTTTAGAGTCATCTGGGAAGTTTAATTGGAATTTGATTTTGTGCGATTCGTAAGGGCATGTTTGGCCCTCCCTATTGTGAAAAGCTTATGTGTTTGTTATATATATATGGCTATGCTATGTGAGTTGTGAACTTATCATTTTGGAATCAAATAAAATATCTGGGGGAGAGAGAAAGAGAACCGTGAGAGAGAGGGAGAGAAGAAGAGGAAACTCAACACTCATGGGGTTTTGAAGATAATTGAAGAGAATTGAAGAGATTAAGGGGAAAAGCAAGGAATTGAATTAAGGTATGTGGTTTTAACTATTATCCTTGTAGATAATTCATCTACTACATGAAATCAAGGATTAACTAGGAAGATTAATATGTAAATGAACGAGTGTGTTGGGTCATGAATGAAATGGGTTGAATTCAAGGAATTGAACCTTGATTTTCCTTTAATTTGTTTGATTTGGGGTCAATCTTCAGAATGATTCATGGAATAATAAGATTTGGTGTGAGAATCAACCATGTGTAAGATGTATTTGCATGATTTTGGGCACATATTATGAAAGTTTGAATATATGGAAAAGATAAGACTTGGATTTCTAATTTGAGGCAAAGATGGATTTATTTGAGATGAAATTACACTTGATTGATGATAGTTTATCATGTTGTGGGACAATTTTACATGTTTTTGGGTGATTTGAGTTGGAAATCAAGCTTAAAAATGGAAAAATCAAGTGTTAGAGCTCATAACATTTTCGGGCAGCCAAACTGCCCCAGAGCCGCACGTGCGGCGGGTCTTCCCACACGTGCGGCAGCCCATGTCCAGCCCCAAAATTGATTATGCTTAAAAAGCACGTTCTCCCGCACGTGCGGCCCTGTTTCCAGCACGTGCGGGGACAGCTTTGTCCAGCCAACTTTGAACATGTATATCTTTTGCATCCGGACTCCGTTTTGAGTGATTCTTGAGCCTAAAATCAAGCCCCGGAAGTCTAGTTTCCAATGGTGGTTATCTCACTCCCAAATTCTAAGTACAGAAATAGTTATGCCCAAATTAGTGATGACTGTTCACTTTCTATTTACCGGTTTGTACCGTTTCTTCGCTTAAACCATTTTCCACCGATTCCTCCTATTTTCTGAGACATGGATTATAACTTATTAAGGAATAATGAGCTTAGTACCACCATGGCTAATTGATTAAATGATCAAGAGAATAAGTAAAGGATCGATTATAATCTCATATTATGTGTTGTGCATTGTGCTTGTAGGTCGAGGCGAGGACATCGTCCCATTACTGCCGAGAGCCGATCACTGTGAGTAATAGTAGTGTAACGATGTGTTTCACTTGCTTCCTGTGATTATAATTTATGTATTATTATTTGCGAATGGCCTATTCCATGGATATTGTGCTTTGATTAAATTAATAAATATGATTGAATAATGGCATTGATATGGACCTAAGGTCGCACTGTCCCTTGTAATAGACGTAGGCCCGTGGCCGTTATGATGTGAATTATTCTGTCCCTGTTAATGTAGTGAGACATCTGCCTTCTGTTAATAGTTATTATTAATGTTCTGTTATTCACAAGACAACTATGTCGACTTGTAATAAACTATGGGAAAATCTATATGCACTATTGAGTAATGGTAATCTTATAAATCTGGGATTAATCTGTTTTGCTAATCTGTTGGGCCTGAGGCCATTCTGTATAATCTGTTGGGCCTGAAGCCATTCTGTATCATCTGTTAGGCCTGAGGCCGCTCTGCATAACATGTTGGGCCTAAGGCCGTTTTGTATTCTGCATGGGCTTGAGGTCGATCTGTATCTTATCTGGGCTTAAAGCCGATCTGTATCATATCTGGGCTTAAAGTTGATCTGTATCATATCTGGGCTTAAGGCTGTTTTGTATCATATATGGGCCCGAGGCCGTTCTGTATTGCATTTGGGCCTGAGGCCTTGTTAAAATGTGATTATAAATAAGATCTGTGTATGGTTTGATATGCATTACATTCTCTAAGTCTATGCTTGTTTAACTCACCTCCTTACTTTGCTATTATTCACTAAGCCTTGCTCACTCCGTTTTTATGTATATTTATGTAGGTGAGCCATCAGGGATTGACACTAGATTTGTATTGAGATCTACCTGTCTGCCAAGCCGCCTGGGGTACGCCTCCGTGTTGAGGCCTTAATTTTGATTACTGGGAGTTGTGTAATTTTTGGAGCCTTATTTAAGTGTGTGTGAGATCTGCATAATTCTGTGATTGTATATGTAACTCTGGGAATGTATTTAAATGCTTACATCTAATTAAGCCATCATGTATGCACAAACTCAATGGATGTTGTCTTTTATTGATATTGCTTCCGCTTAAGGCCTCGTATGTGGTTACATATTATTCTAAAATTCTGTTTTAAGGCCTTTGCAAGCCGATCATGGACCAAACTTTTAGGGGCGGGTTTGGGTCGTGACAGATTACCGGGCGCACCCGAATGTTTTTAACCAAAGGGTGGTGTGAACACCGGGCACACCCAAATGTTTTTAACTGAAGGATGGTGTGAACACCGGGCGTACCCCAAATGTTTGTAACCGATTTGAAAAAGGATGCGTTCCAAATAGGGCATGAATGATTTTACCTGGAACTCCTCTGAATGAACCGTACATACAATATCATGCACTTCTTCGAATGAACCATACATGCAATATTGTGTGGTAAGAAATGATGGAATTAATTACGAACTAAACAAGACAAGTCATCAATGACGAGAACAATTTAAACAAGATAAATCATGAATTTAAACTAATGAAATAAAATCAATCAAAAATAAAAAAAAAAATTTAAATTATGCACTCATGCAACGAAACAAAACGAAATGGATATCTTGCTCCATCTCTTCATTTCCTTTGATCTCTTTGCTATTTTACCTTCATTCTTTCTTTTTCTTTTTTTTCTTTTTTTATTGTTTTGTGTTACCATAAGACTCATTATTACACCCAAATTAAATCCCACAATTAAAATTCAAAATTAAAACTCAAAATTAAAACCCAAAATTAAAATAAAATAAAATAACCATCAACACACATAAACAAAACAAAGAAGAAAACAAACAAAATAAAAATAGAATTGAAATCACCAAAGGCGGCCGGGCCTCGGCGACACAAGGCCGAGCTTCGATACAATCGGCCGGCCTTCGACAGCGGCAAGTGGTAGTTTGGTAAAAGCCATGCCTGTGCTTGCTTAAAACACATTGCAAGCTTCATTTGAATCACATCCTAAGTCGAAATCCTCTCCTCCTTCTCTCTAGATTTCTCCTCTCTCTAGATTTCCATTCCTCTTGAGTTACCCAACAACTTTTGAAAAAATTTTCCTTACAACCCTCTTGATCCTCCATCTTTTGAATCGGTTGGATTTTGATTTGGTAAAGCTTTGAGTTTTCTTGTGATTTTTCATAGAACCTCGCACTTTTACCCAAACTTTTCTCCCTTGATTTTCCATTCCCTCTTTATTTTCTCTCTCCTAGGGTTTTAGTTTTGAAAAACATCCAACCACTCACATTTTCTTCACTTTTCACCTCTCTATGGCTAGCGACGAAGTACCTATTCCCGACCCTGCCGTAGGTATTGGTGTTGCCCTTGGTGTAGACATGGAGGTGGAGGAAGCTGCTGCATTGCTTCCCCTTGTCGAGGCCTTTTGATGCGGCCACATACCAGCTGCATACACATGTGCCACCCCCAGGCGGTATCTTGAGATTCGAGGACTTCATTCCAGGGCTAGATGAGGACACTCTCTTGCGAGAGCCCATGGAGCATATATCTGCCAACGCTTCCACGATACATAACTTTTCCCTTATTTTACTTGGCATACATGTTGAAAATTGAGCTTGATGAACAAGCCACTTATCTATGCTGTACATATACTGATAAAACTTCCAATTGATAGGTGATCTCTAGGAGGATAGGCAGCTACGACTCAATATCTGGCCCCCGACGTTGGTACGAGCAGCTTCCTACAACGGTCTGTACTTTAGTAGATGCTGCTGGCTTTGGGCCCTTCTGCTCTGGGCTCATACAGATGAGGGCCGAGTCTTGGCTTTATGGGGCCCTGGTAGAGAGATGGTGGGACACCACCAATTCATTTCACTTCTTCTACCGGGGAGATGACACTGACCCCATATGACTTCTCGATGTTGACCGGTTTGCGGGTTGGGGTCGGTGGCCCAGTCCCCTTCGATCCAGATATGACTTAGTGGAGAGATACACAGCTCCAGCATCTTAGGGCGATCCCAAACACTACCAGCCATGGGATGGTGCGCTACATCTGGTTCTTGGAGCAATTTTTTGGCACTTAGCCAGCTACTATAGGTGAGGTTGCCCAATATGCCCGTGGCTTCCTCATATATCTTTTCGGTACTACCCTGTTTGCGAACAAGGAAAATACCATAGGGTTATATATTCTAGGGGCACTGGTACACCTTCCTCGGGTGGCGGAGTACGACTGGGGTGGCACAGGCCAGCCACCTTATACTGCTACATGAGCTCCGTCTCCCGTCGCAAGGCGGATTCACTCGGCGGCTACTTGAGGGTTTGGAAGGTACACCATATGCTCACCTTTCTGATATGCTTTAAATTCTGTTGGTTGTTGTATTTCTAGCTCATTTGATTTATTTTCTCATGTCATCTGTCTGCCTTTGGTTTGCAGCTTTGGGTCTACACATATTTCACTTCCTTGGCTCCAGTTCTAGTGAGGCCGATTGAGTTGTCTGTGCCCCACTCTCGGTACTACAACTCACGGTTTGAGTGACGTCGCCTTGTAGATCGCACCTTTCCATATTTCCGCGCTTCTTTGACACTATCACAGCATATTAGGTATTGCACTGTTTCCCACACTATATGGTCACCCTTATACTGTTGTATTGTTGTGTCTGTACCATATTGCCATTCTCATACTACACTGACTTCTGACACTGCAATAATCTTCCGACACCGTACTACCATTCTGACACCGCACTGATATCTGACACTGCACTGATTTTCCTATACTGCACTGATATCTAACACTGCACTGATTTTCTCATACTACACTGATATCTGACACTGCACTGTTTTCTCAGGTTGACTGGCACCCTTGGGCAGGCATTCCCGAAGTGTCAAGGGCGACCTACACCACTACCTGTCATGCTTCCATGATGAGGATCTTGTTCGAAGGCCCCTTTGGCTGGGCATACTACTTAGGAGAGAGATTCATCCGCCAGATGTGGGGCATTGCTGACCCTGATATTCCACATCCTACTCCTCCCAGCATGTGGGTGGTGGAAGATCTACAGGATAGTCCTGAGCTTGACCTCTTGATGATAGGTGAGGACGGCAATCGTCACCACGAGCCCGGCGACTTTACTACTTTCTTACACACTCGGGTGATGGCCCTTCTTACTCCAGGCGTGGCTCGAGCTGTGCCAGAGGTTGTTGCTACTCCTGCTGCTGGGGCTGGCGATGCGTCCGTTGGAGGTGCCCTTGTCGTTGCTCCCATTCCTGGATTGCTTGTGATTCCCACTAAGATCATATACATGCGTCCAGATTGAGTGATCGAGTAGATCCCACTTGAGCCCATCAAGGAGAGGGACCTTGTGTTTGCTCCTGGCATTGAGCAAGTACACTTTCTTTTTATGCTAGTCCATGCTACACTTTAGCTTATTCTCAGCCGTTACTGTTCATTGTTCAATTTCTTCTATCTGTTTTTCTCAGTTTCTATTCTTTTGTAGATTTCCCAGGCGTCTGGTGACAAGCTCCATTGGACAATCGACCGACTACTCATCATGGTACGGAGGAGGCAGACTGCCTTAGTCACCCATGGGATCGAGGTACATTCTATGTGTAACCTACTATCGTTGCCATACTGTACACTTTTGATCACTCTTACTGATATCTGTCCTGTTTTTAGTTTGTGCCGGGGTCAACAATGCCTGTAGGACCTTCTGCAGCCAGTAGACGGAGACGGGGCCTAGTAAGAGGCCGAGGAGGCGCCGATCGGGGGAGAGGTCGAGTGAGGCACGCTCGCCTTTCGAGGAGTCTTTTGACAAGTCCATGACCCCTGAGGATGAGGGAGAGGAGATTGACCTGCAGTCGAGCAGCCCCAGCGATGACAGCGATGCACCTCCTCCACAGCCGAAGAGGAAAAGAGCGAGGATGAGCTACTGATGACGATGATGATTTTGCTTTTATTTTGCTTTTGCTTTCGTTTTCATTTTGTTATGTAGTTATAAAACTAGCTTTGGATAGACCTTTTGTTTTTCAAAAACATTTTTTTGTTTTGGTTGTGTAAAATGATGATCGGGGTTGGGCCCGCCATTTATGAGAGGAAAGTTTTGTTGAATGATCTCTTTGCACAATATGATGAACTACATTACCCTTGCATTTGTAACCCTTGGAACTGTGAATGCTTTGCTCTTGAATTGATTCATGAATCGGATAATGACTTACAACCAATCAAAACATAAAATACAACTCGATAATAAAAAACGAAATGAAAACAACTCAAAAAAGCTAACAAACACTTGGTACAAACAAACAAAACTCAAAAGTACAGTCGAAGTCCATCCAAACAAAGGTCAACTTTTGCTGCAACAGATCTGCACTAGGCCAGCACCAAGACTCGGCCGAGCTTCACTGATGCATGGCTGGCTATCACTAATGCACAGCCGGCCATCAGTGTGATGTCGATCAGTGCTGTCTAGCTGTCATGCTCAGCTCCTTCTCAAACTCTATAAATGATGCTCCCATGCTGTTTTTCTGGCAAACTCACAAGTCCTTGATATTTTGCTCTCAAAATGGAGATATTACTTGTCAGTAGGCTTCGAGACTAGATAGCCACTTTGGATGGCTCGGAAAAGGTGAATTTTTGTGGCTTCAGCCTAAATGCCCCTTTTCCTTTGAGCCACACTTCTCTTTGTTTCCTCCATGCCGCAATTCGATATTGAAACCCAATCACACATGTCTTTAGCTTCGGGGGACATGAAATATGCTCGACAATTGAAGAATTTCAAGCATTAATGGAATCTTGGCGCAATGAGGAAATCATACCTCAGCCCCATTTTGGCCACGTCAAAGCTTTGGGATGAATGTGTGGGCTCACTCTACACTAGGTTCGATCTTTGGTCCACAATGGAGAGCTGGATATTCCGAGTCTGATTCATCAATTTTTTGACGTTGGTGACCGAGGCGACCTTCTCTGACGGGGCTTTCGGCAACATGCCCTTTGCTTGTGTATGTTGGCCTATTTCCTTTTTGCGCCTAGTTTTGGTGGATCCAACATTCGATTGGTCGAAGTGGCCCAAGGTTTGAAAGAGGGCAAGAGTTGCATTGGCTTGGTGCTGGCTGAGACTTTGATGGGCTTAGACACCTTCCATCGGTGAGAGACTACCAAATTCGCAGTGAGACCACTACTTCTTCAGGTAATGTTCCCACGCTTTTTCATATGTGTTTCTCACGTCACTCGACACTCATGCTCTATTTTTTTCTCAAAGCCCTTTTCTCGCTTTTCTCTCAGCATACATCTCTATATTCTTTAATCACTCTTTTCTTTCATCCCTCCCCAGGTGTGGCTTATGGATAAGCTGAAGGTAGTGGATTCTTGCCCTGAGTACTCAGCTCGAGGCTATTTCTTTCGCCAACAGCTTGTGGATTGCCCGAATGGAGGGTCATGGCACCACTGGATGTGCAACAGGTCTACTGTTGACATTGCTTGGCATTGCTCCTTGCTTAACCTGATCGAAATGAGCTACAGCATGACTTGGCAACCTGGCATTCAGCTGATCGGCCTTACACACTGTGTATTCTACTTCCCGTTTCGGTTCAAACGTCAGTTTGGTCATGACCAAACCTTCCCAGAAGAGGGAGTGGAGTACCCGATTTCATTCCCCTTCCGAGGTTCACATTTTGCTAGGTTCCTCACTGCTTAGAGGACAAGAGAGCTTTTGGCCCCTGCCCCTAGTTTTAGCTGCACCCTTTCTGGCAAGTGCCTAGCTTGGCTCGAGGATGAGGCACAAATCGGGCCAATTTTGGCATCAGAAGGTTCTACGAGCATGAGCGGGGGACGCAGGAGCACTTGACTTATCTATGTCCCTAGTTTATTGCTTTGATCTTAACTTTACAAGTTTTATGAATGTAATAAAAGAACTTTGATTTGTATCGAGAGTTGGAGAACTTTATATTGAAATCAATGAAATTAAAGTTGTGAGCACTGAAAATTTTCTCTTTTGGTCCAAAAATGGTCTAAATTGTAAAAGGTAAAATTTGAGCAAAATCAACTTCTATCAAAACTTTTCAAAACCATTTTCAATAAGGATCACCACTTGACACACACAGAATCAATCCTCGAGATGTACAACCCCAAATCCAAAGATCACAAATTGCCCTTTGACTGAATAACACTGTTTAGCACTATAACCAGCTCTTCTCTCAGAGTAAGGATCACAACCAAACTTTCAGATGAAGAACAGACAAAAATGACCTGATTAGACGCATAGACAGGATAGTTGATTTGGAGGTGTTTATGGCCGAACTTCAAGATGAAGTTGCCTACATATCCCGGAGATGGGAATTAGGCCTTACATAGTTTGGTTCGGGTTCATTCGAGTATTAACACTCTGCTTTTGCCCTCTAACTTTTGCCAAAGCCACCCTTTCGGGTTTTCAACCATGCGAGCTCAGTATTTCTTTATTTCTAATTTTTTTTATGCTTTAACTTTTGCCTAGGTCACCCTTTCAGGTTTTCGGCCTAGCGAGCCTCTCAGGGATAATATTACTTCAACTTGTCCATGTTGATCAGTTGGGAAAATTCTAGGCCATCCAAGTCTATGAGAATAACAGCTCCACCCGACCAAATAGTTTTGATGACGTAAGGACCAGTCCAATTGGGTCTGAACTTGCCCCTAGTGTCATGGATGGGAGCCTGGTTGTCTTTCAGCACCAAGTCTCGCTCTTTAAGATTCCAGGACTTAACTATCTTGTTAAAAGCCCTAGCAATCCTATGTTGATAGCCCTAAACATGATACAATGCTTTCAGCCTTCTCTCATCAAACAGCATCTGCTCCTTAAACCTGCTCAGCTGCTAGTCTGCCTCTGCTATTCGACACTCAGCCATAACACATAGGGATGGGACTTCTATTTCGATTGGCAGAACAACTTCCATCCCATAGACAAGAGAATAAGGAGTTGTCCTTGTAGACGTCCGGATTGAAGTTCTATAGTCCCAGAGTGCAAATGGCAATTTATTGGGCTAGTCCCTATAGGTCTCAACCATCTTCTGCAGAATATGCTTGATGTTCTTGTTGGTAGCCTCAACAGCTTTGTTGGTTTGCAGCCAGTATGTAGATGACTTATGGAAAGCCACATTGTATTTTTCCAACAAGTCAATCACCTCTTTCTTGAAATGGGAGCCATTATCTGAAATGATCTCGTTCGGGACTCCATATCGGCAAATGATATTGTTTCGGATGAACTTAGCCACGTGCGTTGCTTTTAACACTGTGTAGGACTGAGCTTCCACCCACTCCGTGAAGTAATCAATTGCAACTAGAATATATTCATGCCCATTCGACCCTTTTGGTGTAACTACACTGATGACATTGATTCCCCAGACTAAAAAAGGCCATGGTGAAGTCATGTACTATAGCTTCGACGACGAGATATTCATGCGATTAGCATGAATTTGGCATTTGTGGCATCGCCAAACAAAACCAATACAATCTTCCTCCATAGTGGACTAGTAATAACTTTGCCTGAGAATCTTCTAGGCTAACATTACCTCGTTCATGTGCGCTCCGCATTCTCCCCCATGGATGGCCTCCATCAGGCGCTTTGATTCCTCAGCTTCGACACACAACTTGTGCATTTCCAGATGACCTCTCTTGTATAGTTTTCCTCTGTAGATGATAAATTGAACGGCCATCCGCTGTATTGCCCTTTTATCTTTGGCATTTGCTCCTGGTGGATAAACCTCATTTTTCCAAGAAGTTCCAGATATCATAGCACCAAGGGTTTTGATCTTGCGCTTCATCTATTGCCACGATCGTCTCGTAGGCCGGCATATACCTTTGTTCAATGATGATCGAACGCATCCAGACTCCAAGCGGGTTGTCTATCATAGAAGACAGAGTTGATAAAGCGTCAGGGAACCTGTTGTTCTCTCTTAGTAGATACGTGAAAAATAGTTTTTCAAACCTAGGAATTAGAACGTCCAGAGTCTGGTGATAGATCTTTATCTTTTCTTCTTTGACCTTCCAGTCTCCATTTGCTTGAGACACAACTAGATTCGAGTCCCTGATGATGTCCAACCTTGTTGCCCCTAGTTCCAGGGCGGCTTCCAAACCAGCGATACACGCCTCGTACTCTGCTTCGTTATTGGATACCTTGAACCGAAGTTTGAAGGCTGAAGGTATATGGGAGTTGTTAGGTGCTATCTGCAACCCACCTATCCCATAACCATATTGATTAGATGCTTTGTCAAAGTACATTGTCCAAATCTCTTTCTCGACTTAAAAAATGGCTCCGTCTGGGAATAGGTATTCTACCACTTCATCTTCTTCTACTGGGTGATTCGTTGAAAGATTTTCTTCAAGGCGGTGTAGTGGCCTTCTCTTTCTTTGGACTTGCCAATCATGTTGTCCATATACACCTCGACCTCTTTATGGATCATATCATGCAGAATAGTGGTTGCAACCCTTTGATAGGTAGCCCAGGCATTCTTCCGCCCAAACGGCATCACCCGATAGTAGTAGGTTCCCCAGGGTGTAGTGAATGCAGTTTTCTCTCTATCTTCAGGTGCCATCAGAATCTAGTTATGCTCGGAAAATCCATTTGTGAAGGAGTGCAATTCATGACTTGCGGTGAAGTCCACTAATTCATCAATATGTGGCTCGGAAAAATCATCCTTCGGACTAGGCTTATTCAGATCCTTGAAGTCAACACAGACTCTGATTCTGCCATCCTTCTTCGAGACTGGAACAGTGTTGGCCAACCAAGTTTTGTACTTGGATGCTAGCAAAAACCTTGCATTGATTTGTTTGGTGACCTCTTCCTTAATCTTCAAAGCCCAATCTGGGCGTATTCTCCGCAACTTCTGTTTGACGAGTCGGGCCTCGAGGTCAAGAGAGATCCGATGCTGTACAATCTTAGGATCGATTCTAGGCATGTCTTCATAGGACCACGCGAAAACATCTTTGAAATCTTTTAATAAAGCGAATAAGCCCTCGCGCTGCTCTGAAGACAACGTGGACTCGATCTGGACCAGACGTGGATCCTGCTTAATACGCATATTAAAAGCAATGATTTCATCAGCAAGGGGTTTCGCAAACCTCTCCTCCCGATTAATCAAATTTTTCAAAACGAAAGAAATTCCTTCCTCATCATTTTCAGCAAAATTTTGAAAATCATGATCAATGTAATAAACAAGCGGCACAGAGAAATACTTAGAATCTTCAATGGCATTCTCATTCATAAGGTCAAGTTCATTCAGCTCTTCGGTTACAACCGACTCAAAAGAAAATGAAAAAGGATGACCTAGACAAGACCTTGGCATCTGGGTTATCACCCCGAGGATTACCGGACTCAGACTCAGAAGCACCGGAATCTGATTTCGACTCCACAGACTCTGTGGAATCAGATTCTGGCTCACTGGCTCACTACTTGACTCAGAACTACTAGACATGTAGCTCTCCTCCAGTTGCCAAGAGATGGTGCGTCAGATGCATCTAAAATGCTGCTAGAAGGGTTCACACCCGGTTGGTTCCCAATCATGGAAATGGTCAGATTATCCCCCAAGCTCTTTGAGTCGGCCAGAAGAACTGAAAGGAGACATGCTAATACTGCCCCTACTTCAAGCTCACTGCTGTCTAAGTCACTTTATATGCTCCACTTAGCTTCAGCAATCAGTTTAGCCATTTCCTCTGTATTACTGTCTTGCAGCTGGAAGTCAATGAAAATTTCAAAGCCAGGAACCTGCAACTTCTCATAATTGAACCATGGTTCGCGGAAACCACAAAATGGGAAGTCTTCACCCTCCCGAACAAAATGACCATTTAGGGCTCCCAAGATTGGTCTGTGCACTAGCTCATAGCGCTTCCTGGTCTCCTTAGCTTTGGCTCTGCCTACCATCTCTTTTCCTTTCCTATCCCAATCCTCTTTGCTGGGACTATAGCCAAGACCAAAGGCATTTGGATTATGTGGGACATCGGCCAATGCTATAACGCCTTTCTGGCCACTTCTCCATAATCCCATTCTTGGCACATGTTGAAGCTTGTTCATGAAATAGATTGATTGGGCGCTGACATACAAGCCCTGGTCAGCTGCTAAGATGGTTTGCACTGCTCGGGCCTCAGTTGGAGTGAACCTTGAAAGGAATAAATCCTCCTCGCCATGAACAATTTTCAGCACAGGTCTAGTTACCTCTGGCGGAGGATGTATAGATGAATTCCTGAACACAATAGCCACCTCCTTCGCCGTGGGGATATTTCAGCATTTGATGGAGGGTAGAAGAGACAGCTTTCACTTGGTGTAACCAAGGTCTCCCTAGCAATAGATTGAAAGTGGCCAGCATGTCCAGGACATGGAACTCAATATCCAGTTGAGCTGGGCCTACTTGAACTCTGATCTGTATTGTGCCCATCACCTCTCTACTCGTATTGTCATACGCCCAAATCACCTAGGCTGTAGGCACGAAATCTGTTGGTTTGAGGCCAATGGCCTAAGCTGTGCGAGATGGGCAAACGTTGATTGCTGACTCGGTGTCGACCAATACCACTGGTACCCACTTTTCTCTGCACCCCACTGATATGTGTAGAGGCTTGTTGTATGCTGAGCCTTCTGGCGGCAGTTCCTTGTCTGAGAAGGTTAGATTTGGTGCAGCACCTCCTAGGAAGACTAACCCCAGAAGCTGTTCAGGAGTCGTGTCAATGGAGAATTTGGCTTTATCCATTGCTAATAATACAACCTGTCGATACACCCGAGAAGCCATAAGCAGACCCCAAATTGAAATATCGGCCTGAATTTTCTTCAATTGTTTCAGCACTGCCTCTTCTTCCAACTGTGTTTCTTTCTATTTCTTTTACTCTTTATCTTTCCTAGAGGCTTTAGCTTTGTCCAAGTGCGGGGGCTTGAAATACCACCCACTTCTTGTCATATGGTCAATCTCTTCAGAATACCAAGTATTGTCTAGTAGGTCTTCACACCAATCTTTATCAGTGTGGGTCAAAAGCAGACCATCATCCTCCCACCATGCACCTCTGATGGCCGACAGACAGTTGTCCGGCTCCATTTTGATTTCTCCCTCATCAGAAGTATCCCCCGCAGGGTGTTGGGCTTTTCCAGCTTCCTGTTTGTCTTGATCACTTTCTTACACACACCGCTTTAACGCGGCTTCCTGTACTGTATCCGTGGTACTTACGACACCCAGTTCTTGAGCTAAATTCTTAATACCAGTGCTCTCCGATGATTTTCCCTTTTCCTCTGCTATTCCGACCATTGCAGCTATTTTGCTCCCTGTTTCTCAGGTTTTGTTTTACTTTCTTCCTCTCAGTCAGGTTCATCACTAAGCCACTCGGAGTTGTCTGTCGACCTATTCAGGTCAAACCAATCAATCTGCACATCCCCCTGATCCTGCTTGTCGTAGAACTGTAGATTGTCTAGGTCTTCTTCTAGCTCCGCTAGATCATCCAGACCTTGGCTCGGGCCATCCTCTTGAACCACATTAACCTCCGCTATTGTTGGCAATACCACTTCGGGTTTGGCTTGATCAACTAGCACAATGTAACAACACGGGTCATACTCCTCTTCTGATAAGTCCGTAAAGCTCTCAGGCAATGGACTGACATTCTCCCCCAAGACCAACCTCCCTCCTTCTACTACTGTCACTACCACGGGTTCATGTTGAAGTATGGACGCGTCCATCATGCATGAGTCTATGCTTTCAGAATGAACATAGCCGGTTTGGGTAGGTAGGAAGCGGTAATATATATGCTTGGGTCATATGGGATGGCTAGTGTATGTATTAGATTTACGTTCCAAGGTAGGGGAACTTGGTTATGGGCTGGAAGAGGATTGGTGGTTACATTTAGCTTTTGGGGTGGTGCTATCACCTTGTTGTCGGTATGATCTTGAATCTCATGACGTAACCTGTAGCATTGGTCAGTGTCGTGATCGTGCTGCTGGTGAAAAGCGCAGTATTTCGCTGGGTTGTGTTTTGGGTGGAGAGGGTAGGGTAGTGGGCATTGTTCTAATGGCTTAAGATGCCCCTTTTTTATCAACACCCTTAGGGCTTGGGATAAAGGCATATAGAGCGGGGTAAAGATCCTTTGAGATCGGGCTTGGTTGTTTGAGGTTTGTGGATTTGTACTGGCGAATGGGTAACATTCTTGGCTGTAGTGGTGACTA